>OY720452.1:70629712-71229712 GCA_963082715.1 Harpalus rubripes
TATATATATATATATATATATATATATATATATATATATACTGGATCCACGATTTCTCAAATACTATACGACTAAAAACATTTTTCACTAGGGATTCCTTAATCTAACAATAATGGGAAGAGTTGATTAAGGACCGGTTTTATAAAGAAATTTAATCTTCACTTAAAATTTACTTCCATACTAAATTTAATGAAAAGAAAAAATGCAACACGATTTTTTGACAGCAATGATTTAAATGTCATAAGAACATGGAAACTGATTCGAATTTGTTCATTTCATTAAATTTACTTGACAACTAATTTTTAAGTGAAGATTAAATTTCTTTATAAAACTGACCCTAAGTTTTGGTAACAATTGGACAACCGGAAGTAGTAGTTACAAGAAAATAATCATCTAAATATTATTTATCAAAAATTTATGTAAATACTAAAGAACGTTAAATTCTTTATTCGATAAATATAAATTCATTATTATATCTTTTATAGCTTTAGGGATTCTAGGGACCCTAAAACGTGCTTATTCATTAAAAACTCATTAGAAATATTCGTTTTCCGGGAATGGACTGTGTCAAATTTTGAGTCAGAGCTCCACGTTTCGCCTGCAGTCGTATGGGGCATGGGAGAAGGGGGATAGTACTGTCTTAAACAAGGTTACCCGATGTGTCAACCACGCTAGAGGCCGAGTTTAAACCTCCACAAAAAATCTCAGAAATACTCCCCCAAACCAAAGATAAACGCGAACCCTTGTCGTCACCCGGTGTTTATAGTATTCTTTGTTCTTGCGGCACAGTATACATAGGTGAAACAGGAAGGAGTGTTCACACTAGATTGTCAGAACACAAACGCTGTCTGCGTAATGGTATGGTATTAACATCTGCGGTCGCAGAACACCAACACAACACAGGACATAACATCTTATTTGAAAATTCCCGCATTTTAGCTTCTGTCCCTGAGTTTTACAGACGTAAATACAGGGAAACTTTAGAAATATGGAAACATTCTAATAACAGCAATCGGGATGATGGCTATTTCTTGAATGTGGAAACCGGTGATTCTCGGAACACGACACGCCCAATCTACCATTACGAACTCGATTCCCATTGGTCCTCATTAGCTTTGCTCATCTACCGTATCTTTAGATTAGTATATAACTGTCTTCTCGACCTTCCTTTCGTCACTTGGTTTATTTGGCCTCTAGCGTGGTTTACACGTCGGGTAACCTTGTAAACTGAGTTTCCCCCTCTTGTTGCTTAAACTCGGCCTCTGGCGTGGTTGACACGTCGGGTAACCTTGTTTAAGACTACTATCCCCCTTTCTCCTGACGATGCCCCATACGACTGCGGGCGAAACGTTGAGCTTTGACTCAAAATATGACACAGTCCATTCCCGGAAAACGAATATTTCTCATGACTCAGACTGTGGAAGCCTACGCAATTATTTTAAAAACTCATCATGGAATTTTTTTACCAAAGACAATACCTTCCTTATCTAAAGGTGACGGAAGGTAATAATGTCTAGAAAATTTTGTTTTCTATCAAGTTTGCAAAAACTTTCGGTGCTTCCTTCGTATAGTTACTCTTTGACAGTCTTTGACCATCGAGTCATTATTTATCTCAGTGTCATATTATCACATAAAATGACCATTAACTTTTAGTGAAATGTAAAAACAGCGTCTGAATCTACCGTAGCAATCGGTAGATAAAACAGCGTGACGGATGATGTTTTTGTACAGTGCATTTGACATGTCCTATTTTACACCCCCCTTACTCCTTCCCTGTTTCCCCGTGCGGATATTCGCCATTTGTCTCCCCGTTTCTAAATTGTCTCGTGCTTCAGCCGTCACTTGAGCTTACAAAAACCTGAAGAATAAATTGCACATGTATGCATCTATCGCGCGACCGGCAATCTTGCAAATAGATAGTGCAGTGTTTGTTTCTGTACGGTATACTTTGCAGGTGCATATGTTTGTGATTATAAATTCATTTGAAGTTTTGTTAGGGTAGTATGTTGTTATGTCTGAAAGCTTTGTGACATGGGACTTTGTTTACTTGCACAAGTTTCATGGAACCTTTCTGTTTTTGTTTCTCACAATTAGATTCATATGAAAGGAGAACTTTTTCGTAAAAATAATAGAAGGGTGTAGAACTCGATTTAAAGACAAGTATTTGTTTACTTGCATTTTCATGTTACATGGTTTTCTGCTGAAACTTTTATTGCCAGCTGCACCGCTTAGGCCCAGTTTTATCATTGTTAATTAAAATTAAATAATAGTTGATTCTAAGGACCTATATTTCCATCTTCGGATCAATTAACAAGATCATTTTTAATGCACGAAATATATTTGTTTGACTATTTCCAGAACATTAAAATTCAAATAAATAAATAAAATAAATATATCATCACGTCTTATAACTCATTGCTGGGTGTGCCAATATGCTTCGTACACAGATATCGGTAATGATGAAATATTTGTACCGTGCGGGCGCTTACCAGGCGTCACCTCACGGGCACTCATTGCTGACGTGGAGAGTGCACCACAGGGGTCAATTTTGTGCCATTTAAAATTCGAAGTATTTGGCGTCGGTCGGGATCGAACCCGGTTCCCCAGATTCACGACTTGACACTCAGGTACGCGGCCACGAGACCCCATTAAAATTCAAAAAATCATATTAATTTTTATTATTTAAATAGATACTTATTTACATGTAAAATTTGATTGCAATATTCCAAATGATTTTTACTGTTACCTCTTTATAATTTTCTTCGTTAATTTTGTATGCCCAGTCGGTTAGAATATTGGTCAAAACATTATCTGACATATTAACAAATTGATATCTTCTTTCATCACAAAATATTTTAAACTGTTTCCACACATACGCTTTAGATCTTTTAGTATTTACTGGAATGTTTTTTGCCTTCCGTCACCTGTAGGTAAGGAAAGTATTGTCTTTGGTCAAAAAATTCGGTGGTGAGTTTTTGATGAATACGCACGTTTTAGAGTCCCTGGAATAAGATTTTACAATTTTTACGACGATGTCTGTATGTGTGGGTGTGTGTATGTATGTGTGTGTGTGTATGTATGTGTGTGTGTGTATGACGATTTTTTCGAATCCGATAACTATACTACAATTCAAAAAATTATAATTCTTCCGCATTCCTTTTCATTACATCCATCTGAAGAGATGATTAGATTTTTGTTATAATTGGTCAACCGGAAGTACCCTCATTTTAAAATTTTAACAGTTTTTCTTGAAAAAACACTGTTGAATATCATTTTTGCATATTTAAGGTTATTATAAATATTATATAAAGAATATTTTATTCTCTATACGATTTGTTTACATGTTATACTTCATATTCAATGGATATAGAGTTAAAAATTATAAAGAAATTAAATTTTATAAAGCAGCTAACTATGCTATAACCATGGAAACCACTACTATATTAAAAAAATGCTGATTGACATGTCAGCGTCAAGTGCAATAGACATGTTCGTTATAATTTTACGGGAAGAATACTATTTTCAATATTTTCATATGATTATAGCCGTGTTCCTTCGGATTATGATTGTGATTTTGTGAATCCTGATTAATATAATCGTGATCCTTTTGAATCAGGATTTAAAAATTATATCAAGAAAACAACAACACAATCTAGTGTCAAATGTCAATGTCATATGCAGACTAATGCAAACTATCCTGCTTTATTTTATAAATAATCAACTGTCAAGTGTTATAGTCAGAATTAAAAATGGATTATATTGAAGTAAAAAAGAATGTTCTTGGTAAGGAATATGAAGTATGTTTATTTTAAACAAATTTGTATGTGGTTCATTATACGCTTTTGTAGAAAAATCTTATTTCCCTTGATGCCACAAACCCCATTCGTAAATTTCTACGCTCGAAATAGTATATTTTCAATTTGTTCTGAATTGAATCCATCTGAATCACTCAAAAAGGTTGATTCTGAAGGGAAGGGGGAAGGTTGTCTAGTGATCACAAAATGAGAAAGTGGGGATAACGAATAGAAAACGTAAAAACATTATTCTTATTAATCATGATCACTTTTATCATTTAGATTGCGAATCACAGCCTGAAGGAACACGGCTTATAAATGTCAAACAAACTTTTAATATGTTCCGTAACGCAACCAGTTCGATCAGATTTACGGTTTTCTGTTCCGTAAGTCCTGAAATTATTTACCGGTTTCTATTTGGAACGCGGTTTCTGAAAAAGTTGGTAAGAAGTCGGACCACAGCAACCACGAAATAATCTTGGTTTCTATGGTATTTTACCCCCATTACCGCTACTTTCAAACATCATTATAACAAAATCGAACGATATCTGTCAATGTTAAATTTCTAAACCGCATTTTTAGTGGTATTACTAATAATTATTACAGATGTAAGTATGAAAACATTATTTATATTTGATATATTGTTGACTGTGTTATTTTTATTGGCATTATTCAACGTTATCGTTCTTTTGCTTAATTTTTATTTTTGTTAGGTTGTGTCAATTTTAAATGTCATATGATTCAATGTCAATCTATCCCGAAATGGATGAAAATATTCAGGAACCATGGTGTACCCTGAATCAAGATACTGGTTTTTTGGTTGATTTACGGAACATAGTATTTGTTTAAATCTGTTTATATATTACCATTACCGATCCTTAACAACACAAAGTATATCTTCTATAATCGTTTTCCATTTTTAATAAGTTCTGAAGCTTTCTGATATGAGTGATATAAAATCGACAAGAAACTTTCAGCAACAGGACTTTAGAACTATAACAGATAACCTTGGTGATTGTCCTCCAAAATGAAGCCTTGAAAATGAACAACCTACTACTAGTATAAATACATTAATTCTGATAGAACATCATTAGACATCATAAATATTTCAATGTCCACATAACCAACAAAACTTTGAAAAAAATAATATATAAATCAGTGTCGAAAGTGAGAGTATCCATCTATCATCAATTTCCAGGTGTCAGTTGGTCATTGAAGTCCAGTATCCAATGTCCAGCATCGAGCATCCAGCGTCCACGTCTCGGATCAAACGATTAGACGCCAGTCGCGGTACTTTGATGTTTATACATAAATCATGTCACGTCCGTCGTTGCGTTGGGCTTTTCAAACATCGCTAAACCCCAGATTCGGGAAAATGTTTCTATGAACTACAATGATATTTTTTGTAGACGCAGGACAATCGACTTGGCACTTTAGTTGTTATTGATTTTGTGATTTGAGGATGATGTAAAAAATGATGTTTTTTCAGAAAGAAATCTACGAATGGATTGGGGCTTATTTACAAATTTGAGAATAAGATGAAATACATTTATTCTGCTGTGAAATGAATTTATTTGTCGGATTCAATATGGTCCTATTATAATAGGCTACTTGCGTGGTACTGAAAATCTGATATCTATCACTAAATACCTAAAGTAAAGTTGAAAACGTATGTAATAGCTATTAACATACCTAGGAATGTTATGTATATCATAACTGCCGAAGATGTCGGTTTGAAATCCGAGCTCGTAGAGTGAGGATTTTAAGACATCTAAGGCTTGTTATGATTAATAACATCCGTAGTTAGTTCAATAGTTTATCGGTTTCAGAAAATTAAGACATTATTGATAAATACCATTTTTTAAATTCTCTCATTAATGCTACTTTCAGATTGCTATGGTTAACAGAACAATTATTTTGACATGTCAGTATGACAAATATTCAAATTATATGCTTTATTTCTCATATTTATTACTTTAGAATAAAGTAGACCGTATTTAGAACGATAGGCTAACGTTATCTGTATGTATTAATGAAGAGCATTATGTTTTTATTTTATTTTATTTTCATTTTGTAGACCGTTGTTGACAAGTCAGTATGGTAATAATATTACCATACAGATACAGTTAATACTTAGTTACCAGCCTACTTGTGTACATGTAAACAATGGAATAATATCCTGAAACGGGTAAAAGTATAAATTTTATTTTAAAAAAATTATATGTTTTTTAATAAATTAAGAAAAAAAATTTTCTTTGACGTCATTATTTTGAACTGAAGAAAGGGGAGCATATTTAAAAATGTAACCTGTAGATGGCGAGCAAGTGCGATTTTTAATATGATTTTGACATTAGTTCATTTTTGTCACTGTCTCTCTTTTTTCTTATTTGCAATTTGCGTGGTTTCTGTTACTTTTATTACGTATTTCGATTTGTTAAGCAGGATATTGAAGGATTTTATACTCGTACAAGATTAAAATGACAAACTAAAATATTAACCTCCAAACTATTATTCAAATGTCAAACAGATGATCTGTCATGTTTAAATTACCCGCACATACCGTTGCTATTGGACGTACTGCTGTTATTGCTTTACGGCCATTCATTGGTTCGGCGTAATTCTACGTCATACATGGGGTAATTTAAATATTAAAATTTCATTAATTTTTTTCTGTCAATTAATGAAAATTTTGCCAAATGAAAAAATATGGGTAGCAAGTTTCTATCGTGTCTTCAAAGTCAATTGCACTTGACACTGACATCTATCAATCAGAATTTTCTTAATATAGTAGATGTTTCCATATTTATAGCAAAGTTGGCTCTTTTATGAAATTTAATTTCTTTATAATTTTTTAACTCTATATCTATTGAATATAAAGTATAAAATGTAATCAAAGCGTATAGAGAATAAAATATTCTTTAATATTTATAATAAGATTAAATATAAAAAATGATATTTAACAGCGTTTTTTTAAGAAAAACTGTCAAAATATTCAAATTAGGGTACTTCCAGGCGACCAATTATAACCAAAATCTAATCAGCTCTTCATTTGAATGTAAAGAAGAGAAATGAAAAAAAATTATAATTTTTGGAAAGGTGATATTGGAGTTATGCGATCCGAAAGAATCGTCACATACACACGCGCGCACACACACACATACGCACACACACACATACACACACACAAACACACACAAACACACACAAACACACACAAACACACACACACACACACACACACACACACACACACACACACACACACACACACACACACACAGACACACACACACACACACACACACACACACACACACACACACACACACACACACACACACACACACACACACACACACACACACACACACACACACACACACACACACACATATATATATATATATATATATATATATATATATATATATATATATGCAGACATAAAAATAGTAAAATCAAGTACAAAGTACTATCAATAGAAAGAACTTTAAGTACAGTACTTGAAGTACTGAAACTACTTGCAAGCCTAATAAAGTTTCCCGATATCTTTGCCGTGAGGTGCATTATGCCCGATTGCAGAAAAGTTCATCAACTCTTTGTTTCCTTGTTGTCAAAAATCGCGTTACATTTACTCGTTTTGATGATCCGGTAATTAAACAACGTGAACGTTGAAAGATGATACTTTTCAAAAAGTGAAATCAACATGATCCTGAGGGTCCCCAGGTCACCAGTTGTGTTCAATTTCAACCACGTCACCAGTTAAGACTTAAATTTCCACCACAAATTTTAAGCTCGAAAGAATTATATTACATTTTGCTTTTAGAATATGAATGAACAAAATCCGCATTCGTTGTAAAAACGTTCGTTGCATCGCGATCAACAGATGATGAAATAGTTTTTTGTGCGTCGTCCTCGCGCGATTAGGCCATTTAAGCGTCGGCTAACGCGGGCTGAATGGCGGGTTTATAATGGCGTTTGTTTGCTGGCAAGCGATGCATACAAAGTACTGCATTTCCCGCCGGCTTAATGAAGTTGCAGCAATGCACGGCTAGCTGAGATGCTCTTCCGCTTACAACACTATTTGTTAGGCATTTGTTACAGACAGTGGTGAGGATTGAGGCAATCTTTACGGGGGATTAACATTGGATGCGAAAAGTTTTTAAGATGTCTACTCAGTTTTAAAGTTTCTTCGGTGTTTTACTTCTTTTTGCTATTGTAATTTGAGGACAAAGGAAATTAAAGATCATGGAATTTGTTATACCAGCTTTTAGGGATCACTTCTATGTGATTTGAAAACTGGAAATAATTTTGATTGGTCGGATTCGAATTCGAACTTGATACGAAGGTCACATTAGATTATTAACAACAAGGCCCACTTTTAGAATTGATGGATAAACTATGGTATAGCTATCGGAGGTATAACTTTATCCTAGCAATTATACCTTCGATAAACAAGACTGTCTTTTACAATGCATTTTTATCTATCAGAGAGTTATACCAAGAATTACGTTAAATCATTTTAGCTTGGTACTGACACAATAAAATTATCTTCTTAGACTATTTTTCTTCAATGTTGTTATTTTTTCTATCTTCTAATTTGCATTTTTCACGATGTTAGATGATATAAATGATATATTTGATTCTGACAGTGATGATGAAATACTTGATTGATATCTGTCAAACGTATGAACACATCGTTTGTGTTTACGTGGTATCCATAAGAACAAGGGATAAAATTATCCGAGGTTTATACGACCGATTTCCATGAGATAAGAAATACTGGTGTTAATTCTATCTGTGGTTTATCCGAGGTTTGTAAAATACAATTTTCAATTTTATATCTCGTATAGCGTTATACGAGGTTTATCTAATGATTGTAAAAGTGGCCCTAAGACATTATACCGTGTGTCTGTCTTAAGGCGTTGCTTTAACCATTGAACTACCGGAGCTATAATAAAATGAAGATTAAATTTTAAATACCGGGATAGAATAGAATTCACTAATCAAAAAATGAGGATTAAATATTTTTGTGAATCGTTAATTTTTATTAATCTAAATACATACCTACATTTTTACTCATGCTGGAACTGTATTGAATTCCTTTGCTATTGTTCTATTTACTTTTTTCTTTTTAAAACGTTACTAATATTATTTTCAAATGATTAGTTCTTTGATAGTAACATTCGTGACATTTATCTGTCAGTTACATGAATTTAAATAACTGCGTTTTGTTTAATGAGTAGGGTCTGGGATTTAAATTATAGATAATTTTATAAATTTATCCATAAAATATATAGAATGCAAATCTCTAGAAAATTTAATAATCTTTAAATTTTATAATAACATTAATCTCGAAAAAATAACATTTAAAAGTATTTTTCAAAGAAAAACTATTTTGAGCGTCTAGTAAAGTGCCATTTCCGGTTATCCGATTTTTACCAAAATCTAATGGACTCTTTCCATTACAGAAAAAGTTCGAAATACAAGGTTTCAAAATTTGCTGAATGATAGTATTTGAGTAAGAGTGGAGGATCCACACACAGATACACTCATACACACAGACATCATCGTGAAAATGTTAAAATTGGATTCTAGGGGCCTTCAAACGTGGTCATTTACCAAAATCTCGATATTCGATTTTTAGCACGATCCCTATACCTCTCTTACCAAGGGTAGCGGGATGTAAAAATAGAGCTGCGCCCCTTATATATTTTTGCGCCCTAGGCCTTTTTCCTTAAATCCGCCACTGGGTTAAATCGACCATAATTTTATAATCATGTCAAAGAGATATTTCAAAATTTATAGTGAAATTTTTGATGGAATAGAACATCCTTTTTATCCAATAAAACAATTTGTTACCAAATTTGTTAACAAATTTGATAATATCTGACCGTAATTTTCCAGGGCCTATCTCTGATTTATTGTTATTTATTTTCTCAATAATTCTAGCATTACTAAATGAAGAAATTACACAAGCAGCAATGTAGCTTTTATTTATGCTCATAATTTTAAATAAAATATGTTAATAGCTGCAGAAGTTCCTCCCCGTTTCCGTTTTCATCTAGCCTGAAACTGAAACTGGAACAGAACAAGGAATATCGGATCTTATTAAGTTCTTCGATTCGCCTTGTCTGACCATCTGTGGCCACGCTATATCTCAGACTTTATAAACCCGAATTGAAAACGAAAAATAAGAATTTTTAATTCGAGGTTAATAAAACTTTACGATTGTTTACGAAGTTACTGCTGCTGCTGTTTCATTAGGGATGAGAATAAATATTGCGCATTGAATGAAACATTCTGAATTCGAGACTTGTGAGATTATTAACTGCGGGATAATAAAATGGTATTAGGCGAGCTTTCAACCACTGATTTATGCGGCATCATGTTATTAGAAGGATTTACGAGATATTTACTGAATTAATTACATAATGTTCTCAAATATGAACTTTCAAGAGGCAGTAATGAATTCAGTGTTGAAAAAGGAAACAGATTAAAAAGCTTTTCGACGGTAATAGTCTCTCTGCTTTCAAATTTTATGATAGTCTGTGAGTGAATCGCTAACTATTGGGGTTAGGAAACACTTGTATCATTTTTACCTCCCGCTACCTTTGGTAAGGGAGGTACAGGGATCGTGCTAAAAATCGCATATCGAGATTTTGGTAAATGACCACGTTTTAAGGCCCTTAGAATCCAATTTTAACATTTTCACGATATCTCTCTCTGTGTGTGTGTGTGTGTGTGTGTGTGTGTGTGTGTGTGTGTGTGTATGTGTGTGTGTGTGTGCGTATATATATATATATATATATATATATATATATATGTGTGTGTGTGTGTGTGTGTGTGTGTGTGTGTGTGTGTGTGTGTGTGTGTGTATGTATGTTTGGATCATCCGCTCTAACTCAAATACTATCATTCATAAAAAATTTAAACCTTGTATTTCTACCTTATTCTAATATAAGAAGAAGCCATTATATTTTGATGTAAATCAGATAACCTTAAATGACACTTTATTTGAAGGTCAAAATAGTTTTTATTTTCGAAAAATATCTTTAAATGTTATTTTGTTCAAGATTTATGTTATTATAAAAATTAAAGATTATTAAATTTTCTACAGATTGCCATTAATGCTTTTTCTGTAAATTTTATGGATACATTTATAAAATTATATATAATTTAAATCCCGGTGCCTATGCTTTAAACAAGCACAACTCCTTGGTTACACAGTTCATATCTCACATATATGTAACTGACAGGTAAATGTCACTGTCAAAGAACTCATCATTTCAAATTGAAAATTGTAACGTTCTAAAAAGAAAATAGGAAATGTGGAAACATATTCAAAATTTAACAAGCCTATTGACACGCGCGCCTTTCTGTCACATTTGTGAATTTTTAGATTAGGCTGTACTGAACAAAATGACCTCCTTTACGTTTTTATTAATATATTTTTGGATAATTATAATCTCTGTAATGGGATCCGGTACTAAAAAAAAGTGGCATATATTTGGTCATATTATGAAAATATGATTAATTTTAAGTAGTTTTATACCAAAATATTTTTAAAATATAAAACGTTTCATTCATAATTTTAATAAAAACGATTAGCACTATAACGATATGACGTCACAACTGTATTTTTGTATCAGTGTACCAAGCGAAAAGAATAAAAAAACTTGTGAAAATAAAATCAATATATTTATATGTAGTTCTATTTTTCATGAAAATGTATGAAACATTTATCATTTTTATTAAAATAAAACATATTTATTTTAAACCTTTATAACAACAGATTTTTCCTTTGACAAGGTACAACTATAGTTTTCCGAAAGTGACTGCTGTCACTAGTTACCCTACTTGACATCAATTTTTAGCAGAATTAATGACATTGACAGATATAAACAACTTTAGTCAGTAGGCGAAGTAAAATTGCAGATATGACGTTACACAAAAATAATTAAATTAAAAAAAAATTATATTTCAAAAACTATACACATTTGGAAAGTGTAACAAACGCTAAAATTCATCATTTTATTAAATCTTTCAGAAAAAAAAATAAATGGACCTTTTCAATTTAACGGCTATCTCTTTCTATCTCTGCAAATAGTAAGAAAATGGCGCAAACAAGTGCCAGTTGGGCTGTCAAACGAAACGTCAAAAATATTGCATTAAATACCTGTATTCTCAATGAAAATTTGCATCGTTAGACATTTTAACTTCAATAAAAGCTTTTGTAACTTATTTCGAAAAGATTTTTTAAAGTTATGTGAGATATTCTCACATTTTATGTCTATAATAGCTGTATTCTTTTTGAACCAATTATATCTCAGCTCAGTACATAACTGAGTTGAGCTAAAGTGAGTTGTTATTTTGCAAAAAGAACAGGTTTTATTCCATTTTATCATTTCCTTCTTTACCGATAGCATTTGCTGTAACAGCTGTCAAATTTATTGACATTTTTCTGCTCTATGATACTGTTTATAAACGAAAAATGGATAATGTTGAAAATATATAACTTGTAAGTATATCTGTATATGTGAATATAAATTTTGTTGAATTATATGACCTTAAAATGCAAACTGCGTGTTTCAAATCATTTTGAGTTTTGTAAACTGGTAGTGTAGCATCGGAAAGGGGGGAAGTGAGTTTACTCAGAACAACTAAAATCAGTTGTGTCAGAAAGAACAACGATTTCCTGAGTTTATCTGAAGTGATCTGAGATGAGCTGAGATTTTGTCCAAAAAGAATACAGCTATTGTTTAGAAACAAACGCCGTAGATCTCAGTTGTTCTTACTATGCACAGATCCCCATTGCGCATATCTTCTATCTCTTTAAATTGAAAAGGTCTATTAAAAAATAAGTACAGGACCCCATTATGCATTACAACATTTTGAAAATCCAGAATAAACAAACAAAATTGTCTTTCGTTTTTAACTAACAATAACTATTTTCTATTTATTTGACACTTGACAGCGTAAGCTTGACAGTTATTTGCCACTGAGCGTTCTATTGCTTTAAGAATATTCTTATTCTAGTAGGAATATTTCTAACATCAATAGAATGTAGTTACTATTATCTCTTATGTAAATTTGCATCGCAAAATCAAATTTATAACACCAATATTCAATTTCTCTTTTGTCAATTTAAGGAAAACTTAAAAACATCAGATGTCCAATCATTCATTAATGTACGATATTAGAGATTTCCTACAATTTTCCCAAATTCATGGTTCATATGTGCGCTTTGCAGAACTTGGAAGAATAATAACTTTAAGGAATATAAATTTAGATAAATGTAACGCCACATTTGTATATTCGCGATAATAAATTGTATAAGTTTGACTAAGTTTACTCTGTACTCCAGCCGCAAAATACCAAATTTGCCACTGCACAAAAATAATGTTGTACGTTATTATTTACGAACATATGATTAAAACAAATGGCTATGTATTTGTATGTAAATGTCATATATTATTCATTATTTAATTTAATTTGTCGACCATATGATATATAAATAATATAATGCAATGTTTACAAATAATTTATGATAAAGCCAAACGGCGCATTGATCTTTCAATGTAAATATTTTTGTTATAAATTTTAGATTTGCGCATTAATTTAATCGTTTCATGAAATAACAGCATTTGTAAACGACAAAGCAGTGAATTATAAAATGGTACTAATAAAATTCCTGATCGATTTTCCATTAGTTCAGAGTTCATGATCCTATTTTAGTTTTCTAAAAACAGTTCCAGGGTTCTCATGACGCCAATACTGCTTCAGGAGTCAGTTTCTCGATGTCGTTTGCCGTCAGGTATCTTTTACCTAAATGGTTAAGCTTCCTTACAGTCACAGATGAAAATTTACATACAATGGGTAATATGAATAAAAATGAGTATGTGCTCTGAGTATGTACTCAAAAGTATGAGCTTGAATTGTGAGGTTTTACTTCAATTTATATGAATAAAAGTGATGTAGACTCAACGAGTAGATGCTCTTATATAAATGAAGAAGATGCTCCTATGTACAGCATGTACAGGTCTACAGCTAGCGTTGACTTTCTTGACAATTGCCTACACGTCAAAATATTTGAAACAAATTTGACAGACTACTTGGCGTCCTCAATTTAATTAAAATGATTAGTGGCCGTAATAGTGATGAGGATGAGAAAAGTGCGAAAAATAGTGTCATAATGGTTTCCAATAATGTTTTTTTTCAAAATCGCAAACTCTGGAAACAAAAAAAAAATAGAAATTCTGCTTAGTAATCCTTAAATAAAATATATGAGGAAAACTGGACAATTTTCATTTTGTCCATATTAGATACGGCACCACCTCTTATTTCTCCCTTTTATACGCCCAAAAATGTATTTGTAATGAACTCAACGTTTTCTTCGGAAAATCGGTATAACGCCTTGAAATCGTGGTACACCCAGCAAAGGGTAATATGCCGTGATGATGTATTTATTTATTAATTTATTTAAATCGTGAGAAATAGTACTCCTAGGAGTACGTTTTCGTGCACGTAACTCCATCATTAATTCCGTCATTTAGTTAATTGCAGAATTTCAAAAGGCCTCTGCGAACAGCCTGAGTCTGGTCACTAGCATACTCCAACTTTTCCAAGTATATACTTCATCCTGATAGTAGGTACTATTTTTTATTCATACCAAACTTGAGTTGATACTTAACTGTTTTGTATATAGGGGATAGATACTCAAAGGAGTATCTACTTCTATATTTTTATTCTTACGAAACGAAGTGTCTACTTGCATTTTTGAAGTATAAAGTATATACTCAATTTTATTCATATCACCCAATGTGTTCCGAAGTTTCTTCGTACTTTTCACAGAGTCGACAGATACTGTTTTACGCTATACCAATTTTACATAGATTGTATGTCAGAAAAAAATGGCCAGTAAAGATACCTGTTATAATTTTAAGGTCCTTTTTGGTGACAGCTTATAGCTCTTTTTGTTTGTCGACGACTGTGAAATGAATTTCAGAACTCGTGATATGAGAATAAAACAACCAACGATCAATCAGATTAGAGTTCCACTAAATAAAATTCGTACGCGGATGTTGTAGTTGTTTTAGGTGAAAATGAAGAACAACTCAGAAGAATAATAGAGAGATTACATGTAGTTGGAAGAAGTATTGTAACGGGTTTTAATTTATTTATTTGAGAGAAGTATAAATATTAGACAATTATTATTAATTAAAATATGTGTTTATTAAACTATAATGAAAATGGCTATTACTACCTGATATTAAACAATTATTAAAAAAAACTAATTAAGACTAAAACTATAATTAACTAGATAACACTAACACTATTTATTTATTTAACAATTAACACGTCTATTTATTTATACGATCTTACTAATTATTTATTTCGACTATTTATTTATCCAATTAATTGTCCGCCTACCGACCTCCACAGTGTCTATACATATACTCAACTGACTCAATAGTGTCTGTATATTCAACTGCTCGGACAGAAGTCACACTTTTCACCTCACTATCTGTCTATTTATGTAACTCTATCTCTCTTCCACAGACTCAATATCACCGACTGTCCGTATGCCACAATTCTTCAACACCACTGCCGAATATCCACTTCCACTTGCCATTACTGTCCAGGTATACCTAGCTTCCCAATACTCTTCAATACTACAGAGTATTCATTTCCACAGTTACCCGGTATACCAGTAACTTCCCGACGTGCCATTACTGTCCTTGTCCACTATAGCTTCCCAATACTCGTCAATACTACCGAGTATTCACATCCACAACTATCCCAGTTAACCAGTAACTTCCCGAGTCCTCCACTCGACACTATACTGTATACGCTCACCACGATACTGCTGTGCTTCACTAACACTCTATGTGAATGTCTCTATATGTCTCTCCATGTAACTAACTAACTCGCTAGCTACGTCCCTTTATACAGCTGCCATTAACTTCCAGAGAGCTCTAGAATGTTAGTCCGCATAATAACAATGAACACAAAAGGTTCAGGCGACCGGAAGTAATTAAACAGGTCACGGCTTGTTTGTTTACGTAGCGCGGCTGCTAGCGCGATTGCGTCATCGCTATACTTAGACGTTTGTTCAGCGTAGCAACGGGGCTCACATTGTTACAGTAAAAGATAAAAAGAGAGTGACTGCCGTGGAAATGAGGTATTTACATGGTGTATGTGGATATGTAAGACGAGATCGCGTGAGGAATAATGCTGTTAAGAGAGTTGGAATGGGTCAGTTGAGATGGTTTGGTCATGTGGATAGAATAAAGAGTGAACGGTTTGTAAAGCGTATATATCTTGGTGAAGATGAGGGTGTTCGATTGCGTGGCCGACCAGTATGTAAGTGGATGGATGTGATTGACAAGGTGCTAAAAGAGAGAAAGTTTCCGAGTGGGAAGAGAAGAAGAGCATGTATGAATGCGATTATGAATGTGGCCCAGGTGAAGAAGTGTGCTTAGACAGGAATGCGTGGCGAAGGATGATTGTTTCGTAACTATTATTGTTGTCCGGATGCGGTATTTCGCTAACAAAAATCGGTCACTATAATACGTTAAGAGTGAGGAACACTTGTTGTATGATGTACAGTAAGTGTAAGTAAGAATGTGGTTGAAAGAGTAAGAGATTATTTTAGTTGTTGTTGTTATTATTATTTTTGTTTCTGGTTTGTGCTAACTTACTAAGTTGGACATGCGTGATTTTATGTATGTATGTATGTAAATTCGATGATACCATAATTATTTGTAGATATTCACATCTTAACAACAAACTAATTAAAGACGCCATTGAAATTTTTAAAACCAAGGTAATAATGCAAAATATTGTTAACTTAGTCGAGCATTAAAAATGTTACTAATTGTTCTCAGCTTTGGTTACTTGTTTGCTTTTGTTTTGTAATTATTCATTTATATTTTTACCCTGAAGAAACAGAACATAAACTAAAGAGTTGTTTATTAGTACAGATTTACAAAACCAGCTAGATTTTTTTATTAGTTTGCTCATTTCTATGTCCGATATTTTTTTAAAAAGTTGTGATAACGATTTAGCAAGACGGAGGTATTATTTGTCGCTGTCCATTATGCAGCGTATACATAACTCGACGTGAAGGAGAACGATGTCTAGATAAATCTTAGGAACATCCTTCCGTCGTCTAGGACGATCATATATCTTCATCTTCAAGATTTGGACAGCTCAATACATCTACTGCAAAAATACATTGACGAACAGAGGTATTACCATCCACTGCTGGCATAATATTTCTTATTATTCACTACGACATAGAATATTTTTAAAAAATATTACGGTTATAATAATAGGACTGTTGCAAGGATTTTTGTCTTCTAAGTTCTGTGTATTTTGTACAAATTCCATACAGAAAGTTTCTTAGAATTGATTCTATATTTGCAGTAAAATTATAACACATTCTATGTCAATCGCACTTAACATTGACATCTATCTATCAGTGCGTCTATCACAATTTTTTAAATTATATTACCTAGCTGTTTCCAGTTCTATTGCATAGCTGGTTGCTTTATGAGATCTAATTTAAATATTATTTCTTATAATTTTTTAACTCAATATCCATTGAATATGAAGTATAAAATCAAATCGTATAGAGAATAAAATATTCTTTAATATTTATAAATAACATTAAATATGAAAAAATGATATTTAACAGCGTATTCAAGAAAAACTGTTAAAATCTTCGAATGAGGGTACTTTCGGTCGATCAGTTACAACCAAAATCTAATCAGCTCTTCATATGGACGTAACGAAGAGGAATACAAAAGAATTTAAATTTTTACCTCTCGCTAAGAGAGGTATTGTATTCATGCTAAAAATCGCATATCCAGATTTTAGTGAACAAGCACGTTTTAAGGTCCCTAGAATCCGATTATAACATTTTTACGATGATGTCCGTGTGTGTGTGTGTGTGTGTGTGTGTGTGTGTGTGTGTGTGTATGTGTGGATGTGTGTGTGGATGTGTGTGTGTGGATGTGTGTGTGTGGACGTGTGTGTGTGTGTGGATGTGTGTGTGTGTGTGTGTGTGTGTGGATGTGGATGTGTGGATGTGTGGATGTTGGATCCACGATTTCTCAAATACTATAAGATTTAAGACATTTTTAACTACGGATTCCTCAATCTAACAATAATGGGAAGAGTTGATTTGGTAACAATTGGACAACTGGAAGTAGTAGTTACAAGAAAAAAATCATCTAAATATTATTTATCGAAAATTTATGTAAATACTTATATTAAAGAACGTAAAATTCTTTATTTGATAAATATAAATTCATTATTCTATCTTCTACAGATTTAGAGATAAAGAAATGCATATAAAATAATTTGATGTAAAAAATCTCAGATCAAACTACTTCAAGGCAAGAAATTAAAATGCTTAATTGACACATTGTCAAAAATATTTGTACATCATTATGAAAATTATGAAAATAAAAAAAAAGTCAACAACGCAAAAGAATATACGTAAAAAAATTTGACCAAAAACAATACTTACCTTCCTTACCTTAAGGTATGACGGAAGGTAACAACAAATTATTATATACTAAGAAAAAAATCTGGTGTGGCCAACACAATACCTCCCGCAATTTACAGCCCGTCACAAAAAGATTAAGTTAATCCTTATTTTTGGATTACCGAATATTACTCTAATTTTGACAGTTTATTTCTTAAAATATAGTCTAATCTAATCCAAGTAACTTTTTTTTAAACCCCTCAACAAGATTAAATCCCAATTACAGAGTGGGTTCACATTCACACACATCCATGCCTTAGTGGGATTCGAACCCAGAGTCCCGAGGGCATTCATGACATGAGGAGTTGCTCTAACCATTGAGCCACCGGAGCTATAATAAAATGAAGATTAAATTTTAAAAACCGGGATCGGGATAGAATAGAATTCACCCGTGGAATTCACTAATCCGAAAATGAGGATTAGCTTAAACATTTTTGTGAATCATTAATTTTTATTAATCTAAATACATACCTATATATTTAGTTATGCTAGAAACTGTATTGAATCCACACACACATACACACAGACATCATCGTGAAAATGTTAAAATTGGATTCTAGGGACCTTAAAACGTGGTCATTTACCAAAATCGCGATATGCGATTTTTAGCACGATGCCTATACCTCCCTTACCAAGGGTAGCGGGAGGTAAAAATGCATAAACTTGCATTTAAAATACTTTTACCGGTTTCAGGATATTATTCCATTGTTTACATGTACAAAAGTAGGCTGGTAACTAAGTAATAACTGTACCTGTATGGTAATATTATTACCATACTGACTTGTCAACAACGGTCTACAAAATGAAAATAAAATAAAATGAAAATATAATGCTCTTCATTAATACATACAGATAACATTAGCATATCGTTCTAAATACGGTCTACTTTATTCTAAAGTAATAAACATGAGGAATAAAGCACATAATTTGTATATTTGTCATATTGACATGTCAAAATAATTGTTCTGTTAACCATAGCAATCTGAAAGTAGTATTAATGAGAGAATTTCAAAAAATGATATTTATCAATAATGTCTTAATTTTCTGAAACCGATAAACTATTGAACATACCACGGATGTTATTAATCATAACAAGCCTTAGATGTCTTAAAATCCTCGTTCTATGAGCTCGGATTTCAAACCGACATCTTCGGCAGTTATGATATACATAACATTCCTAGGTATGTTAATAGCTATTAATAAATGTGAAATCGGCTCAGTATTAAGACTTGCACAGTTATTGTTTTCAATTTAGAAAAAGTTGCATAAAAGTCTAGTCCAAAGCAGTAATTTGGCAGATAGCACTGTGAAGAACTGACGATCGTAGTAAAAGCAAGAAAGTGCGCACTCAGTAAGGTTCAGTTCACTTGAAAAGTACACTGATTATATAAATAGAAAACGCTATAAGTCTGAGAACTTCTCTGTTATTGTATAGCAATGAGTTCTAAACACAAGAGTGTCCTACTCACCGGATATCATGGCCTCTTCGAAAGCATTGGAAAAGCAATAAAAATCGATTATTTTTCCTCCAAAACTTAAACAAAGTTTTGTAATAAAACTGCGAGATAACAGCTGTTGATCCGCAAACTTTATTCGGACGAATACGAGTACAGTATAAATTTTAGCCACTTTTCGAAATAAACAACCCTTTGGGGATAAATGGTGCTATTTTTCAAAAACTGTTATCAATATCAGAATATGTCTGGCTGTTTGAAACCATGCTCTGTAAATTGTTATTTCGAAAGACGAATAAATTAAACTAGGGATGTATTTCTAAGTTTCTATTAGTTCTGTGCTAAGACAGAATAATTTAGTAACTTGTGTATGTTCAGTAAATATTCAACAACATATAACAACTAGGGTAAGTTGTCTCATGCTATGTTCAAATTTCATTAACTTATACTTGGGGTTGTAACGTTCAAATTATACATTTCAAAGCCGCAAACTAAAGGAAGATAGGCATGAGTGTTGTTTCTCTGAATTATAATAACCAAATTTATATATTTTCTCACTAAATTTACTTCTGACTACGAGGGACCCGCTAGAATGGGAGAGTTTCCGAGTTTTTGAATTTACCTTCCGTCACCCTTAGGTAAGGAAGGTATTGTCTTTGGTCAAAAAAATAGATGATGAGATTTTAATGAATAAGCACGTTTTAGGGACCTAGAATACGATTTTACTATTTTTACGATGATGTCTGTATATGTGTGTGTATGTGTGTGTGTGTGTGCGTGTGTGTGCGTGTGTGTGTGCGTGTGTGTGTGTGTGTGTGTGTTTGTGTGTGTGTGTGTGTATGTGTGTGTGTGTCTATGTGTGACAAAATTTTCTAATGCGATAACTCTAATACTACAATTCCAAAAATTATAGTTCTTTCGTATTCCTCTTCGTTACATCCATGTGATTAGATTTTGGTTACAATAGGTCGACCGGAAATACCCTAATTTGAAGATTTTAACAGTTTTTCTTGAAAAAACGGTGTTAAATATCATTTTTTCACATTTAATGTTATTATAAATATTAAAGAATATTTTATTCTCTTATAAGATTTGATTACATTTTATACTTCATATTCAATGGATATAGAGTAATATATTCATAAAGGAATTAAATTTCATAAAGCAGCAGGAATTTGTACAAAATACATAGAACTGAAGGTAATGTACTGGAAATATGGAATTTTTTACAAGAAAATCTCTGTGGTGTCTCGTGGCCGCGTGCCTGAGTGTTTGGTCGCGAATTTGGGGAACCGGGTTCGATCCCGACCGACGCCAAATATTTCGAATTTTAAATGGCACAAAATTGACCCCTGTGGTGCACTCTCCACGCCAGCAATGAGTGCCCGTGAGGTGACGCCTGGTAAACGCCCGCACGGCAGAAATATGTCATCATCATTACCGAAATCTGCGTACAAAGCAGATTGGCACACCCAGCAATGGGTAATATGCCGTGATGATATATATTTATTTATTTAAAATCTCTGTGCGGAATTTTTACAATATACACAGATCTGACCACGATCTGAAGGAAGGTAATGTGTTGACCACATCAGATTTTTTTATGTTAAAATATTCTCACTAAAGTATTATGAAATGTTTATTGCTAGGATACGGTGTATATAAACATATCTATAACAACTGGGGCATTATATGAGGGCATAATAGTTCATTATGCCCTCATTATAATCCGATTATCGTTTATGAACTTTAAATTAGAAATAATAGAAATATAACGGTATATAATTCATTACAATATTAATAAGGATTGATTACAACAATGAATACATTAATTGATTACAACAATTAATATAATAAGAAAACAGCTTTGAAAGCACAACACAGAAATCATTTTTAATTTAATTATAATATTTAAAATTGATTACGAAAAGGCCCTTAAAAAGCAATTTACTTTCACCACACATGTAAATAGTAAGTACGTCGAATTGCAGACTGCAATGTTTCGCATTGATTTTTGACGGATCACTAATTTCTTTGGAGACGATATTTATCCACGTTTGAATTCATTTTTGATACTATTTTCCGTCACATGTGACACATCCAAAGTACAGTACAAACTCTCTAAAATGTAATAATATTCAGAAATAAGTGCATAAAGCCTGCTTTATAGATTGCATAGAATAGAATGGAATAAAATGGATTAAGGAATAGAATAGAATAGGAATAGAAATTTTTAAGACCATTTATAGTTCACATGGAATGGAATAAAATGTCACTTTTACAGCAAATTGAATATTCATTCATGTACGCTAATTTCACTATTTGTGAAATAGATATATGTCATTTTGACAATTGTGATTTGTGACAGAATGATTAATAAATATTTATTATTTATATCTACGATTATGAAATGAAAAGAATAGATAGCGATCAGTTTTTTAAGTATACCCGTATGAATTTATCCTTATTTACGAAAATACTACAAAAAATTACATCGGAATCACAAAAATAGCATCGAAGTAACTCAAATGGAATAGGAACAGGAATGGAATAGAACAAAAAATAAAATTTGGTTATTTCGTATTCTATTCTGTGCTATTCTGTTCAATTCTATGCAAATATAAATGGTTCCGTGCATATGCACAGGTTTATATTTTTATTCCCTGTGCTATTCTATTCTGTTCTATTCCATTCTATTCTATGCAATCTATAAAGCCAGCTTTAGAAATAAAGAACTGAGATCTGTCATGTAAAAACGAACCTCAAAATATGATACTTACCTACATCTTCTACAGGCGAGAATGGAATAATTAGGGGAACATTTTGCGTTTACCCTCAAAGTATGCAGAAGCATTCAAAATAATTTCTTTCCACTGTTTTAATAAAATATCTTCCGAAACATTAAATTCACCCATTCCATCATCTCCAACGATATAGAAAGTTGATGTTTTAAAAATAAATAAATGTTTTTATTTACGAAAATAAAAACAAATTATTAAAAAAATAATTATTAATAAGAAAAGTATTGTATAAACTTTCATTTAAAATACTTTTTGAAAAATGTGAAACAGGCTCATTAAATATTGTATGAGTCATATCTGAAAAATGAAGCGAAGTGCACATAATAATAAATATTAATAAAAATTTAGGTTAATACCGCCCTTACGTTTAATAATAAACTAAAACCTTTGCCCTTGTAAATTCACTCCATTTTCGCTTTCATCAGAATCGTTCTGACAGATATTGATGATGATGACTATCGGTTGAAAAGAAAATTTTTTATCCGACTTAAATGAGTGTCTTTAACGGTGAGAAGATTATAAAGAAAAGGAGATAATGGTTAGGATACTTTTTCTTTATTAAATTAATTTTTTTTTAAAATGAAGTAGAGTAGACACTTCAATCGATAATATTTTATAAAAAGGTTTTCAAGAATTATTATTTTGTTAACCAACAAAAAATTGAACATTTGGAACTCCATATTGTCGCAATATGCTTTAATGATTACAAATGGGGAGCTCATTTTTTTTTAATTTGAGATAATCAATGAATAAACTTTTTAGCGTCTTTACTTTTATAAATTTCTTCAACTTAATTTAAATCAGGATCATGTTTAAATATTACAAAATTATTAACTGAATGTTAAGAAATGTAAAAATATACATTGATCCAAACTCTTCGGCATTCTCGAAAGTACATGTCACTGTACGAGAAAGTAACTCATATTTACAATATATGGACAATGGTTGTTTTTACCAAGAGCTCATCAAATGTTTTTATACACTTTTACATACTATAAAGTTTCATATTTCAGCACACATTTTCTGGTTTCTTTGAGAGCCTTTTTGTAAAAGTCTGGTGTGGTTTTTATGGAATTATGTAAAAGGATATTAATTTTTACAAAAATAAAACCATGTTTTATGTTTGAGTAGGTACTCATAAAAATGTTAAAATGAATAATGCTAACATTCTGAAAAATATTTTATTTAATTAAAATTACTTTGTAATACATGCATATACAAATGCTTTAATTTTTCGTTATAGAAAATGTAAATATAGTTTTTTTTTTGCTACTAGATGGAAACACCATAATCCCATTTCATCATTTTTACCTCCCGCTACCCTTGGTAAAGGAGGTATAGGGATCGTGTTAAAAATCGCGTATGGAAATTTTGGTAAATGACCACGTTTTAAGGTCCCTTCCCTAGAATCCAATTTTAACATTTTCACGATGATGTCTGCGTGTGTGTCTGTGTGTGTGTGTGTGTGTGTGTGTTTTTGAGTTATGCGAGATACATACGCACGTACGTACGTACGTACGTACGTACGTACGTACAGACGTCACGACGAAATTAGTCAGAATGGATTCAGGGATGGTCAAAATGGATATTTCCGTTGAAATCTCAAAACCGAAATTTTTCGCGATTACAATACTTCCTTTACTTCGTACAAGGAAGTAAAAAATGATAGCGTTTTTCCAAGAAAAACTGTAAAATCTTCGAATGAGGGTACTTTCGGTCGATCAATTATAACCAAAATCTAATCACCTCTTCATATGGACGTAACGAAGAGGAATACAAAAGAATTATAATTTTTACCTCTCGCTAAGAGAGGTATTGAATTCATGCTAAAAATCGCATATCCAGATTTGAGTGAATAAGCACGTTTTAAGGTCCCTAGAATCCGATTATAACATTTTTACGATGATGTCCGTGTGTGTGTGTGTGTGTGTGTGTGTGTGTGTGTGTGTGTGTGTGTGTGTGGATGTGTGTGTGGATGTGTGTGTGTGTGGATGTGTGTGTGTGGACGTGTGTGTGTGTGGATGTGTGTGTGTGTGTGTGGATGTGGATGTGTGGATGTGTGGATGTTGGATCCACGATTTCTCAAATACTATAAGACTTAAGACATTTTTAACTACGGATTCCTCAATCTAACAATAATGGAAAGAGTTGATTAAGTTTTGGTAACAATTGGACAACTGGAAGTAGTAGTTACAAGAAAAAAATCATCTAAATATTATTTATCGAAAATTTATGTAAATACTTATATTAAAGAACGTAAAATTCTTTATTTGATAAATATAAATTCATTATTCTATCTTCTACAGATTTAGAAATAAAGAAATGCATATAAAATAATTTGATGTAAAATATCTCAGATCAAACTACTTCAAGGCAAGAAATTCAAATGTTTGTAATTGACACATAAATGTCACTGTTAAAAATATTTGTATGCCACTGTCAAAAATATTTGTACATCATTATGAAGATTATGAAAATAAAAAAATTCAACAACGCAAAAGAATATAAAAGGAATTTGCGAAAAAATGACGAATAAAAGAAAAAGAAAAGGAAAGTAGAAAAAAAAATTCAGGATATTGAATATAAAGAAAATGTATGTATTGTACAGTGTGTTCAATAAAATTCCTAACTCGAAGTAGGCTATGAACAGAGAAACGTATATCTGATCATTATTCAATTCAAAAGTCAAGATGTCAAAATTGATCTTGAAATGTAATTTTAAGTACCGAGCATTGACATTCGCTGTTTTCTAATTTGATCTCATTACTAAAATAAGATTCAAGAACAAAATCTTTGATTTCTTTAGACAACATTTTTGACAATATCTCATGTCAAACTGACATTTAATTAAATATGTTTAAATTGACATATACGTTTCTTTGTTCATAGTCTACTCCGAGTTAGGAATTTTTTTAAACACACTGTACATAATTTATATTAAAATAATTATTTTGTAGTGAGACATGAATATATGTATTTGTATTTAAAAATATTTTAAACTGTTAACAACTTCAGGTAATGTATCACTTCCAGTTAGCCTGTTTTAACCAAAATCTACTACGTTATTCCAATTGTCATAAAAGTCTTATATACCAAATTTGAAAAGTTTTAGATTATATTTTTAAATAGTTTTTCATTGAAATCTATTATAGGCTTCAAATAAAATACCATTTCTGGAAATTATGTAATGACCAAAAAGAGAGGTGCACAACTAGATGTTATAGCAGTCATAAATACAAAATTTCAACTTTCTACGGCTTACCGTTTTTGAGTTATGCGAGATACGTACGTACGTACGTACGTAGACGTCACGACGAAATTAGTCAAAATGGATTCAGGGATGGTCAAAATGGATATTTCCGTTGAAATCTGAAAACCGGAATTTTTCGCGATTACAATACTTCCTTTGTACAAGGAAGTAAAAAATGTGAAATCGGCTCATTATTAAGATATGCACAGTTATTGTTTTCAATTTAGAAAAAGTTTCATAAAAGTCTAGACCAAAGCAGTAATTTGGCAGATAGCACTGTGAAGAACTGACGATCGTAGTAAAAGCAAGAAAGTGCGCACTCAGTAAGGTTTAGTTCACTTGAAAAGTACACTGATTATATAGATAGAAAACGCCATAGGCGCCCACAGGGGGGGGGGGTCGAAAGGGTCGACTGACCCCCCTTTCATTTATGGACTGTATCCATTTTTAAAAATAAAATTATAATTTAATATGTTCATTTCAATGTATCATTGTGCATTTTAATAATTATTGGTAATATTTTCTTATATTTTATCTATTACGAAATAGCTGAAGTGTCAGAATGAGTAAATTACGTTATGTACTGTTAAATGTGTATTGCAATTATTTTTACATTATATTACATTATCTTCGGTGTTGTATTTTCTTTAATATGCCTTAGTTTATTCTAATCATTTTATGATCACGTTCTTCTCATAACTTTCACAATTATTGATTTTACTGTTATACAGAAATGAAGAAATAGAAAAGTAAGTAATGAATAGACATTGCATATTTATTTATATTAAAAGTACCTACGCATGATTAGGGTTGCCGTATTTTGTGATTATACATTTTATTTTAAACAGTTCAATAGAATAATTATATTGTTACTCAGTAATATAATATTTTAATTTAATGCAACATTGTATTTTCAGATTGTCTGTTTCTGTAGTTATTGCTTATGCTCGCATCTCGCATCATAAAGCCTAGTAGAAGGGGCAATTCTACGTTTTTAGAGCGTACATACGCATTTTCGTCATAAAATATCGATTTTATTTTTTTTTAAATTTGTTAAATTTGCTTCATTGTAAAGAACTCTATATTATCTTACTTTGCATTAAAACACGTTTGACCTTAAAAATTATTAAAAATCCGCCTGCGGCGCATTTTATTCTTACAACAAAAATATCGACCCACCTTGCAAAAAAGTCTGCGGGCGCCCATGGAAAACGCTATAAGTCTGAGAACTTCTCTGTTATTGTATAGCAATGAGTTCTAAACACAAGAGTGTCCTACACACCGGATATCATATCCTCTTCGAAAGCATTGGAAAAGCAATAAAAATCGATTATTTTTCCTCCAAAACTTAAACAAAGTTTTGTAATAAAACTGCGAGATAACAGCTGTTGATCCGCAAACTTTATTCGGACGAATACGAGTACAGTATAAATTTTAGCCACTTTTCGAAATAAACAACCCTTTGGGGATAAATGGTGCTATTTTTCAAAAACTGTTATCAGTATCAGAATATGTCTGGCTGTTTGAAACCATGCTCTGTAAATTGTTATTTCGAAAGACGAATAAATTAAACTAGGGATGTATTTCTAAGTTTCTATTAGTTCTGTGCTAAGACAGAATAATTTAGTAACTTGTGTATGTTCAGTAAATATTCAACAACATACAACAACTAGGGTAAGTTGTCTCATGCTATGTTCAAATTTCATTAACTTATACTTGGGGTTGTAACGTTCAAATTATACATTTCAAAGCCGCAAACTAAAGGAAGATAGGCATGAGTGCTGTTTCTCTGAATTATAATAAACAAAATTTATATATTTTCTCACTAAGTTTACTTCTGACTACGAGGGACCCGCTAGAATGGGAGAGTTTCCGAGTTTTTGATTTTTACCTTCCGTTACCCTTAGGTAAGGAAGGTATTGTCCTTGGGTCAAAAAAATAGATGATGAGTTTTTAATGAATAAGAACGTTTTAGGGTCCTAGAATACGATTTTACTATTTTTACGATGATGTCTGTATATATATATATATATATATATATATATATATATATATATATATATATATATATATATATATATATATATATATATATGTGTGTGTGTGTGTGTGTGTGTGTGTGTGTGTGTGTCTGTGTGTGTGTGTGTGTGTGTGTGTGTGTGTGTGTGTGTGACAAAATTTTCTAATGCGATAACTCTAATACTACAATTCCAAAAATTATAGTTCTTTCGTATTCCTCTTCGTTACATCCATGTGAAGAGCTGATTAGATTTTGGTTACAATAGGTCGACCGGAAATACCCTAATTTGAAGATTTTAACAGTTTTTCTTGAAAAAACGGTGTTAAATATCATTTTTTCACTTTTAATGTTATTATAAATATTAAAGAATATTTTATTCTCTTATAAGATTTGATTACATTTTATACTTCATATTCAATGGATATAGAGTAATAAATTTATAAAGGAATTAAATTTCATAAAGCAGCAGGAATTTGTACAAAATACATAGAACTGAAGGTAATGTACTGGAAATATGGAATTTTTTACAAGAAAATCTCTGTGGTGTCTCATGGCCGCGTGCCTGAGTGTTTGGTCGCGAATCTGGGGAACCGGGTTCGATCCCGACCGACGCCAAATATTTCGAATTTTAAATGGCACAAAATTGACCCCTGTGGTGCACTCTCCACGCCAGCAATGAGTGCCCGTGAGGTGACGCCTGGTAAACGCCCGCACGGCAGAAATATGTCATCATCATTACCGAAATCTGCGTACAAAGCAGATTGGCACACCCAGCAATGGGTAATATGCCGTGATGATATATATTTATTTATTTAAAATCTCTGTGCGGAATTTTTACAATATACACAGATCTGACCACGATCTGAAGGAAGGTAATGTGTTGACCACATCAGATTTTTTTATGTTAAAATATTCTCACTAAAGTATTATGAAATGTTTATTGCTAGGATACGGTGTATATAAACATATCTATAACAACTGGGGCATTATATGAGGGCATAATAGTTCATTATGCCCTCATTATAATCCGATTATCGTTTATGAACTTTAAATTAGAAATAATAGAAATATAACGGTATATAATTCATTACAATATTAATAAGGATTGATTACAACAATGAATACATTAATTGATTACAACAATTAATATAATAAGAAAACAGCTTTGAAAGCACAACACAGAAATCATTTTTAATTTAATTATAATATTTAAAATTGATTACGAAAAGGCCCTTAAAAAGCAATTTACTTTCACCACACATGTAAATAGTAAGTACGTCGAATTGCAGACTGCAATGTTTCGCATTGATTTTTGACGGATCACTAATTTCTTTGGAGACGATATTTATCCACGTTTGAATTCATTTTTGATACTATTTTCCGTCACATGTGACACATCCAAAGTACAGTACAAACTCTCTAAAATGTAATAATATTCAGAAATAAGTGCATATAGCCTGCTTTATAGATTGCATAGAATAGAATGGAATAAAATGGATTAAGGAATAGAAATTTTTAAGACCATTTATAGTTCACATGGAATGGAATAAAATGTCACTTTTACAGCAAATTGAATATTCATTCATGTACGCTAATTTCACTATTTGTGAAATAGATATATGTCATTTTGACAATTGTGATTTGTGACAGAATGATTAATAAATATTTATTATTTATATCTACGATTATGAAATGAAAAGAATAGATAGCGATCAGTTTTTTAAGTATACCCGTATGAATTTATCCTTATTTACGAAAATACTACAAAAAATTACATCGGAATCACAAAAATAGCATCGAAGTAACTCAAATGGAATTGGCAAAGGAATGGAATAGAACAAAAAATAAAATTTGGTTATTTCGTATTCTATTCTGTGCTATTCTGTTCAATTCTATGCAAATATAAATGGTTCCGTGCATATGCACAGGTTTATATTTTTATTCCCTGTGCTATTCTATTCTGTTCTATTCCATTCTATTCTATGCAATCTATAAAGCCAGCTTTAGAAATAAAGAACTGAGATCTGTCATGTAAAAACGAACCTCAAAATATGATACTTACCTACATCTTCTACAGGCGAGAAAGGTATAATTAGGGGAACATTTTGCGTTTACCCTCAAAGTATGCAGAAGCATTCAAAATAATTTCTTTCCACTGTTTTAATAAAATATCTTCCGAAACATTAAATTCACCCATTCCATCATCTCCAACGATATAGAACGTTGATGTTTTAAAAATAAATAAATGTTTTTATTTACGAAAATAAAAACAAATTATTAAAAAAATAATTATTAATAAGAAAAGTATTGTATAAACTTTCATTTAAAATACTTTTTGAAAAATGTGAAACAGGCTCATTAAATATTGTATGAGTCATATCTGAAAAATGAAGCGAAGTGCACATAATAATAAATATTAATAAAAATTTAGGTTAATACCGCCCTTACGTTTAATAATAAACTAAAACCTTTGCCCTTGTAAATTCACTCCATTTTCGCTTTCATCAGAATCGTTCTGACAGATATTGATGATGATGACTATCGGTTGAAAAGAAAATTTTTTATCCGACTTAAATGAGTGTCTTTAACGGTGAGAAGATTATAAAGAAAAGGAGATAATGGTTAGGATACTTTTTCTTTATTAAATTAATTTTATTTTTAAATGAAGTAGAGTAGACATTTCAATCGATAATATTTTATAAAAAGGTTTTCAAGAATTATTATTTTGTTAACTAACAAAAAATTGAACATTTAGAACTCCATATTGTCGCAATATGCCTTAATGATTACAAATGGGGAGCTCATTTTTTTTAAATTTGAGATAATCAATGAATAAACATTTAGCGTCTTTACTTTTATAAATTTCTGTACCTTAATATAAATCATGATCATGTTTAAAAATTACAAAATTATTTACTGAATTTTAAGAAATGGAAAAATATACATTGATCCAAACTCTTCGGCATTCTTGAAAGTACATTTCACTGTACGAGAAAGTAACTCATATTTACAATATATGGACAATGGTTGTTTTTACCAAAAGCTCATCAAATGTTTTTATACACTTTTACATACTATAAAGTTTCATATTTCAGCACACATTTTCTGGTTTCTTTGAGAGCCTTTTTGTAAAAGTCTGGTGTGGTTTTTATGGAATTATGTAAAAGGATATTAATTTTTACAAAAATAAAACCATGTTTTATGTTTGAGTAGGTACTCATAAAAATGTTAAAATGAATAATGCTAACATTCTGAAAAATATTTTATTTAATTAAAATTACTTTGTAATACATGCATATACAAATGCTTTAATTTTTCGTTATAGAAAATGTAAATATAGTTTTTTTTTTGCTACTAGATGGAAACACCATAATCCCATTTCATCATTTTTACCTCCCGCTACCCTTGGTAAAGGAGGTATAGGGATCGTGTTAAAAATCGCGTATGGAAATTTTGGTAAATGACCACGTTTTAAGGTCCCTTCCCTAGAATCCAATTTTAACATTTTCACGATGATGTCTGCGTGTGTGTCTGTGTGTGTGTGTGTGTGTGTGTGTGTGTGTGTGTGTGTGTGTGTGTGTGTGTGTGTGTGTGTGTGTGTGTGTGTGTGTGTGTGTGTGTGTGTGTGTGTGTGTGTGTGTGTGTGTGTGTGTGTGTGTGTGTGTTGTTTTGGCTCTATTAGAAACAATGTACAGATATGAGAGACGGACTTCTACAAATCAGCATCTTTTGGTGGTACTCTAACGGTAGGTTCAAAATGTTTTAATCATTTAAATATATGGACCACCCTGTTATCCTGTATAATTAAATAACAAAATTAATCATCTTTGCTCTTAAATTTCTCGGTTATTTAATTGTAATTTTATTTAAATTTATCAACCCTTACCTACTTCAATTGCTGAGGGTAAATGCATTCAGATTACCAACCAATTTACTTAAAAACGGTCTATACGACGTGTTAATAAATAAAACACTAGCAATTTGCTAATGGAGGATATTGGTGTTATTCAGATGTTTTGTACGCCCTAATCGGTATAAAACACCTTTAATGAGATTTCATACTCATACTACATACGAATACATGACTGTATAGATGAAAATTACTATTCATTGTAAAGTTACGAGACAACTAAATGCGGAACGATTTTCTAATTTAATTTCATTTAATCGAAATCCATAGTATCAGGTTGATGTATAAGTTCGTAGCGCTTTATTGAATTTAAAATTTATTAATTTTTCAATAAAGAAAATACATGAACTAATCAAGAATATATTATCAGTACATTTCATTTTCACCAACTTCTTTTTCCAGTCAGATTTTGATTTCGATATTTGTCGTGAAAAATTTTTACCTCCCGTCATACCGTAGGTAAGGGAGGTAATGTAGGTAATCGTGCCAAAAATCCAATGGTGAGTTTTCAGTAAATAAGCACGAATTAGGGTGTGTGTGTGTGTGTGTGTGTGTGTGTGTGTGTGTGTGTGTGTGTGTGTGTGTGTGTGTGTGTGTGTGTGTGACGATTTTTTCGTCCACGATAACTCTTATAAAAAACTTCCAAATATATCTATTTTCCGTATTTAAGATTCCTGCATTCATATACCGAGTTGATTTGATTTTGGATAAAATTGGATAAATGGAAATGAATAAATGATACTTTACTTGAAGCCCATAACAGTTTTTAATGAAAAACTATATTAAAATATAATCCAAAACTTTTCAGTTTTAGTATTTACGACTTTTATATGAAGGGGAACAACATATTGGATTTTGGATATAATTGATAAACCGGAAATGATACTTTATTTGAAGCTCTGAACAGATTTTCGTGAAAAATATATTGATACAATCGAAAACTTTTCAAATTTGGTATTTGAGACTTTTATATTAATAATAATGACATGTTAGATTTTTTCTAAAATTGATAAATTGGAAGTGATATTTTACTTGAAGCTCTGAACAGATTTCTGTGAAAAATATATTATGATATATTCCAAAACTTGTCAAATTTAGTATTTAAGACTTTTATATAACGGGAAGTAACATATTAGATTTTGGCTAAAACTGATAAAACAGAAGTGATACTTTATTTGAAGCTCTGAACAGATTTTCTTGAAAAATAAATTGATACAATCCAAACTTTTCAAATTTAATATTTAAGACTTTTATATTAATGAGAACGACATATTAGATGTTTTCTAAAATTTATAAACCAGAAGTACTACTTTACAGGAAGCTATAAACAGATTTTCTTGAAAAAATATATTAAAACATCCAAAACTTCTCAAATTTGGTATTTAAAACACGTGTATAATTTGAAACAACATTATATTTTGACTATACCTATATGATAAACCAGAAGTGGTACTTAATTTGGAGCTCTTAACAGATTTTTGAGGGAAAACATAATAAAATATAATCCAAAATTTGGTATAACAGACTTTTCGATTTATTGGAACAACAAATTAGATTTTGTTTACGAATGATCAACCGGAAGTGATACTTTACTTAAAGTTCATCGCTATTTCAGACATAGAATTGACGGGAGGTCATGTGTTGGCCACATCAGATTTTTTTTCAATAAGTCGATAAATTATAATGTGTACTAATACTATTACTACGTTTACATGCAGTTTTGAGAATGGTTTCAGTTTTCAGTCAAAATTACGCGAAACTGTTTACATGAAATTTTCAAAACAGGTTTACAGATTGATTTGAAAACAGTTTCGGCGCATGCGCATTTGACTGATGTAAGTAACATATCCTCTTCACTACAAATTCTTCGTTTTTCTATTATTCCAATTATTTTTTTTACTTTATAGCACTACGCACTAGAACTACACAGCTGTCAGTTTATTTGTAGGTTAGTAACACCAAGTAACACAAGGCGAAAGAAACCTCATGCTATATACGCATGCGCAATCTCGAAACTGAATTTTAAGTGTTTACATGAGTAGTTTTGAAACTAGTTTCCAAGTCAAACCCGTGAATTTTAGTTTTGGTTTGAGATAACTCAAAACCGTTTTGACACTGTATACATGGCGTTTTCAAAACTAAAAACGTTTTGAAAACGGTTTGAAAACTGCATGTATACTCAGTATATATCAGTCTAGTAAATATTGAAAATTCAAACTGCGTAAGTGAATAAAATAATAATAATAATTGTAATTACACGAACCGCAGTTTCAAACTTTCAAACAAAAAATACATTTAACAATTATTCCTCTGTGTACAACCGACAAATTGATTCATTAAAATGTAAGTTAAATTGTCAAGAGACGGTCGGGGTTGTTTCCTAAACTGAATTAATATTTAACTATCCACTTTTGTCCAACTAATTTAACAAACATTTAAATTTTATTTTGGAATAAATGCAGTTTAATAAAATTTTACAAACTTTTTCTTTTCTATACTTCGTTTTAAAATGAGCTGCAGTACTAAATCCGTCCGTCGCACATATTCCAGTGGCGCATCAATAATAGTTTGCCAAGGGACAGTCGAAAAGACTGAATTCGATTATCGACTGTTTCAGTTCTTAATTATTTTACCTCCCGCCATACCGCAGGTAAGGGAGGTAATGTTATCGGTCCAAAAATTCTATGGTGAGTTTTCAGTAAATAAGCACGAATTAGGGTCCCCACAACACGTTTTTACTATTTTTACGATGATGTCTGTGTGTGTTATCGTGAAAAATTTAAATTCAGTATTTAAGACTTTTATAAGGAAGGGAACAACATATTAGATTTTGGCTAAAATTAATAAACCGGAATTGATACTTTACATGAAGCTCTGAACAGATTTTCGTGAAAAATTTATTATGATATATTCCAAAACTTGCCATATTTGGTATTTAAAAGTGCATTCACAAATGAAAATTAGGTTTAGATTTATGGTTTATACTTTAGATTTAAAGACTTTGGCCGCATATTATGTAATGACTCCATTCACACTTCAGAATTTAGGGTCTCTAAATCCAAATCATAAAGCTAAACATTGCAAGGTCCAAACTTTAGGTTTATGATTTAGTTTGACGTCACAAACTTCACCAATGAGAACGAGTCTAAAATGATATAGATATATACACCCATCTTTATTTAGTATCCAATTGGTGGATTCGGCGTTTTACACAAATGCGAGAAGAACATGGAGACTGTCATAACTTAATTGCTGAAATATAACCAATGATACCAAGCGAATGATAGTTTCACGGCGCACATGTGTCTTGTTGAATACTGCTCTACCGATATTTTAATCTTGTTTTTGAAACATTTACATATATATCTGTACATATCAAAACTAATTTTCAGGTAATTTAAACTTACATTTATGAATGACTTACTTAAACCTAAACAAAAACCATAAACCTAATTTTCATTTGTGAATGCACCTTAAGAGTTTTCATTTGAAGGGGAGCAACATATTAGATGTTGGCTAAAATTGATAACCCGGAAGTGATACTTTATTTGAAGCTCTGATCATATTTTCGTAAAAAATATATTTATACAATCCAAAATTTTTCAAATTTGGTATTTAAGACTTTTATAATAATGAAAACGATATATTAGATTTTTTTCTAAGATTGATAAACCGGAAATAGTACTTTACAGAAAGCTATAAACATATTTTCTTGAAAAAATATTTTAAAACATGATCCAAAACTTATCAAATTTGGTATTTAAAAATTCGAAAAACGCTGTTCGACTGTGTTAGGTATGGAATTAATAAAGTTTCGGACTAGCAGTCAATATTACAATTTTATTCTCGCCGACGTTTCGACTATACAATAGTCTTCTTCAGGGCTAGAATGGTCCAGTTGAAGGAAAATGTACGCATTAGTCCTTATATTTGTGTAAAAAACATCTTTACGGTTACCATTTTAAAAAAAATTGTATTCAGCAAAGTTTATTTTAGTCATCCAGGAGAAGTTTTTTATTAATTGACGATTTTCACTCTGTGATCTGCGATTTTTAACTATTTATTTATTTATTTAATTATATTTTTAAATGTCCGTCTTTTATGTATCTACGCTTATCCATATGTGTACATTTTCCTTCAACTGGACCATTCTAGCTCTGAAGAAGACTATTGTATAGTCAAAACGTCGGCGAGAATAAAATTGGTATTTAAAACTCGTGTATAATTTGAAACAACATATTCGATTTTGATTATACTTATATGATAAACTGGAAGTGGTACTTAATTTGGAGCTCTTAACAGATTTTCGAGGAAAAACGTAATAACAATCCAAAATTTCGCATTACAGACTTTTCTATTTATTGGAACAATAAATTAGATTTTGTTTACAAACGATCAATTGGAAGTGATACTTTACTTAAAGCTCATTGCTATTTTAAAAATGGAATTGACGAGGGTTATGTGCTGGCCACATCAGATTTTTTCAAGATCAGCTGAAATCACCTTACATTGAAATGAAAATAAATTTTGATAAAGAACTTTTAGTTGTAGACATAATACTTATAAAGTTATATCTGACCTTTATTTTCATTTTTGTCGGAAACTCATTCCAAATTTTGGTTTAATTTTAGTGTCGAAACAAATTTGTGATGAGCTGTTAAAAATGTATTGATAATACCTAATAGCTTAACTAAATTGCAATCTAATAGCAGGTTGGTTAATAAGCGTATTATACCAGTAATCATGCAGCCCTGAATTACAATTACAGAATACCCACAGGTGCAATTATCTCAGGGACTTTGAGTCACACGAACACTCCAAGCAATTCATCAATATCTGTGTACGCACCGTATAACAATTAATAACCACATTGTCAAATCAATTGGAAATTGATCAATCACTTGGACATATTATTAAAATCATCCCTCAAACATAAAACTTTATTCCAAAAATAACAACAAATAATATTTCAGAAAGTTTTTTAAAACTGTATATGACGTTATGAAACGTCACTTTTTACATAATTGACACGAATTGAGTTTTGTAAAAATCTTTACGTAACTGAGTTACATAATAGTATATTGTGTATCTAGTAGAAAAAGTGATATATTCCCGGACGATGGACACCAGGAGTCCGGGGAGTCACTTTTCCTACGTGGTACACACACAATTTTTTTTCGATCGGTTTATGTTCAATAATTAGTTATTTTATATTTCATTTATAAATGTCAGACAACAAACAAGACATAAGATTATTGAGTTGTTTTGATAAAAATATCTGAGGATAGCGTAACTATGGTTTGTTTATTTATTTTCATAAAATTCAAAATATATTTCAAAAATATCAGATTTTGTGTGCAAATTACGAGATATGGCTAGTGATAGTGATTTATCTATATCTTGCACACAACCGAATGTACTGGAGGCAGCTAATTTGGAGACAGTGAATTTGCTTCCACAAAAATCAATTGAGAAATATGAAAAGGCATATAAACGGTAAACACATAGAATCATTTTCTGTCCGGGAATACTTTGTCACGCGCCGGAAAACCTATGTCCGGACTGTTATTTTTCGTTGCCTAGCAACTATATTAAAATATCGGAACAATGCACTTTTCGGTTCGAAAACGCACCCGAAACGTGTCAGTTTTCGCCCGATCGAAAAAAAAGGATATTACATAACTGACAACTGATAATAAAAGAAACAAAAATATATCAATAATGATTTCTTTAATATCAATTTATGAATTATTGACTCACATAAGAAGGAAGATCTATATCGGTTTCAGAACATAGTCAGAACTCATTTTTAGTGATATATGCATGCACTGACAGAAGTATTAAAATAAAAAATCGGGTGTGGCCAACACAATACCTGCAGCCCGAGTCACATAAAATATTAAGCCAATCCTTATTTTTAGATTAGCGAATTTTACTCTAATTTTGGCAGTTTATATCTTAAAATATAATTACCTCTTTTGAAAATAAAATGAAGATTAAATTTTAAATAGCGGGATGGAATAGAATTCACTAATCCAAAAATGAGGATTAGCTTAAACTTTTTTGTGAATCGTTAATTTCTGTTAATCTAAATACATACCTACATAAATTATGCTGGAAACTGTATTGATTTCCTTTCCTATTGTTCTATTTACTTTTTTCTTTTTAAAACGTTACTATTATTAATTTGAAATGATTAAATCTTTGACAGTAACATTTACCTATCAGTTACATATATTTGAATAACTGCGTAACCAAGGAGTTTTGTTTGTTTAATGCGTAGTCACCGGGATTTAAAATATAGATAATTTTATAAATTTATCCATAAAATATGTAGAAAAGTATTAATGCATATCCGTAGAAAATTGACAAATATTCAAATTATGTGCTTTGTTCCACATATTTATTACTTTAGAATAAAGTAGACCGTATTTAAAACGATAGGCTAACGTTATCTGTATGTATTAATGAAGAGCATTATATTTTCATTTTATTTTATTTTCATTTTGTAGACCGTTGTTGACAAGTCAGTATGGTAATAATATTACCATACAGATACAGTTATTACTTAGTTACCAGCCTACTTTGGTACATGTAAACAATGGAATAATATCCTGAAACCGGTAAAAATATGAAATTCATTTATTTTCACGGCCCCGCTTTGGTAAATTGATTTTGAAATATGGACATGGAACTGTCATAGAAAAACCTAGAATTTTGTGTATTTTAAAATTATTTTAGCGGAATTAGATAAAATTTTGAATACGTTATGAAAACGTGATGACTCACATAGTTTGCAAAACAATATCACTCTTTTCATAACTGATTATGTAAATAACTATTAAACCAATAGACAATAGACAGAAATTTGTAGAAATTTTTCACCATTTGCGTAGGTTTTTATAAGTATGTTATTTGTTTATTGGAAATGTAAACTATTATAACCGTGGGGCACGTATACAATAATAAAAATATTATTGTGTATCCCAATGAACAACACGGTTCTAAAAGTAAAAATAATATTATACATGCAATAACTTTTTTATCTCTTTGACCAACTACCAGTTGTTATTTTGTAATGTTTTCTTTTCCCCCTAGGAATTCTTTCAAAGATAATAAACAAAATGAAAAAACAAATTACGTTTCATAAAATAGTGTTGTAGTAAAAACATCCTTTATTTATTTTCTACCAGTTATCACATCGGTGGTTACAAGAAGGAGGAAAAAATGTACTGGTGCTTTTTCTAAATCACTCGGTTTCGTCGCGAGGTAAATAATGACCCCAATTTCTTACGGTTACAGTTGTTTTCGAACAACCGACGTTTTTCTCTGGCGCTTCTGTAAGTGTGGATTAAAGAGACATCCTACTGTCTCGGATGGAATTGAACGGGGACTTTTGATGCCATTTACGAACATTATTGAACATTCAGCCAATATATATGACTTAGTAAGTGAACTGTCTGAGTGGTTCATGTCCTTGCAACTCACACTCAATATTACTAAATCTGTTGTGATCAATTTCAGAACCAGTAAACGAAATGAAAGTATGTTGATAAAATGCAACTCTCAATCTCTGCCACAAGTTGACAGCAACAAAATTTTGGGACTACAGTTACATGAAAAACTGTGTTGGGACATTGATGTTAATGAAAGGTGCTCAAAATTAACTGTTTTATGTTACGCAATTAAGCGCTTAGCCCAAATTAGTGACACGCGAACAGTACGAATGTTTTACTATGCTAAATTCAATTCTATTGTTACCTATGGCTTAATCTTTTGGGGTTCCGCGCCAGCTGCAATACGAATATTTAAGCTTCAAAAAATTGCTATAAGAAATATGTTTCACTTGAAGTACCGTGAATCTTGCAGAGATACTTTCAGAATTGAAAAAATATTAACTGTGCCCTGTATGTACATTTTTTCTGTAATATTATTTGCACGCAATAATTCAAGTAAAATACTAACACATGAAAATGTACATAACTACAACACGAGAAACAAATCGAATTTTATTATTCCGAGACATAGATTAAAATTAGCTTCCAATAACCCATCCTCAATGGGTATTAAATTATTTAACAAACTCCCTCAGTCCATAAAAAATATTGAGTCAAATAGTTTGTTTAAATATAGATTGAAACAATTCTTAATAGAAGGAACATATTATAGTGTTAATGAATATATGGATGATGCATAATTTTTTTGAATCTGTATTGATGTATTTTGTACTTTATTGACTTGCTACATATCTGTACTGGATCACTTTAGCCAAATAAATTATTATTATTATTATTATTATTATTATCACATCGGTGGTTACAAGAAGGAGGAAAAAATGTACTGGTGCTTTTTCTAAATCACTCGGTTTCGTCGCGAGGTAAATAATGACCCCAATTTCTTACGGTTACAGTTGTTTTCGAACAACCGACGTTTTTCTCTGGCGCTTCTGTAAGTGCGGATTAAAGAGACATCCTACTGTCTCGGATGGAATTGAACGGAGACTTTATTTGAAGATACAATGGAGCTGAAGGCGGAATGAAGGCTTCATGGTTTAATAATGTCGGTTTTAGCAGATTGCTGAAGGTTTCGGAGCGGTGAGAAAGGAGGATCATATAAAAATCATGCTTGTTTCATTAGATTACGCGTCTAAAAATTTAGTTAGCAAAAATCGTTTTTACCTCCCGCTACCCTTGGTAAGGGAGGTATAGCGATCGTGATGAAAATCGCATATAGAGATTTTGGTAAATGACCACGTTTTAAGGACCCTAGAATCCAATTTTAACATTTTCACGATGATGATTGTGTGTATGTGTGGATCGTCCACTTTAACTCAAATACTATCATTCAGAAAATTTTGATACCTTGTATTTCGAACTTTTTCTGTAATGGAAAGAGCCCATTAGATTTTGATGAAAATAGGATAACCGGAAATGGCACTTTACTAAAAGCTCAAAATAATTTTTCTTTGCAAAATGCCTTTAAATGTTATTTGTTCGAGATTAATGTTATTATATAAATTAAAGATTATTAAATTTTCTATACATACATACATACATAAAATCACGCCTTTCCCACTTAGTGGGTTAGCATATCCAAAAAATAATCAGTCTCTCTTTCAACAACATTATTACTAACCTGACATCATAGGTACATCATATATTTCTCACTCTTAACATATTAAAGTGACCGATTTTCGGTAGGGAAATACCGCAACCGGACCACAATAATAGTTACGAAACAATCATCCTTCGCCACACATTCCTTTCTAAGCACACTTCTTTCGCCTCGGCCACATTCATAATCGCATTCATACACGCTCTTCTTCTCTTCCCACTCGGAAACTTTCTCTCTTTTAGTACCTTAACAATCACATCCATTCACTTACACACTGGACGGCCACGCAATCGAACACCCTCAATTTCACCAAGCTATATACGCTTTACAAGCCGTTCACTCTTCATTCTCTCCACATGACCAAACCATCTCAACTGGCTCATTCCTACTCTCTTAACAACATTCTTCCTAACCATACATTCTTCATACACCAAATTATTCCTGACGCGATTCCGTCTTACATATCCACATACTCCACGTAAATACCTCATTTCCACGGAAGTCACTCTCTTTTTATGCTTTCCCGTCCATGCCCAACATTCGCTTCCATACATCAAAGCAGACACTAGCACTCCATAGATTTGCATTTCTATATATTTCATGGATAAATTTATAAAATTATCTATAATTCAAATCCCAGAGCATGCGCTTTAAACAAATAAAACGCAGTTATTCAAATGTATGTAACTGACAGAAAAATGTCGCTTTGAAAGAACTAATCATTTCAAAATAATATAAGTAACGTTTTAAAACGAAAAAAGTAAATAGAACAATAGAAAAGGAATTCAAAACAGTTTCCAGCATAAGTCAATATGTAGGTATGTATTTAGATTAATAAAAATTAACGGTTCACAAAAATATTTAAGCTAATCCTCATTTTTGGATTAGCGAATTCTATTCTATCCCGGTATTTAAAATTTAATCTTCATTTTATTATAACTTTGGTGGCTCAATGGTTAAAGCAACGCCCCATGTCATGAGTTCCCTCGGGATTCTGGGTTCGAATCCCACTAAGGCATCGATGTGTGTGAATGTGAACCCACTCAGTAATTGGGATTTAATCCTGTTGAGGCGTTTAAAAAAAAGGTAGTTACTTGGATTAGATTAGACTATATTTTAAGAAATAAACGGTCGAAATTTGAGTAAAATTCGCTAATCCAAAAATAAGGATTAACTTAAACTTTTTTGTGACTCGGGCTGTAAATGACGGGAGGCCACACTAGATTTTTATGAGATACACCACCATAGAATTGTGAAGAAGTAGTAAGTAATGAACTTGTGAATTATGGAACGATTTATAACCCAATTATCTTCGTGTATCTTGCGTTGGGCGACACTAGCACACGAGTGGCGAGCGTAAATAACTAAATAATTTTGGGATTCCCGCGATTATTAGTGTTTTGAGTCGCCGCGAGCGCTGCTGTAGTCATAGCTGAGCCTCGGGCGAGGATAGAGCAGAATTAAAATTGAATTAGGTAGCCGACAGAATTTATATCTGCGTTATACAAGATATACTGACGCTGGGTTCTGCTTACTATGCATTTCTATTATTTGTGTTATGATATCATTACTACAGATTTCACACTATATATTCTGTATTTCTCTGCTTTAGAGAAAACATACCTTAAGAATGAGACACATAACAGCTGCCCGAATTTCATGTCACGTTTCATGCACTCTGATTTTTTTATTAATTTAAATTCCATTCCATTTCCAATTCTCAACATTTTTTCGCACTTCTAACTCTCTCTCTCTCTCTCTCCATCCATCCAATCTTCTTCTACCGTTGCCACAATCATATCCCAGAACTTTTCAAGTACTATTTCTCCTACTTCCTCAAGGTCCATATTACACGAAGTCTGTTTGAAAAATATGCGACATTATTTTTTTGCGAAAACCTGATGGATTTGAATCTAGCGCGCTTGCATGAGCCGACCTTGAACCTTCGTGCGCATGCGTGAATTTTTTCCCGCCTGTCGATAGCGTCTGTTGCTGGCAAGCAGCATTTGAGTGAGATAGTGTGTAGTGCTTGAAACTAGGCGAAAGCCAAGTTGAAACCAATCGGAAGATTCAGACGGCTTAAAGACGGTCGCACATTGGTGAAGAGCGAGCCACGCTCCGGTCGACCTTCAACATGCCAAAATGACCACGTCATTACCAAAGTGAACGTTTTACTACAGGGATGTCCTCCGTCGCCTACGTGATGCTATGCGGCGCAAGAGACCAGAGTTGTGGTCAACAGTAAATTGGCGCCTCCATCAAGACAATGCTCCAGCACATTCCTCGCACTTGATTCAGACTTTTTTGGCGAAGAACAAGACTCCTGTGGTTCAACAGGCTCCTTACTCTCCTGATATGGCCCCCTGCGACTTCTGGCTGTTCCCCAAACTCAAAAGGCCATTGAAAGGAACGCGATTTCAGACAAGAGAGGACATTATGGCTGCAACGACAGCCGAGCTAAACTCCATTCCGAAAGAGGCTTTGTCAGAATGCTTCCAACAATAGCGCCGCCGCTGGGAGAAGTGGGTGAAGTCCCAAGGAGACTACTTTGAAGGTGATTAGGTTTCCAATGCTCCAGGTATGCCAGTTTTTTTTTTCTCCCGGTCAATGGTCGGATACTTTTCTAACAAACCTCGTATAATACCATGCATAAGTTCTTGGTTTCTAGGGGCCACTTCCGTTTCCCACACGAGTCAATTTTTAATAATAAAAAAAATTACACACCCGGATGAGTACGTGTAGCTGCAGAGATCACTACAAGCTACTCTGCACGTAAGGAAGATGCCAACAGAGGGCAATAAAAATGTCTTTGTAAATTGTGAAATTTTATATGTAATATATATGTAAACTAAGATTTGTATAGGTCGAATGACCTTAGAACAAATAAATATATTTAAAAAAACAATTAAAAAGCTACGAACTTATGCACCCACCTGATTTGACTCTTCTTGGGCAACTCTGCTTTTAATAGACCAGAAAAGTGTAACGGTCAAATTTAGGCACCAAATTCAAACTCAGTTCATAACGCTGAGAACATAATTTTAATCGCCGTGTATTTCTTACCAAGGAAATTTTACCTCAACTTTAATGGTCGAGAAATCTCATAAAAGTAAATCTCTTATGCAAAACATTATATGTACCATCTAGAATGAGCCTTTATCTCTAGATTCGTACAATAATATTCACATGAACTGTGCACAGTTTATAATTAATTAAATAAAAATACAACACTACAAAATTCAAGTATATCTCGATTGGTCCTACAACTTCGGTACGCATCTAATCGCAGCATAGCTTGTGTTGCACTTGACGTATTTACAGGTGGGTGAGGGACTATCCACGACATACGGAATTTTAACTTACACGTAACATTTTATTTTCTAATAATTTTCTTACTCTACCTTTTCAATGATTTTAAACAGTTGCAATCCATTACTGAATAAACAAACTATCAATTCCTTAACAAGAGCTCCTTAATTTCTTTTACAAAATATCTTTTTACTTCCTTGTGCAAAGTAAAGGAAGTATTGTAATCGCGAAAAATTTCGGTTTTCAGATTTCAACGGAAATATCCATTTTGACCATCCCTGAATCCATTCTGACTAATTTCGTCGTGACGTCTGTACGTACGTACGTACGTGCGTACGTATCTCGCATAACTCAAAAACGGTAAGCCGTATAAAGTTGAAATTTTGTATTTAGGACTGCTATAACATCTGGTTGTGCACCTCCCTTTTTGGTCATTACATAATTTCCAGAAATAGTACTTTATTTGAAACCTTCAATAGATTTTAATGAAAAACTATTTTAAAATATAATCCAAAACTTTTCAAATTTGGTATATAAGACTTTTATGTCAATTGGAATAACATAGTAGATTTTGGTTAAAACAGGCCAACCGGAAGTGGTATATTACCTGAAGTTGTTAACAGTTTTTCTTGAATAAAATGGTGTCATTTTAATTTTAGAAATAAATCCTTGAAATAAGAGTTGTAGAGAATTAAATTCTGCGTCTAGCACATCAAGTATTATTAAATTAGCCCTTTGTATAAGCGAGATATTCAAATTTAAAACTTATATACTTTTTGGTTTTTGTAATGAAGCTTGCTATGGATTAGGACAAAAAATAACAAAAAAAAATAAAAAATAGATGCTAATGTCAAATTACATCGAAAACGTGCAATTTTATAATTGGGTCTATACTTCATATTAGTCTTGCGTACAAGGAAGTCGTGTGGTGTCCACATCAGATTTTTTTTGGCAGTAAACTCACACTTCCATAAGAAACCTATATTAGGGAATTCAAACTATGAACTCGACCCCAAAAACAAATTCTAACGTTACTTTTCTGGTCTATTTCTTTATTATAATTGCCATTCCAAGTTACCATATTTCCTAGATATTTGAGAAATTATTTACTGTATTGGGGGTACTCATTATATGAATTATTATCATTTTGCTGTAACTTTTTGAACCCTTATACATACGAAATGACCCATATAATTTGTAAAATGTGAAAGTTAAAACTCAAAGGTTTCTCGTTTCAAACATTTACAATTTCATTTCCTGTAACCGTTCTCCTTTTGATCCGTTTTAAAATTTCTTGTGCGTTTCATAGATCTGCTGTCAGGCTTCATAATCCAAGTTACCCGGTAAAAGTTTTGAAAGTCTTCTAACCTCCCGGCTTGTTATACCTGTTTAATGCCGGCTTTGTATTTGGGGCACGTTCTGTCAAATCGAATTACTCCGTCGCACTGTTTGTGTTTTCGGTATTTTCTCCTGTTTCCAAGAACAATTCATAATCAAAAACTCAACACTAATTTAATCATATCGTATTGTGCGATCGATGGCTTGATAAACTGTAAACAATTTGCTTTTACATAATTGGATTTTCTTCTAATTCGTGCTTGGTAAAATGAGTGGTAAATTTTCTGCTTTCATTATGAAAGGTTATTGTTTGAGAAAATTTTGGCAATATTTACCAAATCAACTACTTATGGTAATGATAAACAGTCAAAATATTTTCAAAAAATCTCATGTGGCTAGTATATATCTTCCGCAATGAAAACTGGGGTGTTGATAATACCTTCGTCACCATGCTTTAAGCAAGGATATTAATATACCGTGTGTCTGCCGTAAAGGTGTATATAGGAGATTAACATGGGAAATCAGTTTTTTACAATTTCCTGCTCGCCTAATTATTTTAAGCAAAAATGCGTCAAATAAAAGTTTTAGGGCATAAAATTCTGCATCTAAATCAATAAACAGAATTATCTTTACATGCTTTGTAACGACAGAAATTAAATATGTCTATATCTGCTTGCCATAAATGCTTCGCAGTGACATATTAAATGTTGAGGAGTTTCATCCTCTTCTCCACATCCTCTGCATGTTGGTTCTTGTTTAAGGCCCAACCTGTGCAAATGTTTATTTAATTGATAGCGTCCTGATACCAGTCCTGTTATTAATCTAACATCTTGCTTGCTCATTAAGAGTAAGTTGTCAGTTCTTTTCTTTGATGGCTCATTCAGAAAGAGCTTGGAGTGTCTCTGGCCTGATATGGCTGTCCAGTGCCGTTTGTGCCATTGCCAGAGCAAAGTATTAACTTCCTGCTTAACTGTTTCCGCAGTTATTGCGCAGGCAGGTTCGGGTCCTATAAAAGGTATATTTGTCCTGTCTTTTGCAAGACGGTCGGCTATCCGGTTTCCTTCGATATCTGAATGCCCGAATACCCATATCAGTCTTAAATTGTTACTCGCTCCTAAGGCATTCAATCTGTGGATGCAGTCCAGAATTAATCCTGAGCCTACCTCACACGAGTTTAAAGCTTTGAGTGCGGCTTGGCTGTCTGTTACTATGGAGATTCTTCTATTGTGGTAGTTCTTCTCAAATAGTAATTGCACTTCTGCTTGGAATACTGTCGCATTTGTCACTAGTCCAACCGATTGGTGTGCCTTAGTCCCTTTGCCTCATGTATTCCAGCTCCGGTTCCATTGGTTGTTTTGGAGCCGTCTGTATAGATGACTATAGTATCTTTTTCAACCGGACTTTGAGAATGTTTCCATGCATTCCTATCAGGAATTATTATCTTGTAGGTTTTGTCGATGGTATACATCTTATTGAATCTATCTGACACCATCTGTAAAGTGGAGTGCTTGTTCATCTCTGTATAAATTTCAGAGTGTCCATTTCTGCATTTATCCTCTTTTGAGAAAACTTTCATCCTATATGCTGCTCTAATTGCCCTTAAATTTACCACTAAGTGTAGTGGGGGCAAGCTTAACAGAGTTTCCATTGCCGATGTTGGTGTGGTTGACATAGCTCCTGTTATCTCTAAGCAGGCTAGCCTTTGTACCTTGCTGAGTGCCTCTTGACAGTGCTTTGTTTTTGTTCTTTGCCACCAGGCCAGGCTGGCGTATTCTATGACGGGTTTGATCATTACTGAATAAATCCAGTAAGTCATTCCCGGTGATAGGCCCCAAGTTTTGGGGCCTATCAAAAGCATACGGAGGATGATGCAACATAGCGCCATTTTTGGTGGACAGAAATTGACGCACGACTATTGCTTTATTGGCTGATGTGTTATCGTGCGCACGCACAGCTTATGTTTTGTGACAAGGCGAGGGTAAGCGCAATAACAGATAAATAACTTTTTTATAAACTCTTCTAAATTATAGTTTCGACAATCATATTTTAACTATGTTTATCTGTTTAAGTTATAAATGTCAAAATTCAGTTTAGAAATTCTTATCATATTATGACAGTCAAGACATTTATTAAGTCTGGAAATTATTATATATACGTGCTTGACTTTAGAATGACCTCGCCTATGCACCCCGAACCCCTAAGATAATCCTATCCTGGAGATAGCGTTTTTGTTTTAAGGCAGTCGGTATTAGTTAGCCATGGGATAAACATGGGAGAGTCGGCATTAGTTAGCCATGGGATAAACATGGGAGAGTCTGTATTAGTTAGCCATGGGATAAACATGGGGCAGTCGGTATTAGTTAGCCATGGGATAAACATGGGAGAGTCGGATTAGATACTCGTAAGAGTGAACATGTAGTTTTTAGTTTTTGGGGCGCCCGCCCGCTGTATTAGTTAATAATGTAATCATTTAGTTTAATTGTAAATAAAAATTATTAGTTAGTAAACAACAAGTTGTGTTCATGTCATCAGCTAAAGTGTAGTGTATGTGTGTTCTTCCTTCTCAAGAAGTCCTTATCACCAGTCAGTAAGACTTTTGAAGTCAACCCCCTCGTGTTACAGTGGTGCAGTCGGTAGGATTGCCATCAGCTTCAGAGACCCCCCTCGTGTTACAGTTTTTCTTTAAATCTTCGACGATATTAAATCCAAATGTTTCCTTGTTGATGTTCAACTACTCTGTAACCATCTTGATCGTAACACGTCGATCGAAAACCAACAGTTATCGAATACTGAATTTGACAGAATAAAATCTTAATTTATATAATTCGTAGATGACTTTGAACGGACATCTTTCAAAAATTTTAGTATACATAAACTTTACGAATGATGGAAAGTACAATAAGTACAAAATTTTCTTATACATACAGTATTTGAGATACAGTACAGCGAAACGCTAATACGCCTTAACAAAAAGTAAACACCACGAAGAAGAGTTTTCGTTTCCATTTCTGGGTTTTCCAGCGTATGATATAAGCAGAAAGAACTATCCAAATGTGTAAGAAAACACCATTCAAAGTGTATGTAAATCAACAGTAAGACATAAAGCGTCCCTGTGCCTTAGATACGCGAACAAAAGTGAAACTGTATGTATAAACAGATGCGATATAGCATTTCGTGAAACATAAATATCCAAGCTGGAGACCGAATGCGTAAGCCGTGTTTCATATACGCGCAATAATAAGATGTTTGCGACAGTAGGCAATCCAGCGCTTTCTTCTCAAGAATTGAAACATTTGGCTTTTGTTCAGCGCGAATCATGGCACTCTCATTGTTTAAAATGTAATTGTGATGGAGGTTATTATATCTCACAACAATGAAGAGGAATGCTATGTCGCACAATTACGTTTTTCATAAATTTTTAACGTGCAATAACCGGGCTTTAAAGCAGTGGTATTCAACATTTCATGAAATGAACACAATGACCGGTAGTATAAACAACTGATTAAGGGTGTTTAGAGAGCAGTTGACTACCATTGTTTTTTGTCTGCCAATCCTTTATTTTAGAGAAAAATACTTCACATTAAACTTATAGAAAAATTAATTGAATGCATCTTTTATAAACGATTGAAAAGTAAAAAATCTGGTGTGGCCAACACAATACCTCCCGCCATTTACAGTCCGAGTCACAAAAAAGTTTAAGTTAATCCTTATTTTTGGATTAACGAATTTTACTCTAATTTTGACAGTTTATGTCTTAAAATATAGTCTAATCTAATCCAAGTAACTACCATTGTTTTAAACCCCTCAACAGGATTAAATCCCAATTACAGAGTGGGTTCACATTCACAAACACCCATGCCTTAGTGGGATTCGAAGCCAGAGCCCCGAGCGCATTCACGACATAAGGTGTTGCTCTAACCATTGAGCCACCTATAATAAAATGAAGATTAAATTTTAAATACCGGGATATAACAGAATTCACTAATCCAAAAAAGAGGATTAGCTTAAACATTTTTGTGAATCGTTAATTTTTATTAATCTTAATACATATCTACATATTTACTTATGCTGGAAACTGTATTGAATTCATTTTCTATTGTTCTATTTACTTTTTCTTTTTAAAACGTTACTAATATTATTTTGAAATGATTAGTTCTTTGATAGTGACATTTATCTGTCAGTTACATACATTTGAATAACTGCGTTTTGTTTGTTTAAAGCGGAGGATCTGGGATTTAAATTATAGATATTTTTATAAATTTATCCATAAAATATATAGAAAAAGTATTAATGTAAATCTATAGAAAATTTAATAATCTTTAATTTTTATAATAACATTAGTCTCGAATAACATTTAAAGGTATTTTTCGAAGAAAAACTATTTTGAGCTTCTAGTAAAATGCCATTTCCGGTTATCCAATTTTCACCAAAATCTAATGGGCTCTTTCCATTACAGAAAAAGTTCGAAATACAAGGTTTCAAAATTTTCTGAATGATGGTATTTGAGTTAGAGTGGAGGATCCACACACACATACACACATCATCGGGAAAATCTATAATTGGATTCTAGGGACCTTAAAACGTGGTCATTTACCAAAATCTCGATATGCAATTTTTAGAACGATCGCTATACCTCCCTTACCAAGGATAACGGGAGGTAAAAACAATACTAGTCAACTGCTCTCTAATCTCTAGGTACTCTGGAATTTATTGGTATACTAGGATAGCTGTGGAAGTGAATACTCGGTAGTGTTGACGAGTATTGTGAAAAGACAAAGTTAGTTACATAAATAAACTGATAGGTGAAAAATATGACTTCTGTCCGAACAGTTGAATATACAGACGCTGTTGAGTCAGTTGAGTATATAGACGCTGTGGAGGTCGGTAGGCGGACAGTTGAACGTGATGTAAATAAACAGTGACATAAAAAATTAGTAATACCGTGGAAATAAATAGTTAATTGTTAAATATATAAATAGTGTTAGTGTTATCTAGTTAATTATAGTTTTAGTCTTAATTAGTTTTTAATAATTGTTCAATATTTAATTAATTGTCTATTTACACTTCACCCAAATAAATTAAATAAAAACGTTACAATACTAGGCGGCAAATGTCAAATTCGTATGGAGCGACAGACTTTAGATATTTTTGAGCACTCTGTATAAGAAAAATTAAATCTGCGTAAAATACTTCATCCCGCGATCGGCAGGATAAGATTAGATCCATCTCAGATTATCCAATCATCCCAATTTATAAAAAATGATTCCTCCCCCTGGTCCATCCCTGGTGGGAAATGATTGATGTACCCCTGGAGCATTTCAACAATCCTTATATTCGTCTCGTCCTCTTCGGAGCTCGGCGCGATTGTGTAAAACACCACCAAACCGGATCCATTTCCTCATCTTCTACGTGACTAATGGCAGCGTCTCAGTGGGCCCCATTTACAAAATAATCAACTTGCGCTCCGACGAGAGGAGACAGGATGTCTCCTTGCAAGTGCATTAAATAGGGCTGTTGCAAGAATTTTTATATACCTTCTAAGTATTAAATTTAAAAAGATATCATTATTTAAATAGCCTCAAATTTGAAAATATCACCAAATATCCATTAGATATTTTACAATTAATTTTTGAAATTTGGATATTTCGAAAAAGTCACGTGATCTGAAACAGAATGAGACGTCATAACACATACATCTATAGGCCTATAGGCGGTGTGCACAAAAGTAGTCAGCGCCGTTACTCATTGAAACATAGCAAGGTTATGTTTTATGTCAGAAAAATTTTGCAATTTCTATTTTATATAATATTTGCAATGAATGCGAATGATAGGACTTCAAATATTATGTGATGCAGTGAGGGATGTAATAATTCTTATAAAATTACGGATTGAAGTATCAAATTTTATAAATTTCCTAGAAGATTATATGAGGAACAGATGTATAAGAAAATAACTCTTCATAAGATATCTTCTACTAATATGAAACATTCTTTTAGGTATATATTCTGATTGCAATAATGAATTGTATAAAAATGGGTTTCTTAAGTTACTATTTGAACAAGATATAATACAAGAAACAGAAAATTGTCTTAAAATTGTATAATACAGTTGTATGAAATAGAAGTCTATTTTTGACATAATTCGTCTATTTATTATAGATTTTGTACATGTAATGTTAATGTTAAAGATTGAAATTCACATGGTTCGTGTTTTTCGTTTATTTTCTTTTCCGAGCTTGTGTAACTGATTCCACTTAGAGCCTGGTATATTTTCAATGAAGAATCTTGTTCATTTATTGCAAATATAAAAGAAAGATGTTAATATCATACACTGATATCGTAATATATAGAAATTTTCTTCTTTCCAATCATTCAAGTTTTCCAACTTTTTAATCTCAATTTCCATGTATTGTGTATCTTCTAACATTTAACTAATATTATAAATTATAATATTAATTTAAATATGATAAAATGGTTTACATAAATCACGCAAATTATAAGAAAAATTATATTTTCTGCCACAGTACCTTCGCTGGTATTTTGACTTTTTTGATTGTCACATCACACATATAGCATTTTAAATATTTTCGTTATTCATTTCAATATACTATGATGTATAATATTCATATTAGAGGTGGGCGCGGGCCGTGATTTTGTCGGGTCACGATGGGTCACGACGTGACCCGCGTGATCGTGAGTATAATTTAAATTTTGCGTCGTGATTGAACGTGAGCGTGAGGCACTAAAAAATTAGCGTGCGTGATCAGGCGTGATTGAAATTTAATCGGGCGTGAGTACAAGTATCCTTCTATTTTTTATTTAAAAAATTGTCAATTTCCATGTTTTACTTTACATTATTTTTATCATTATTATGTACAAATATGTCATCAACAGTATTTTTTTGCATAAAAATAGTGTTATTGTTGTACTCAAAATTGTATACACAGTTGCTCCGATTTCATTAAAGATATACAAATCTTTAAGCCTGTTTGACACGATCATAATTTTGTTAACAAATTTGTTACCAAATTTATAATGATATTTGTGAAGGAATAGAACAACCTATTTATACATAAACATTCATTTCCAATGAAGCCAATCTGTTACCTAACTTATTACCAGTTTGTTAACAAATTTGATAACAACTTACGACTGTGTTAAGCAGGCTTAAATGTGCATAGAAACAATTACGTGACACGAACGTGACCCGCCGGGCGTGATCGGGCGTGAGTGCCAAAATAAAATCGTGAGCGTGAGTGATCGTGAATCAAACATAAAAAATCGTGCGTGATTGGTCGTAATTAAATTTTTAGTTCGGTGAGCGTGCGTTATCGTGAACAAAAAGTTACTCACGCGCCCACCTCTAATTCATATACAACAGCAAAAACTCAAAATAAAATTGTAAATTGTATCACTTTCTCGAAATGTCAAAATTTATTAGGTACCCAAAAACGCCAAAGTAGTCGTTAGAGGCACTGACGCTCAAAATGTGCACATCGCCAAAAAAATAATATGTGGCCAGCACATGTCCTTTCGCCAATTCCGTGTTTAATAGTAATGAGCATTACATAAAGTATCACTTCCGGTTGTAAAAATAGCACTGAAAACTCACTTTAGAATTTAGGCTGCGAAAACATTACCTCCCTTACCTACAGTATGACGGGAGGCAAAAACACCAACCAAATCCCATAACAAATGTATCTCCTCAATACCCCAATAAAAGATTCAGAAGTCTCGCCATTCATTCTGTGGGTTCCTTTGGGACACCTAGGCCTCGATTCGATTCCATTCCCGTCTTCCTCAAGTTGTTAGCGCAGGAAAGACTACTCTCCGAGTTGCCGGTTATTGGATATAACGTGAATGTCATATCACGGAATTCACACACTTGTCGTGGCTATATTGAATCACGACACATGTCACGATCAAAATCCGCGAGTCTACGGGCCTGATATACGTCGCTTACGACCCCAGGGAATGGCTGATAAACCGGGAAACTTAGACTTTAATTTCAATTCAGACAGAAGGGTAAGAAATATAAAGTTATAAATTCGGAAATATTGTTTCTTAATTTAAATAAATTATTACATAAAATGACTTTTATCTTCTCTGTGTATATACATTTGGTGGAATAATATACTGAGTACACCAATAAATTAGATTGAACAACCGGGTCGACCTAAATATTTATTAACCTTATATAATTACAGCGTCTAAATTAACCACACAAATCGGGGTCAAAGGGATGAGTAGAGTACTACCATTAGGGAAATAATGGTAATTACTATAAAATATATAACTTAATACTGTACACATAATGAGCCTGTTTCACATTTTTCAAAAAGTATTTTAAATGAAAGTTTATGCAATATTTTTCTTATTAATAATTGTTTTTTTTAATAATTTGTTGTTCGTAGATAATTAAATACGAACATTGGCGCCAAAAATAGTCATGAAAAAGAACCCCCCACTCTTGTGTCGTAGAAGCACATACATTACGTCATTCACAGCCAATAGAAAAACAGTTTTTCTATCACCTACATTTATTCTTGTTATTTAGATAAATAAACGTAAGCGATAGTTTGTCACATGTCAATAACAAACTTCTAATTTGACATTTGACGCTGACATTTTCTATTATAAATGAGTAATAATGGCTAATACAGAATACACTCAAGCTAAGTCGGACAGTTTACCGAAAATCGAAAGCTGGATGATAGCTGGATCTATATCAGAAAACGACTGTTTTACTGTTGCCGAAATAAGGTGTGTTAAAGAGTTAAGGTAAAATAAAATGTAAAAACACAACCATCAGCTCTTATTAAGTATCGATGTCCTACGAATAAAAAATAATATAAATTTTAATTTACATATTCAAAAAATTTCTTATACTCTAATTTAATAGTTATTTATGTACCTAGGACAAAAAATTGCATATTATGGCAGAGATTGAATTTGCAAATCAAACAAGCGAAGCTATAATATGCATTTTTTTTCCGAGGTGCATATTACGTTTTTATATCTACCTTACTAATAATAGATCTAGAAGGGTAATACACACAATTACAATAATATTAAATCGTAGTAGGCTTAGCGGACGAAAAAGGTTTGCGGACGAAAAATGATGGCTTAGCGTACGAAAACGGTTTTGCAGACAAAAAGGTTTGCGGACGAAAAGTTATAACCTTCTGAAAAGTGTCATTTTTCGCCCGAAAATAAGTAAGTAAAATTTCACTTTTAGTTTAGGTACCACCGGCTCTCAAATAATATTAGTCCATTACATTACATTTATTAACATATTTTATATACACTTTGCACTATAAATTTATGTATCAATACTCTCATTTTTGTATCGATACCGTATCGATACGCACCAAGGATCGATAAGCCCATCTCTACGTTATAGAACATGCAAAATTAATTTTTCTTATTGATTCAGATGCAGAATTTTAAACTGTATGAGTCATGGGCGGATCTAGGAAATGTCCAAGGAGGGGGCGAATTAAGAAACTTTAACTTCGTTCGAATTAAAAGACAATATGAAAATATGACAATTTTATAAAATAGAAGCAATATTTCAATAATTTAAGTTTAAAGCACAGAATAAAGACTTTATAAGTTTTCAAAAGAAGGTACAGAAGTACAAAATTAAGTAATCGAATTTTCGTTTATTTCAGCAATGAAATATGATATGTTGATAACAAAAATATAATATGTAAATATACTGCATAACAAAGGATAAATTAATACATACAAATCAATTAAATTATAAAATCAGTTCTTTTCTTTTTACCTTCCGTCACCTTTAGGTAAGGAAGGTATTGTCTTTGGTCAAAAAATTCGGTGGTGAGTTTTTGATGAATAAGCACGTTTTAGGGTCCCTAGAATACGATTTTACTATTTTTACGATGATGTCTGTATGTGTGTGTGTGTGTGTGTGTATGTATGTGTGTGTGTGTGTGTGTGTCTGTGTGTGACAAAATTTTCTAATGCGATAACTCTAATACTACAATTCCAAAAATTATAATTCCTTCGTATTCCTCTTCGTTACATCCATGTGAAGAGCTGATTAGATTTTGGTTATAATTGGACAACCGGAAGTACCCTTATTTGAAGATTTTAACAGTTTTTCTTGAAAAAACGATGTTAAATATCATTTTTTCACATTTAATGTTATTATAAATATTAAAGAATATTTTATTCTCTATACGATTTGAATGCATTTTATACTTCATATTAAATGGATATAGAGTAAAAAAATTATAAAGAAATTAAATTTCATAAAGTAGCCATAGCTATGAAAACAGCTACTATATTAAGAAAATTCTGATTGAAAGGTGTCAGTGCCAAGTGCAGTTGACAGTATGTATGTGTTATAATTTTACTGGATATATAGGATCTTTTGATAGAAACTTTCTGTGTGGAATTTATATAAAATGCATACAACTGCTTTAAGGTAATGTACAAGAAATATAATCTTTTGCAAGGAACTTTCTGTATGACATTTATACAAAATACATAGAACTGACGGAAGGTAATGTGCTGGCCACATCAGATTTTTTGAAGTAGCAAAACGATTAATTACATTTTCAATGTTTATATCTATGTCTTGATGCACATGCATAAGTGCCAGTCCTAATAACCTGTCTCCTGTCATCCTATTTCGCAGCCATGTCTTAAGCCTTCTAAGAGAGGAAAAGCTACGTTCTGCACTGGCTACGCTAATAGGCAATTTTAATAATATTTCAAATTTCAAGTAGTGTATGGCAATTTGGATACACATCAAAGTCAATAGAGGAATATATTTCTACAGCATTTTTTAAATTTATTTCCTTTGAAGGAGATTGAATTAAACGTAGACATTCAGCGCGCCACATAGTTAATTCAGCAGCAAATATTTCCAGTGAATTAACGTTTTGTATATTTAATAAAATAATTTTGTCTTTTTGCCACAATATTTTGGTAGATGTTTGCAAGTCTTCTGTACTCATTGTTGTTAAATTATGGGGAAGTAAAACACTTAAAATGAAATGCATTGGGAGTATCTTTAGAAAAACGTGTCCTCAAATCGATTATCATAAAATCTAACATAGGAATAAAAATACTTTTTCTGTAGTATTCTTCTGTACTACATGATGTATAATTATCTCGATGAAACCTAATAGTACATTACGCATTAATAAAACTGCGACCGACGTACTGACGACTGGCGAGTCTATTCCACGATACGGGGTGCCCAGCATAGTAGTTGTCATCTTGCCCTGAACTATTTCATATCAAGTAACCAAACGACGATATTTACGAGATAATATATTTTTTTAAATTATTATTTTACTAAAATTTACCAACCACCAAGGAGGGGGCGATCGCCCCCATCGCCCCCCGCTGGATCCGCCAATGGTATGAGTGCTATTCTGCTGTCAACGTTAAAACTTAAATATCACCGTTAGCGCAGTTTAGAGTTGAGCTCTAAAAACTTTTAGTATAAGCTTTTTTACCCCTAAAATAATTAAAGAAGCAGGAAATTACGAAAGTATGATTTTACATGTTACAGTCATTTGTTCCGGTGTCGCGGTTAACACGTTGTACAATGCCTATTTTTTTAAAAGTTTTAAATCTATATTTTAAACTAGTCAAGACAAATTTATAGAAATTTCTCATCATTTGCGTAGGTTTTATAATTTGTTTGTTAAAGATGCAAACCGGTCGAACTATTCTCTGTTTCAGTGGAATGTAAGAAATGAATCATCATAGGTTTATTATTTACGTTTCGGGTGGGTGATTCTCCATTTAGAAAATGCTTTCCTTTGTGCGGAACTTTTGCATGTTCTTTGTGATAGTGGCTGTTTTGTTTCGCGGCATATTGTGAGGATTTAGTTCCTGCAGTGTTGTTAAGCTACGTGCTGGGTAGCAGGAATTTATCTTCTGCGCAGCAAATTTATGCAGAATCTATTATTTTACGTACCTGCTATTCATGGAGTACCTTGTACTTATTTGCTAAACTATTTCTGCTTTAATAATTAATTGAATGTTTGTATTTATAAATTGTATGAAAATTTTATATTTTTATTTTATTATTGTTGGGGAGCCGTCAATTTTGGTATATGTTGAGAATACGAGGTCTGTCAGAAAAGTATTCGACCTTTGGCAGAAGAAAAGGAAACTGGCATACCTGGAGCGTTGGAAACCTAATCACCTTCAAAGTAGTTTCCTTGGGACTCCACACACTTCTCCCAGCGGTGTCGCCATTGTTGGAAGCATTCCAAGAAAGCCTCTTTTGGAATGGAGTTTAACTCGGCTGTAGTTGCAACCATAATGTCTTCTCCTGTCTGAAATGGCCCATTTGGAAATCGTTAAATCGCCACGAAGCTTCAAAGTCGGCTCATGTAAGCGCGCTTGATTCAAATCCATCAGGTTTTTGCAAAAAAAAAATAAGGTCGGATACTTTCCTGAAAGACCTCGTATAGTTTCTCTCATCTGTTTCATTTTGTAATACAATTTCAAAGTTATTATTTTTACAAATGAGGGTATCATTCTCAAACAAAACACTGTGGACCCAAAATAGACCCTTGTGGAACTTCATTATCTACATGATCCTCGACACCCAATGTTCGGCCAAGAACCACCTCGGTCACGTCTAAAATCTAGACACAGTTTCCTCTCTTCAGTGCATCCAGTGGCAGAGATCAAGACTGCAACAAGACGCTTAATGTGGGATGAGATATTAAAGCCAGAAGATAAAGCAATGGGTATCCTTCCAGATGAGAAACTACCACCAAGTAATGATGGCTCATTTGGAAATCGTTAAATCGCCTACGAAGTCAAGTAGGTAAATGTGCATTAACCATGTTCAACCGGGGGGTACCAAGCAGAACCCACTTTATGTCATTCTGGTCATGAACAAACAATGACCCACCTGCTCACGTGCGCCAACATAGAAGAGGAATGCACGAGAGAAGATCTGGCTACGACAACACCAGCTTCTATAAACTGTGCAATTTTTTGGATGAATACTATTTAGATAGGCCATTTCTCTGCCAGTTTTTGCGGACGGTTTTTCCTCTGGCATGAAGAAGAGAATCTTCGGAGAAGATACATCCTCTCCGTCCTAGTTAATGCCGGCGATGCATAAAGCTTATTTCCATAATTTCCAAATTTGACTATTTATATGGTTAAAACAACAAGCTCAGCTAACTCACTCCATGTTGTCCGGATGTTGTATTTCGCTACCGAAAATCGGTCACTTTAGTATCTAAGGACTGAGAAATATTTGTTGTAATGTTTTACATATTTATTGTGCATTAATTATTTTTATTATGTGTATGGTTTGGACACTAATAATAATAATCTATATTACCCGTTACCCTTGGTAAGGGAGGTATAGGAATCGTGCTAAAAATCGCATATCGAGATTTTAGTAAATGAGCACGTTTTAAGGTCCCTAGAATCCAATTTTAACATTTTCACGATGAAGTCTGTATGTATGTGTGTATGTGTGTGTGGGTCCTTCACTCTAACTCAAATACTATAATTCAGAAAATTTTGAAACCTTGTATTTCGAATTTTTTCTGTAATGGAAAGAGCCCATTAGATTTTGGTGTAAATCGGATAACCGGAAATTGCACTTTACTAGCAGCTCAAAATAGTTTTTCTGCGAAAAATACCTTTAAATGTTATTTTCTCGACATTAATGTTATTACAAAAATTAAAGATTATTAAATTTTCTACAGATTTGCATTAATACTTTTTCTACATATTATATGGATAAATTTATAAAATTACCTATAATTTAAATCCCGGAGCATACGCTTTAAACAAACAATACTCCTTGGCAGTTATTCAAATGTATGTAACTGACAGATAAATGTCATTGTCAAAGAACTAATTATTTCAAATTAATAATAGTAACGTTTTAAAGAGAAAAATGTAAATAGAACAATAGGAAAGGAAATTAATACAGTTTCCAGCATATGTAAATATGTAGGTATGTATTTAGATTAATAAAAATTAACGATTCGCCAAAAAGTTTAAGCTATTTCTCATTATTGGATTAGTTAATTCTATTCTATCCCGGTATTTAAAATTTGATCTTCATTTTATAATCAAAAATGTAGTTTAGTGGATTAGATTAGACTATCTTTTAAGAAATAGACTGCCAAAATAAGAGTAAAATTCGCTAATCCAAAAATAAGTATATAAATAAATAAATAAATATATCATCATGGCTTATTACCCATTGCTAGATGTGCCAGTCTGTTTTCTACACAGATATCGGTAATGATAAAATATTTGCACCTTGCGGGCGCTTTCCAGGCGTCACATCATGGGCACTCATTGCTGGCGTGGGGAGTGCACCACAGGGGTCAATTTTGTGCCATTAAAAATTGGAAATATTTGGCGTTGGTCGGGATCGAACCCGGTTTCCCAGATTCGCGACCTGACACTCAGGCACGCGGCTACGAGACCTCATGGGGTCTCAAAAATAAAGATTAGCTTAATCTTTTTTGTGACTCGGGCGGTACATGGCGGGAGGTATTGTGTTGGCCACACCAGATTTTTTTATTATCGGGTGCTACATATTGTTCCTAATCTTAAAAATAATTTAGTAGTTTTACGAATTCTGTAAAAATAACTATGGATTGTATAGGATTAATTCTGGTTTGGTAATGTATTTGGCATATTTGGAAGTACAGCATTTAACGGTGTACATCCAATTGATAGTCCATTCCATTGTATATTTATTTGGGAAATATGTAGGTTGGAAGTGTATCAGATTCTCGCGCGCGATGTTATCAAAATGACACAACATGAACGTTGTGCAATCCGATAAATCCAGCAGAGAGCCGCACGGAGGATGGCTGCATAATCTACATATGCCTGGGGCGCGGTCGAATGCTCTGAATTCCCTGGCAGAGCCGCATCGCACTCGGCGTTGGTGTGACATGTCAGATGCATTCCCAAATAGGAACGCGCGCCAGCTAGAAGTGAGATTACAGAGGATAATGAGCTAGAAATTAGATAAATGCGGAAGATGCACAAGCCAAATCTAGATATTACCTACGTCAATAATCTAACAGCTCTACAGTCTACTCCACGTTACCAGAGGTTATTCTAACGTGCAGTTGGACACAAAATGTGCACTAGGAAAAGCAAATTGTGCAGTGGGAAATTAAAATCTGTGCACAGATATTTTTTATTTATTACACTGTAAAGTTTTGAGGTAGAAACAGGGAAGATGAATCTACAAACAAGTCGCTGAACCTTCTTTTGGGTCGGTTTAGGGTAGAGAGGTAGAAAAATGTGAAGAAAAGGGTAGGAACTTTTGGCCAGGCAGATCAAGGTCCCTCACAGGTATCTGAGTTGCACTGTCAGTAAGTCAGGTAGACGCTTCCACCCGTTTTGCATCTTTAGACCTTTAGAGTTGATTCTGCGAATATGAAATACAGTCATACCAAAAATATGGGTACGCAATCCAACGTTTCGAATAACAATAGTTTTTTTTTTGCTATTTGTCGCAAGCTATTGACTTTGTACTGAAAATAATATTTTGTGATAAATTTCTTTTCTTGGTGCCATTTTATTTAGTTTCTATAATTAGGAATAGATTCCGTACTATCAATAATTCCATAATGAGAATAAATATTTTGTTAATCAGAAAATTGATATTGGAATAACGAATAAATTCAACTTAACATTAATGACACAACAATGTAATATATCTTGAGAAGAAAATTGAAATAGTAGGTACTGACGGTAAACTAATGTGTTGTGATTATGTAAAATTTTAAATGAAGTAAAGGGAAAAGTGGCAAATAAGATTTGTGTTTTATTACTTTTATTAAAACACAACACGTACTGCATATTGTTAGTATAAATAAATTAAATTTCTCAATTAATACTAGCATATTTTATAATTCCGGAATGCATACTTTGTTTTCCATGTTAAAAAAAAAATAGTAATAAACTCTTGAACAAGATAGAACGTTACAGCATTAACAAATGTGTGAAATAGAAAACTTGAATATAACAAATTACAATAGAAATTAAGTATAAATCACACGTAGGTATTCAACAAATTATATGAATGATTAAAGTTTGTTTGAAACAAAATTGAGGATGTCAATGTGTAAGACATAATATAAACAAATAGCAAATGATATTAGTTATCTGTAACATTTTGGAAATGAAAAGTGGTTGAAACGAATGATGTTTAGCATTTCTCAGAAATTGTGATAGCATTGCACGTGCATTGCAAGGTCAAAGCACCCGAATGGGTTTTTCGGCTAGCTCGGAATAACCGAATATTTCTTGGGTAAGGGTAGGGGGTGTCAAGGAGATGCGAATTTGTTGTTTTACGTATAATTCTATCATATTGTCGACAGTGAAACTGATCGGTTGTTCTATAGTGGTATTGTGCATTATTTATCTGGTAAGTTTTCAAATGTTATTTTGCTTGATTTCGTAGTATTTGTTCATTTTTCAATAATATAACGTATATTTTAGAAAATTCAATATGGCTGTTTTTAAGTGCAGTATTATATCCAACATCAGCTGAGTACAATTTGGTGTGCTCAAAATTATTTTATGTCTATCCAGGATTGACGGATAAACAAATTCCTAGGCAGTTACACATAAAAAATTCTAATTATTATGTAAGTATATTTATGTACTAACTATAGAATATAACACGTACCAATATTGTTATAGGACACTTGGTTAGCAAGCTTAAAAACCAAATTTAAGACAGAAAGAGTCAAACTGCAAGATGACGAAGAAGTTTTTGAAATGAGAAAAAAAAATTTGCAACACAAAGGAAAAAAGACGTTGTCGGTACAAGACAGTTCCAAACAATACAGAGGGAACAATATTGAAATTCCAGTCGTAATTGGGGAAGACAACAACACAATTAAAACACATATAAATAATATGAAATTAGAATTAAACAATCCGACACCCGACTTATTCATAATATCTGATCGTATGGAGCGTACTAAAGGACACAAATTTGGGATGTTTCGTGAAAATACTGTCTTAAGACTTGAGAATCAGGTAAAAATATGTTTTATAAATTAAGTATATAAAAACTAATATTCTACTGTTTTTAGTTCCATCTTGATTTAGAGAGGTATTACAAATGTATTATGAAAGAATTGTTACTACAATATTTCTCACAACCAAGAATAAAGAAGATGGTATCTATATCCGAAAAACGTGGACATTTTGAGAAACTGCGTTAGAATAATAACTTTCAAGGTAATTTTTCTTTATTTTATATTTCTATATATTATTTCATTTTCTTTTTATTTATAGATTTTCATTTATTCCATTCGTAATTGTATAATATCGAAATTATAGAATTTTATCTTTCCGCACACAGTGACTATTTAATGTTTATTTTTCATTTAACAATATATTTTTATTATATATTTATATATGTATATGAAAAACTTGTATTAAGTATACCTACTTTTGAAAAGAAATCTAATAATCTTTTTTGTTTACAGTTCTTTCGTTAGACACGGCCATGATAATTTTACTGTGCCTGCTGCAAGAAGATACGCAGATCATTTTAGTTACTGATAATGTTCCCCCAGGACCTGCAATCGTTGGAGCAGTACCCAGCAACAATGATCTTTTTCTAAACAATTTGTTTTACGTTTGCGTAGATAAAATAAAAATTTGCGAAAGTAAAACCATTACTGATGCGGTCGTCGATTTGATGGCCGCAATATATATTTTCAATTTAAAATATCCTCCCGCTTTTAAAAAAACACTTACGGTTTTAAGTGAGTTAATCATAAAATTAATAAACCCTTGTAAAAATATCACAATCCAGAGATTGTTTAATACCTTATCTGATTAAGTCTATGAATACCATGTATATATTTTCTTATTATGTAAAGTTATTTTTCAGTTATGCGTTTTTTTTATATAAGATATAGTGACAAGAACTCCCGAACATAGGAATTTAACATGTAAAATCATACTTTTATAATTTCCCGCTTCTCTAAATATTTTAAGTAAAAAACCTTCAAAAAATTCTGCATCTGAATCAATAAGCAAAATTAATTTTGCATACCTTCTAATGACAAATTTGAAACGTCGAAAATCACCCCAAAAATAGCGTTAGCCATGAAAATGAAACAAATAAATTAACAAATTTTTAACAATTTATCTATCAAGTTAGGTTAATTTATTTTTATTAGGTCTTATTTCTGTTTAAGTGAAAAATGATCTATAATTTAAATATATAGTTGTTCACTCGAACAGAAATTACAAGTAATAATATAAATAAACTAAACAAAGCTTGGCCAATAAATCATTAATATTTGTTATTTTTTGTTTCAATTATATATATATATATATATATATATATATATATATATATATATATATATATATCGCTATTTTTGGGGCGATTTTCGACATTCTTACAAAATATGCAAAATTAATTTTGCTTATTGATTCAGATGCACACTTTTATTTAAATCTCTTTTGCCTAAAGGAAAAGAAAGCAGGAAGTACGGAAGTATGATTTTACATGTTCTATGTTTTGGGGGTTTTTAAAATAATATGTACCAACATTATTTATTTATAATATGTGTTTTTTTGTAATATGTACTTATTTTATTTGTGGTTTTTATAATATGTGGCTTTAATATGTTTTTTGTTTATGTTTTTTTATTAATAATAATTTTTATTATTATAAACATTTTATTATTTTTCCTAAATCCTAATATTTTTTAAGGAATTTGCAACTTCCTTATGTGGGGGAGCATATAAATCACTATAAAGCATTTCTAACAACCATACAGATATTTCCAAGTACCTTGTGTTACGTTATTTACAAATCTCTATAAAGCATTTTCAACGACCATATAGATATTTGCAAGTACCTTGTGCTATGATATTTATAAATCACTTCCAAGCATTTGCATAAACCTCTGTAGGTATTTCCATCCCACTATATGAAGGGTCGCATCGTGTCTACCTGGGTGTGAGGTAGGTTTTCCTACCCTAAGCAGAGATTGGTGCATCGACCTTTTAATAAGGAAGGATAGTTCTACCTTGGGGTTGCATATAGTTTCAACCCAAAAAGGTAAGTCCAGCTACGCCAAAACTTTACAGTGTACGAGTAAAGGGCCGGTATTTTCACTTGCGAATAAAGGTTTAGATAAATTTATCCTTCGGATAAATATTTTTGTTGTCTTTTCACTTGCAAATAAATTTATTCGAAAGAATAACATCTGTTATTCGCGGAATAAATTATTCGGTACTTGGGTAGCGAATAACCGTTTATTCGTAAGTTCATTACATTTCCACATAGTGCAGATTTATTAACAAAATGGATATATTAAATATTATGATGATATTTTCAATTATGAATTAATGAATAACGTGAGAAATCGATCTCACCATTAGACAGCGACATAACCACATATATGAAATAATTTTTGACAGATTCCGATTATGAAAACAATTTAGTATCACATATTGGGGATCACATTTGATTTCAAACAGTAAATAGGTAAATCATTATAAAGATCCTGTCATTTGACACTGGCAAAATATTTTCGAATTTTGGATACTTTTGTTGAAACATACTTTGAACTGAAACAAATATACAAAAAGTACCAAGACAATTTTACAATATACAATACACATATGAGTGCTGCATTAGATGGTACACTTGTTAAATCACAGTCTCCCGGGGCAAAAAATGCAAAATATAGATGACATTGACATTAAAGATGTCAAACAAAATTTTGACAACTACGGATTCAAAAGCAGTTGACACATTTCATCCTTGTCTGCTTAACGTGGATACGCCAAACTCCATCCTTCTCTACTGACACAAATTCACTCTGCAAGGCTACCAATTCACGAACGTTAAAGTTATTCGAGAGATAGCTATTTGTTTGTGTAAAATGTGTGAAAAGACCCAATGGAATTATTCGTTGCATATATATATATATATATATATATATATATATATATATATATATATATATATATATATATATATATATATATATATATATAGAATAAATTTATTTAACGAATACTTATTCGAAACTTTATTCGGAAGTGAAAATACCGGGCCTTGACAAATAAAATTAAAAAATCGTAAACTAAAAATACAGGGTGTTTCTAAAACTTTTCCAGAAATTTTAAGGGTATAGCACTGACCAAAATGAGTAAAAATGCTTAATCAACATGAGTCCGATCTTCAATAGTTTCCGAGATACAGACAGAAATCTATAAGTTACGACTTTTGTTTTAAAAAATTAAATAATTGTACTAATTTAAATGTTGTGGCGAGCTTGGCCAATATTTACTGGCAAAGTCATAATTTTGTTCGATCACTATCTTTGTCACTTTTTCTTCGATTTTTCGTTTTTCTCAGAAACAGTTGACGATCAGACCTATAATGATTAAGATTTTTAACTCATTTTGGCCAGGACTTTATACCCTTAAAATTTGTGACACTGGTTTAGAAACAGTCTGTGTAAACACTAAAATTTCTTTGTGCCAGCTTTTTCCTCACAGACTCTTCGCTTGCCTCATCCATCTTCATCATTGGCACTGGCCCCAGCAAAAATACCATTGTACCATTTTTGTTGTTTGGCTTTAGGGGTTGCCCTGACTCTGTGCTCACGCTTATTTAACCAAATCATTGTGGCTTGCCGGGGATCTCACTCTGACAGAGAAGGCATGTTGTAATAAATATACTACATAAACGCATTTTTGGAATCTTCCGACAAGCTAATCCGAGACACGATTTTTAGAGTATTACTGATACGTACATACAAGTCTTTCCACATCCGCACTATGCGGTTTAGCAGAAATATTTAAGAACTTAACTCTGGAAGCGTAAATTTCCGCAACTTTTCTATTTGTGGATGATCTAGTATTTCGTCATAATCTAACTTGATTTGAGTTAAACAAAGATCTTTCCCTAAAATATTATAAACCTACAGTGTTTTATTTTCTTTATGTGCAGTGGAAAAAAATCCTTAGAATAACCTCTGCACGTTACCAAATTCAAATATATAAAAGACAAGAATGTCTAGGAATTAAAAATATTGTAACTATGCCACCACATATGTATAGACAGTTAAAAACGGTTTTCGTTGAAAAATATTGTATACTCCATCTGGTTTAATATTGTAGTTGTGTGAAAATAGAAGCAGTCTGATCTTAATATCCAATCAGAAAACAAGATCAAACTGCTTTTATCTTCGCACCACTGCAATCTTAAACCAGATACAGTAGCGTTTCTTAACCTATGGGTCGCGATCCAAATTTGGGTCGCGAAGGGGTTTGAGTGGGTCGCGTAAACTAATCAGAATTTTATAATTTTGACTACAAAATGCCAATCATATTTTTCTAAAATGTATATAAAATTTCACTAAAATGTTACTAATGTAAGCAATACAATGTAGAATTGTTACTGCTTATAACCTTACCGAGACTTTGACTTCATTTTGGTTTCAAAAAAGTCACACCAATTTTGTAATTACTAAAACTAAATTTTAGGAACTGCCGTGATAACTTTAGAAACTAATGCAAACTCAAGTTTCACACTAATTAACATTAATTATTGTAAGTTTCTCGTATTATTAATTTCAAATTTTAAAGAAATGCATTTTCAATCATGTTTAAAAGTCAAATTGAACAAATGTAGGAAGGCAATATTTATGTTTCGAATATTTGACCATCAGGCAAGATTAAAATTGTGTCAAATTCATGTACTTTCCAAATTGTAACAAACTTTATTTTATTTGAAATTGTTGATCTTGTTATGGTTTTAAATTTTTATTATTTTGTTTATAAATATGTACGTACGTATGTGATATAGGTACCGATTACTACATTTTTACCTCTCGCTAAGAGAGGTATTGTATTCATGCTAAAAATCGCATATCCAGATTTTAGTGAATAAGCACGTTTTAAGGTCCCTAGAATCTGATTATAACATTTTTACGATGATGTCCGTACGTGTGTGTGTGTGTGTGTGTGTGTGTGTGTGTGTGTGTGTGTGTGTGTGTGTGTGTGTGGATGTGTGTGTGTGTGGATGTTGGATTCACGATATCTCAAATACTATAAGACTTAAGACATTTTTAACTACGGATTCCTCAATCTAACAATAATGGGAAGAGTCGAGTCAGTTTTGTTAACAATTGGACAACCGGAAGTAGTTACAATTAAAAAAATCATCTAAATATTATTTATCGAAAATTTATGTAAATACTTATATTATAGAATGTTAAATTTTTTATTCGATAAATATAAATTCATTATTAATTCTTCTATAGATTTAGAGATAAAGAAATGCATATAAAATAATTTGATGTAAAAATTCTTAGATAAAACTACTTCAAGGCAAGAAATTCAAATGTTTGTAATTCACACATAAATGTCACTGTCAAAAATATTTGTATGCCGCTGTCAAAAATATTTGTACATTATTATGAAGATTATGAAAATAAAAAAAAAGTCAACAACGTAAAGGAATATAAAGGGAATTTACGAAAAAATTACGAATATAAAGAAAAAGAAAAGGAAAGTAGAAAAAGAAAATTTCAGGATATTGAATATAAAGAAAATGTATGTATTGTACATAATTTATATTAAAATAGATTTTGCAAATATATGTGAGAATTATTTTGTAGTGAGACATGAATATATGTATTTGTATTTAAAAAATATTTTTCGCTTTATGCGTACAACCAGGTAAAATATCTGGTGAGAAGTTATGTGCTGGCCACATCAGATTTTTTTATTTTCATAAATAAATTATTGTTTATAATAAGACATGTGTTTTTTTTTAAATTTTCTATATAGTGGGATACAGTATAGAAAAATATATTAATAAAATCTTTCTATATTAGGTAGCAAATTAATGAGTACTTTAATGCAAAATCTACTTCAGAAAATTAAATATAATTACCATTTTGTTAAAAGCTTCCTTAATATTTTCAATTAGCAACTATATCTTTAAGTTTTATTCTAGAGGAAGCGGGGTTAAATAGCCGCTTCGAAGCTAGCTTCTTGCATTTGAGCTTGCAACGAACATCGCTCGATCTCAGTTCATATCCCAACTGCATAATTCTGTTATTCTCTCTCTGATAAGTTTCTAATTGCTCTGGTTTTCTGCTCGCGATTTATTTAGCGACGTCACAGTGAAATATGCGAGGATTTTAAGTGATGAATGAATAGAACTTTTCGTGGTTGCATAGCTGTATGAAATATTTTGTAATAAATCATTTTATATTCTCTAGCAAACAAGTAAAAAATGGAGGATATTTATTGTAGCATTGAGCGATGTTCATGAATGTATAAAACAAGAGAATATTGTAATATATGATACTGCATGATAAGTATAATTTATGGTTCTAATAATAATATACATAGTTTGTTATAAATATACTACATCATACTCAAAATTTATTATTTTGTAATAAATTTTGAACCATTTGCTTCTGATGCAATAGGCCCAAAAATCAATTTAGTTTTATTATTTTGTATGAAACTTTGTATAAAGATGTGACCAGTAATGAAAACCTAACTTGATATTTCCTTATATTAAGAAGGAGATGATATTTTTAAATTGTGGGAGGAGTTTTGTCGTGTACGACACTACTCTATATGTGTATTTGAATTTGGTGACCTTCAACAGGCTCGCTTTACGCGCTAGCATAGGCGTACGCAAGATATCTGCCTAGGAATCTAAGAGGAAAGATTATTTATTTTAATATCAATGTTAGTATAGTACATACAGAAAATACCTGAAACCTAATTCAAATTTAAATGTCCATTTGATAAAAATAAAAATATAATAATTGTTTTAAATTAATAAAACCCCTTAAAAATTACATATAAATTTTAGTGTAAATAATGTGTGGTTTCCGATATACAAGTGCAAATGAAGCGGTTGAAGCCTACGGAAACATGGTTTCTCAAGTGTCTCAAGAAAAATGGATTTCCTGTTCATAAATGAGTTAAAAGAAGAGTACGGGCGATGCTGCCAATTTTATTCAGTATGCTGACGATACCTCGATTATTGTATCAGGCAATGACACTAACGATATTGTTCAAAATTGTGAAATCTATATTTTAGCGCTCTTACAATGGTGTAACGCCAATAAATTATTCCTCAATGAGACCAAAACCACTCTTATACAATTCCGTAACTACCAGAATATAAATGTCATACAACAGATGATTTATATCAATGGTCAGTCGCTAAAAAGACAACAACACACTGTTTTTCTCGGTGCAGTATTTGATGAAAATTTAAACTGGCATCTACATTGTGAACGAACTATTGCTTCGATAAATAAGTCATGCTACTTAATAAGATTTCTCAAAAATTATCTCAATTTTCCACAACTTCGTATGGTTTATTTTGCCATAGTAGAATCTTACTTAAAATATGCAATCTGCCTCTGGGGTGCCTCATCCGGTGCTTCACAGGTATTTATTGCCCAGAAGCGAGTTATCAGATGCATTGCGGGTGTTGGAAGTACATGCTCCTGCAGACAACTATTCCCAAGATACAACATCCTCACAGTACCTAGTTTGTTTATATTTGAAATAAATAAATTTATTTTTAAAAATAAATCAAAGTTTACTCCTAATAAGCAAATTCATAGTTTTAATACCCGTCAAAGGGACCACTTCAGAGTTCCTTTTCCTAAAAATAACTTAACAATTAATACTCCATACATACTTGGCCTAAAGATATACAATGCCTTACCGACCAAAATAATGAACATATCTAATTATAATACTTTCGTAAAAGAATTGAAAAAATTCTTATTAAATCAAACCTTCTATTCGGTAGAAGAATATTTTGAAAGCGCAGAAGCACAAACTCGCCGCCATTTCTGATGGGGTCATGTCACTAATGTAATATTGTAATATTGTATTCACACATATATATTTTTATAATGTTTATAATGTGTCACTGTACATATAATGTAAACTTAATTTATGACGATATCCATATGTTTGTAAGACATTTAAGGATAAATAAAATATTATTATTATTTATTACATATTTCGAAAAACAATAAAGAAATAATTTCTGGAAAATCTTGTTTTCTATCAACGGTTTGCAGAAACTATCAGTGCTGCCGTCGTATAACTGTATAACTATCTGCGTTGAATAGTTATTTATGCTACAAGAGATGTAGGTACCATTTACTAATCGAGGACGATTTTGAGCCCGAGCGATAGCGAGGTCTAGCAAATAAGTTGGAGAGTGGTCAAATGTACGTACATCTCGTGTTGCATATAAGCTTTTTTCCACTCACGATGATTTATTTTTTACCTGTTCATTTTCACTGCCAGATATGTCAAGGCTGTCAAGAAATACAGTTGAATTTGATATATTAAAAAAAGAATCTAAGTATTCCATGGAAAATTTAAGAAGAAAAACGCTGTCATCTATCACATTTGTCACGTCAACGGTTACTTTTGAATGAAAATATTTATGAAATGAGGACAATTTGACAGAAATTAAATACAATTATAAATTATAAGAATGAAGAAATATTTGACACAAGTTTAAAATATCTAACTGTCGGTATTTCACAAAGAGGGAGGTAAGTTCAGCTGTAGGGAAGTAAAGACAATCCTTACTTCTCGTCGCTAATAGCAACCGATATCTTGACAGTAAAATAAACATACATCCCTACAAACAATGTCCTAATAGCCTACGTACGATATTGGGAGTGGGAAAAATGTGTAACATTGGTTAATACTAAAATCATGTTTAACATTATTCCAATATGTAGGTATAGCTGGCGCGCGTTAAGTTGAGACAGGACCTGTGCATACTTTGATTTATAAATGAAACCTCTTTTCTCTTTGTGACGGAGCCTTTTCCTCTTTATAACAATAGCATATTATAATTACTATTACATTTCGCCTTGTCCAAGTACGAATTTTAAGTTCTGTACATTCCAGGTCAGTCTCAACCTCCCAGCGCGCGGCAGCTCTACCTACGATAGCAAGAGGCAAAAAGCAGATCCGTACACTCAGAAATAGATATCTAATAAGTCGGGATAATATATTTATACATTTTTTTAACTTATTCAATTAGGACTAATTTTTACAACTCATTATCATCCACATTTCCACACGGATGTTTACTTCTGTCCCCCGCAAAAAAATAAAATCGGATATTTTTCTAACAGACCTCGTATATGTGCGATTCTCAGCTTTCATATTTCTGGCCAATAGAATAAATTTTTATATCAATTTGTTATATTTCTATTATGGTTTATGGGCCCATATGAACAACTCGTCATCCTTTTAGCTCCTGTATCTTAGGACTGTTACCGGTTTTGCCTTTTTAAATATATCATTTGAAAGTCCCACCTTAAATTTATTAAAATGACCAATCATCTCATTTTGCTAAAAAAAAAATGAACATTCATCCTATTTTTCCCCTGGTTGTCAATTATAATCCTATCAAGCACACACCACGCAGCCAACAAAGAGAAATATAAAGAATACACTGACATATTCTTACATACATATGAATTAATGAAAGGTTAATTCATTATACTTGTTATTAGTAGACATTGAAATATTAGGCGCACGTTTAACAAATACGTCTGCAAATTACAATAAATTTTCCGTAGTCTTACACACATAAAATAATTCACCATTGCATTTACCTGCATCTATATTCATGAAAGAGAACAAGAATTCATATCGCAACTAAAATAAGACAAAGCATAAATTCCTGACTAGAATAGTGAACACAACACTTCATGACAGAACATTATAGTGACGTGCTAAAATGTCAGGAGCAACACACTAAGCCCTGCGCCTGCATGCGAGAATTATGCAAATTTCCATTAAAACATTCTCATTCTGTTTTAAAAACAATCTATTCACTACTGCTGCACTACTTCCTCTTTCATAACAAATTGCTAATTTAACGGACGCTGCCTTTTCACAAAAGGATTTGTTTGAAATCCGTTTAACTTTATTTCGTTCGTTAATGCATTCATAGGACATTATTTATCCTAATCATATGACAGAAGATAGAAGAGACTGTAGTGGGCATACCGAAGGAACAAGTTTATTATATGTTACATGACGAATTGAGCACAGAAACAATATCAGGAGCCTATTATGGAACATTATTGGAAGCAGGGCCGATCCTAACCTATCAGTCGCCTTTGTTCTTATATAAAAATGTCCCCCCCCCTATTTTATTTTTTCAGGTATTTAAGCCATTTATATTGTAGAGAATAGGGAATGGTTTTGATCTCTCAGATTGGCTGAAATTGGAGACAAGAGACAAGTTTACTTAAAACCCGCGCTGATGCAAGCACCATCTGCTGAATGGCTTAAATGGAACAGAACATAGTTCTAAACAATAGCACTATAATATAATATAATAATACTATATTCAAAAACAAGTTTAGTGAATTAGGCGTAGATTTTAATTATCTACAAGTTTTATTTGAAACATTTTTGTCTAAAATTAATTGGGAACTTTTAAGCAAAGGAAAACTGATTTCCAGTGTTAAACGCCTATGGCCCGCTTTTGATTAACACCCTGTAGCTATGTATATCTGTATCAAGAGTGTGGTAATTTAATGAAAATATGTTCCTTAGGGTTTTTTCTAAAGATTTTTGATTACAACAAAGAAAAGCTTGATTAAAACAAAGAAAATTTGATTACAATAATGAAAAAGTTTAATTAATAATTACGTAAAAAATTAATTATAACATTTCTGTCACCGTATAATGTAAAAATTAATATATATTTTTTGCTTTTAAAATTTTTCTTGGAGTGTTGTAAATCAAGGCGGCCCAGAAAATTTCTCATAGGGGCGCAAGATTTCTAGTTACGCCACTGATTGACTCAGTCTTTTAATGAAATAAACTATATACTTACTTATTAGGATACATATGTTACCAGTCAGCCAAATTAAATTTTTAAAAGAATAATGCTTTGTTAATATGTTTATTTCATAAATTGTTTAAATTTTAAAATTCTTAAATAATTTTTTTCCTATAAAAAGGATGGCTTTGCCGCCCCCATGCTTGGCCGCCTTATTTGTTCTAGGAACAAAATGAACACCCGCTAGGATCGGGCCTGATTGGATGTTTGAAAGAAGAGCTGAAACAAAAATGGCCAAAATTGAAGAAGAATAATGTTTAGCACTTATAAGCTTAAGGCGTTATCACACTACAATCATATGTCTGACTCTTTTTCACTGACTTATTTTGTATGACCAATTCGATCTATCACTCTGCAATTTCGAACAACCGTTTTCTTTGACTTTAGTGGATTTTACTTGAAGTTGATTATGATATGGTTTCTTTAATAACATATTTCAAATGTGTTTGACATATCAATTTTTACCTCTCGCTAAGAGAGGTATTGTATTCATGCTAAAAATCGCATATCCATATTTTAGTGAATCACGTTTTAAGGTCCCTAGAATCCGATTATAACATTTTTACGATGATGTCCGTATGTGTGTGTGGATGTGTGGATGTTGAATTCACGATTTCTCATATACTATAAGACTTTAGACATTTTTAACTACGGATTCCTCAATGTAACAATAATGGGAAGTAGTAGTTAAAAAATCATCTAAATATTATTTATCGAAAATTTATGTAAATACTTAAAGAACGTTAAATTCTTTATTCGATAAATATAAACTCATTATTATACCTTCTATATATTTAGAGATAAAGAAATGCTTACAAAATAATTTGATGTAAAAAATCTCAGATCAAACTACTTCCAGGCAAGAAATACATATGTTTGTAATTGACACATAAATGTCACTGTCAAAAATATTTGTATGCCACTGTCAAAAATATTTGTACATCATTATGAAGATTATGAAAATAAGAAAAAAGTTAACAGCGCAAAAGAATATACGTAAAAAAGAATGTAAAACGAATTTGCGAAAAAATTATGAATATAAAGAAAAAGAAAAGGAAAGTAGAAAAAGAAAATTTCAGGATATTGAATATAAAGAAAATGTATGTATTGTACATAATTTATACTAAAATATCCCACAGATTTTGCAAATATATGTGCGAATTATTTTGTAGTGAGACATGAATATATGTATTTGTATTTAAAACTATTTTTTGTTTTATGCGTACAACCAGGTGAAATATCTGGCGAGAGGTTATGTGCTGGTCACATCAGATTTTTTATTGTTGTTATTTGTAGTATCACATTGCAATTTGTTTTGTTTTGATAAAAAATCATTCGTGCTTTGTATTAATTATATTCTAATTATTTAAATAATGTTATTCTATTTTGGTTCTTTAATGTACTTTATGAAACAACCAAAATTGAAATTCCTGGAAATGAAATAACGTACATTTTTTGGAAAAATGACCAAAATAAAAAAAATAGTATAAAATACACGTTTCATAAGCCTTTTCAGCGCACTTGTCCCCTTAGAAAACTCGCAGTGACAAAAGCCATCAACTAAGAAATAATCAAAATAATAAATTGAATTATGAAAACTAGGCCAACTAATTGAGATAAAAGATAGAAATTAATAAAACGTTCTATTAAGAAAATTAAAAATGTGCAGCGATGTTCTGAAGGGTTAAATGATGAGGGTAAAAATAAAAAAGAATGCATTAAAGAGTGCGCAAGTCTCCCAACTCAATATATTATTTTAATAATATTTCATGTAAAAGTCATTAGCTTCTGAAATTAATCCTTCACGGCATGGCAAAAATATCGCATTGTGCTTTTTAAAGCTCGTAATTAATCATTTCATTCTTTGACTAATAAAACACTCCTCTCACAGTTTCGCCTATATTATTTATCTTCATTAAAAAGTAAAAAAGCATTCTGTGTTTTCTATGCAATACGTTATAAATAATCGTTTTTTCTTTGCATTTTCGAAAATATCTATAGCAAAACGCAAAGTAGTTTTCTGTCTTTATTTTTGTTACATGTTCCGTATTTGTTACTATTCTTTTATACAGTAGCTTGGAACAATGAGGTTTTTGTAAAGTGTTTTCAAAAAAATTCTTAATTCGGAGTAGGCTATGATCAAAGATACGTATGTCTATTTAAAAATATTTAATTAAATGTCAATTTAAAATGAGATATTAGTCAAAAATATTACCTAAAGAAATCTAAACTCTTCTTGTTGATTATTATTTTAGGACCTACTCTACCCCTACTGTTCAGTTAAAATATGAAACAGAAAGTATTTAAATTAATGTACATAAAGATGAAAAATAATGTACTACTCTTGCTCTATGGCTTGTCACCCCAATTTTTACCTCTCGCTAAGAGAGGTATTGTATTCATGCTAAAATCGCATATCCAGATTTTAATGAATAAGCACGTTTTAAGGTCCCTAGATTCCGATTATAACATTTTTACGATGATGTCCGTATGTGTGTGTGTGTGTGTGTGTGTGTGTGTGTGTGTGTGTGTGTGTGTGTGTGTGGATGTGTGTGTGTGTGTGTGTGTGGATGTGTGTGTGGATGTTGGATTCACGATATCTCAAATACTGTAAGACTTTAATAATTATTTTTTAATAATTTGTTGTTATTTTCCTAAATAATTAAATTAAAAGTTTGGCGCCAAAAATAGACATGAAAAACAACCCCCCACTCTTGTGTCGTAGAAGCACATACATTACGTCATTCACAGCCAATAGAAAAACAGTTTTTCCATCACCTTGTTTATTACCTCTCGCTAAGAGAGGTATTGAATTCATGCTAAAAATCGCATATCCATATTTTAGTGAATAAGCACGTTTTAAGGTCCCTAGAATCCGATTATAACATTTTTACGATGATGTCCGTATGTGTGTGGATGTGTGTGTGGATGTTGGATCCACGATTTCTCAAATACTATAAGACTTAATACGTTTTTAACTACGGATTCCTCAATCTAACAATAATGGGAAGAGTTGATTAAGTTTTGGTAACAATTGGACAACCGGAAGTAGTAGTAACAAGAAAAAAATCATCTGAATATTATTTATCGAAAATTTATGTAAATACTTATATTAAAGAACGTTAAATTCTTTATTCGATAAATATAAATTCATTATTATATCTTCTATAGATTTAGAGATAAAGAAAGGCATATAAAATAATTTGATGTAAAAAATCTCAGATCAAACTACTACAAGGCAAGAAATTCAAATGTTTGTAATTGACACGTAAATGTCACTGTCAAAAATATTTATATGCCTCTGTCAATAATATTTGTACATTATTATGAAGATTATGAAAATAAAAAAAGTCAACAACCCAAAAGAATATACGTAAAAAAGAATATAAAAGGAATTTGCGAAAAATTGACGAATATAAAGAAAAAGAAAAGGAAAGTAGGAAAAGAAAATTTCAGGATATTGAATATAAAGAAAATGTATGTATTGTACATAATTTATTTTAAAATATCCCATAGATTTTGTAAATATATGTGAGAATTATTTTGTAGTGAGACATGAATATATGTATTTGTATTTAAAAATATTTTTCGTTTTATGCGTACAACCAGGTAAAATATCTGGCGAGAGGTTAAGTGCTGGCCACATCAGATTTTTTTACTGGATATAAAAGTATATGGCCTCCTTAAATATTCAGTTAAAATTTGAAACAGAAACTATTTAAATTAATGTACATAAAGATGAAAAATAATGTACTACTCTTGCCCTACGGCTTGTCACCCCAATTTTTTTACGGGATATAAAAGTATATGGCCTCCTTAATATTCAGTTAAAATTTGAAACAGAAACTATTTAAATTAATGTACATAAAGATGAAAAATAACAAAACAGAACAGAAACTATTTAAATTAATGTACTTAAAGATGAAAAATAATGTACTACTCTAGCCCTACTGCAGATCACCCCAATTTATATAATAAAGCTTACTATGGATTAAAAGATAATATAAGAAAAAAATAAATTTTAATGTCAAATTATGTCAAATACGTGCAATTTTACAATTGGATCTGTATACTATTATTCACGAAAGATGACTATTCAAGGTCATTTGTTCGAAGAAAGAATACACATTATTTTACAGCAGTAGCTTAACAACATTTTGTATTAGAAAGAGAAAGATTATTTGACGTAATGTCTATTTAATTTATGTGGTGTGACAGATATACGTAAATAGTGGCATTACTTTCTCACACACTATAAATAATAATGACGTATGTCGTTGATTTACAGATACCTAATTATCTACTACACTGCCCTCTGTGCTAATATTTACCCAGTGGCGTTGACGTTTAAATCAAATTATTATTTCTTAGTTTATAGTTAAGTCTATGTTTTAAAATTTTGCAAAAACGTAAGTGAAGTACATAAATCTTTCAGAAGGCATTATTTAGAAAGAAACATAATTTTCAAATAAATTAATTTTATTTTTTTAGTTAAAATGTGTCCATAAATATTTCATGTTGCACGTCTATGCATTCGAAATGCAATGAAGTTATCTGCAAGTAATATTATATCAGACGGCTCACAAATGACCTTGAATAGTCATCTTTCATGAATAATAGTTTACTTCATGTTGGCCTTGCTTGCAAGGAAGTCGTTTGGTGTCCACATCAGATTTTTTGTTAAAATAAACATCCATTTTTAGTTGATATTATTGCTTTTCTCGAAATTATCAGATGTACTCCTATATTTGGACCGCCCTGAAGGTCTTTTTGAATTTAAATGATTCAATTTGGTACTTTGAATATGCACAGTATTTGTAGAGCGTTCTAGGGATAGTATATAACCACATGCTGTTTAAATTTTCAACTAGGTAAAATGTTCAACCGTTCAGTGATACATTCTAAGCTCCACTCATCCATTAAAGTTTAATAATCCAAGACACTTTAACACCAGTTTTCCCACGAAAACAAGCTATTATTACGTCAAGTGATCACCAACATTTTCTCTGCTCTTTCTCAATCGGTGTCCTAATAAATTAGTTTCTACTAAAAAATGCTAGGGAAGAAATAAATGATGCTGATGATGAATTTTCTCAACGTGTTGTTGTAAGTGTAAAATAAATGAAATACGCATTAGTATACGATTCTTTCGGATTTACTAAAAAGTTTGGAATACAACTCTCAGCTGTCGATTTTCCATTAGCAAATTACTTGCTGGTTTTTCTGTACTGAAGTTTAACTGCTTTTTGTTACTTTCGCAAATTTCTGACAGTAGCTGATTACAAATAAACTAATTACAAAGTTTTGGTAATGTTTAGACCTTATAAATCAAATTACAATTATGGATGTATACTATATTTCAGATAAGAATAGACTTAGGAGTAAGATAGGGCTTACGATTCCAGCTTTCTGATTGGTCTAAACGCAAACCAAGTTTACAATAGCAATATGTAAGCAGGAATATTATTTTACCGGTTTCAGGATATTAATCCATTGTATACATGTATAAAAGTAGGCTGGTAACTAAGTAATAACTGTATCTGTATGATAATATTATTACCATACTGACTTGTCAACAACGATCTACAAAATGAAAATAAAATAAAATTAAAATATAATGCTCTTCATTAATACATACAGATAACGTTAGCCTATCGTTCTAAATACGGTCTACTTTATTCTAAAGTAATATACATGTGGAACAAAGCACATAATTAATGAGAGAATTTCAAAAAATGGTATTTATCAATAATGTCTTAATTTTCTGAAACCGATAAACTATTGAACAAACCGCGGATGTTATTAATCATAACAAGCCTTAGATGTCTTAAAATCTTCGCTCTACGAGCTCGGATTTCAAACCCATATCTTCGGTAGTTATGATATACATAACATTCCTAGGTATGTTAATAGCTATTACCGGTTTCAGGATATTATTCCATTGTTTACATGTACAAAACTAGGCTGGTAACTAAGTAATAACTGTATCTGTATGATAATATTACTACCATACGGACTTGTCAACAACGGTCTACAAAATGAAAATAAAATAAAATGCAAGTATAATGCTCTTCATTAATACATACAGATAACGTTAGTGTATCGTTCTAAATACGATTTACTTTATTCGAAAATAATAAACATGAGGAATAAAGCACATAATTTGAATATTTGTCTTATTGACATATGTCAAAAATTTGTTCTGTTAACCATAGCATTCTGAAAGTGCATTAACGAAAGAATTTCAAAGAATAATATTTATTAATATAGTCTTCATTTTCTGAAACTGATAAACTATTGAACAAACCACGGATGTTATGAATCATAACAAGCCTTAGACGTTTTAAAATCCTCGCTCTACGAGCTTGGATTTCAAAATGACATCTGCGGCAATTATGATATATCATACATAACATTCCTAGGTATGTTAATAGCTATATTCTATTTTGACTTTATAATCTATTTAACAATTTTTAAGTAACTGTTTCTTTACTAAATAATTAAAAATTATCAAATTTTGACATTTCGAGCTGTCAAGTATAATCCCGGAGCCTACGCTATAAACAAGCAAAACTCCTTGGTTCATATCTCAAATGTATGTAACTGACAGATAAATGTCACTGTCGAAGAACTAATCATTTCAAATTAATAATAGTAACGTTTTAAAAAAAAAAATAGAACCATAGTTTTATGGAATGGATATTTACAGTTTCCGCAATAACTAAATATGTAAGTATGTATATTTAAATTAATAAAAATTAAATAGCGGGAGATTTGGTGTATGTTCTGTAATGCAACTGGTTCGATCAGGTTTACGGTTTGGTCTTCCGTAAGTCCTGAAATTATTTACCGGTTTCTATTTGGAACGCGGTTCCTGAAAAAAGTTGGTAAAAGTCGGACCACGGCAACTACGAAATAATCCTGGTTTCTCTGGTATTTTTACCCCCACCACCGCTACTTTCAAACATCATCATAACAAAATCAAACGATATACGTCAATGTTAAATTTCTAAACCGCATTAGTGGTATTACTAATAATTATTATAGATGTAACTATGAAAACATTATTTATATTTGATATATTGTTGGGTGTGTTATTATTATTGGCATTAAATGTAATAGAATGTTCAATTTCGTTGTCATATTCAACGTTATCATTCATTTGGTTAATTTTTATTTTTGGTAGGTTGTGTCAATTTTAAATGTCATATGATTCAATGTCAATCTGTCCCGACATGGATGAAAATATTTAGGAACCATGGTGTACCCGGAATCAAGATACTGGTTTTTTTGGTTGACTTACGGAACATAGTATAAAGAACAGAGTGGAGGGAAGATCAAACTGATTCTATCTTCCCATCGCTCTGTTTCTAGAAAGAATAGAGTATAGAGCGCGAGCAGACACGTGACTCGAGCAACCTTAAAATGCTTGGAATCAGCTGATTTGTGTACGCGTGTCACTTTAACAAGTACAATATCACTTTGATAAGATCAATGTTTTGACTTATTTTAATTTTGAACTGTTAAAAAGTTATTGTTTATAATTTCATATGCTGCCCGAAAATTATAAAATAAAACCTTTTTAGCAGTTCAAAATCAAAATAAGTCAAATCACTGGTTTTTTCAAAGTGACATTGTTTTAATCAAAGCGACAAGAGCACACCAAATCACCTGATTAAAAGCACTTCAAGGTCGCTCGAGTCATGTGTCTGCTCGCGCCCTATAAGATATTATACTTTTTGACGTTCGAAGAAAAAATTATTACTTATACATTCATAATTACTTTGCAAATTCGAAAAGGTTGATTATTTTTTTGGCAAAATAAGAATATTTTAATTAAATATCTGCTTGGAAAAATCCATAAATCATATAAAAAATTTAAATTCCAAAATCCCTAAATGAATTCCGCAATAATGGACGTATTGTAATATACTGATACTGATTATAAATTCAAGGATTGTTTTGTGAGAACGAATAATTTGTATTCATTTAACACGGCGAGCAAAACAGACCACTAAATTTAAATACATATCTCTATACCCCAATGACAGCTGACTGACTGGTATTCATTTTTCATTCAATGCCTGTACATATATCGTGACGTCACGAACAAAACATGGTTGCTTTACAATATCGGGTTTATTAAAACTTTACATTACATTTTGTGACAGACAGACATAAACATGTTTTAATTTGTTCATTCTTGATTTATTAATATACAGTAGATATGGATACTTTACATAGATCTTACTTAATTTGTACTGAAAATTGTTCTATTTCTTAACATCAGGAAATAATTTTCTTATATTTAAACTTGATCCTGAGTTATATTAAGTTACAGAAATCTATATAAAAAATCTGATGTGACCAGCACATTACCTTCCGTCAGTTCTATGTATATTGTACAAATTCCACACAGAAAGTTTTTTTCTAATGATTCCATATTTTCAGTACATTACCTTCAGTCAGTTCTATGTATTTTGTACAAATTCCATACAGAAAGTATCTCGTAAGGTTCTTTATATTTCCAGTAAAATTATAACTCAAACATATTATGTACATTGCACTTTGACACTGACATATATCAATCAGAATTTTCTTAATGTAGTAGATGTTTCCATGTTTATAGCACAGCTGGTTGCTTTGTGAAATTTAATTTCTTTATAATTTTTTAACTCTATATTCAATATGAAGTATAAAATGTAATCAAATCGTATAGCGAATAAAATATTCTTAAATATTTATAATAACATTAAATGTGAAAAAGTGATATTTAACAGTATTTTTTCAAGAAAAACTGTTGAAATCTTTAAATTAGGGCACTTCGGGTCAACCAATTATAAGCAAAATCTAATCAGCTCTTCATATGGATCTAAAGAAAAGGAATACGCAAAAATTATAATTTTTGGAAAGCTGGTGTTGGAGTTATTCGATCCGAAAAAATCGTCACACACACACACATACATACATACAATAGTTATTTGTATATCAAGGCCGCGAAATCACTCTTTAGCGGCCCGAGAGAAAAATTGTCGCCGAGGCAAAACAATCTCGAGGGCGCTAAAGGATTTCGCGGACAAGGTGTACACAATATTTTTTGTGCAACCGTAAAAAATATGTAATTATAAATTTTATTAATTTTAAACAGTTACATTGTAAATAGAAAGTTAGCTTTCAAGGTGGCTATATAGGATTAACATTTGATAAACAAAACCATGCAATTCTCAAATGTCAAAGTGATTGTTTACCTAATTTCGCGGCCGCTACCATAACAACGGCCGCGAAATTCATTTCGTGGCCGTTACCATAACAACGGTTGCGAAATTTAATTTCGCGGCCTGTACTGCGGCTGCGAAATGCTAATTTCGCGTCCGGTTGCACAAAAACATACATACATCCATCCATACATACAGACATCATCGTGAAAATAGTAAAATCGTATTCTACGGACCCTAAAACGTGCTTATTCATTAAAAACTCATCATCGAATTTTTTGACCAAAGACAATACCTTCCTTACTTAAAGGTGACAAAAGGTAAAAAATCTGATGTGGCCAGCATATTACCTTCCGTCAGTTCTCTGTATTTTATACAAATTTCATGCAGAAAGTTCCTTGGAAAAGATTATATTTCTTGTATACATATTACCTTCTAGCAGTTGTATGTATTTTATACATAGTCCATACAAAAAGTTTCTAGCGAAAGATCCTATATTGCCAGTAAAATTATAAGACAAACATACTATGTCAATTTCACTTGACACTGACATTTTTCAATCAGAATTTTCTTTATAGTAGCTCGTTCCATAGCTGGCTACTTTATGAAAATTAATTTCTTTATAATTCTTTAACTCTATATCCATTTAATATGAAGTATAAAATGCAGTCAAATCGTATAGAGAATAAATTATTCTCTAATATTTATAATAACATTAAATGTGAAATAATGATATTTAACATAGTTTTTTCAAGAAAAACTGTTAAAATCTTCAAATGAGGGTACTTCTCGTTGACCAATTGTAACCAAAATCTAATCAATATGGATATAACGAAGCATATACAACTTAATATGGACACGAACGATCGCCTTCTATTATTCATATTAATAAGAAAATAACGTTGGTAGGTGATAAACAAACTGTTTTCCTATTGGCTATAAATGACGTGCCCTATATGCTTTACAGACACAAGAGTAGGGATTGTTTTCATGACTCTTTTTCGCACTAATCTTTTTATTTAATTATTTACGAAAATGACAACAAAATATTATTATTTTTGTTAGTACTATGAAAAATATTGCATATACTTTCATTTAAAATACTTTTTAAAAAATTTGAAACCTGCTCATTGTAAATTTGATTGTGAATGGACCTACAGTTTGTGAATACACAAAGGGATTTATTTTTTATGAATTTGTCACAAAAAATTGTTTGGAATTTATTTAATGTAACAATTTCACAAATTTAAATATTTTTCTTGAAATATTGAAATAAAATTTTGTTTTTGTCACAAGGTACTTAGCACATTAAAATATTCACAAAGAATATTAAAAAAAATGAAATTAAATTCGACGAGATAATATTTACTTGAAATTTATTCAGCTATTGATTTAAAAATAATATTTAAATTCTTCTCAAAATACTTTTCTTGCCAGTAAAAGCTTTCACTTTCTCTCAATTGTATTACTTATTTCAATATTATTATTCGATATTATCTTATACGTTATTCTTTCTTTTAAAATGAATTTTTCTCGGAAATAAATTGTTCTTTAAGCGCTGTATTGACAAAATTGTGAAAAGTGTTTTTAAGGAAGCAAATATAAAGCTTTTATTAAATATTTTAGTAAATGAACATTTCAGTCATTGTATTCTTAAAATATTTTTCCAAAACCTAATTTTGGTAATTTGCAGTATTAACAACTGAGGAGATTTAGCAAAAACAACCATAGTAGTATACTATGGCGCACAATAAATACAGGGTGTAATAGCTAAACGAGCTACCTCAAATAATTTCTATACTATTAAAGATACAATAAAATACCATAGGACTATTTTGTAGAAGACCAAGGGGGACATCCGATTAGAGAAGAAAATATTTTTTTAAACTAGTGATTCTCAAGTTACAATACAATGTTATATTTTTTTAAATGGGATAATATATATATATATATATATATATATATATATATATATATATATATATATATATACCGTGTGTCTGTTTTAAAGGTGTACATAGGAGATTAACATGGGAAATCAGTTTTTTGCAATTTCCTGCTCGCCTAATTATTTTAAGCTAAAACGTGTCAAATAAAAGTTTTAGGGCATAAAATTCTGCATCTAAATCAATAAACAGAATTATCTTTGCATGCTTTGTAACGACAGAAATTAAATATGAAAATTTCGAAAATTACGTTGAAAATATCGACAGCCATGACATTGAACAAAAAATAAATAAATGCTTGACGTTTTATCAAATTGTCAGAAACGTCAAATAAGTTAACTTACGTTGTGACAGATAAAACGTCAAGCTTTTATTTATTTTTTGTTCAATTCCATGGCTGTCGATGTTTTCAACGTAATTTTCTAAATTTTTATAATTAATTTTTGTCGTTTCCAAGCATGTAAAGGTAATTATGCTTATTGATTTAGATGCAGAAATTTATGCCCTAAAACTTTTATTTGACGCGTTTTTGCTTAAAATAATTAGGCGAGCAGGAAATTGCAAAAAACTGATTTACCATGTTAATCTCCTATATACACCTTTATTTATTTATTTTATTTATTTATTTATTTATCACCCAACAGGAAACAATTCCCAATTACAGAGTAATATTAGTATGGAATATACAAGACAAATGTGTTAATACAATTTTACAATTAATTATAGCAAAATATGATACAAAAATATTACCGAAATATATAAATAGAATAAGTTTGTAATTCAACTAATTTTCTGGGCGATTTCTCAAACATTTATCGATTTTGCTACTGAATTTAGACATAGAATCGCTTAAGTCAAGTTCATTACTGAATTTATTGAATAATCGGCACACAGAGTTTATCGGACTAGAATAATGACAATTTGTTCTTGAGAGATCGCAGAGAAATAAAATGGTTGAACGGGTATTACATGGCCGTGTATGAAAATTGAGTTAAGCCAAAAGTAAGGGGCTGCTAATTAAATTGTTAATTAATTTATATAAAAATAGTAATTGGCATTTGTCGCGCCGTATTATTAGGGGTTCGAGATTAAAGAAGGTTACCACGTCCTCATATTTCATATTCGGCCATGCGCGATACAAATGATAATAAAGCAGATTACATAATTTTTTTTGTACATTTTCAATTTTGTTTATATGGGTTACGTAGTATGGGTTCCAGACTATACAACCATACTCTAGTTTTGATCGCACAAATGAAAAATATAAGCTTAATATGGTATTTACATTTTTAAAGTTACGTGATGAGCGAAGCACAAAGCCTAAGATTCTATAAGTTTCAGATATTAGCAACTCTAAATGAAGTGTAAATTGGAGCTTATTGTTGAAGTTTATACCCAAGTCTTTCACTGTTGTTTGTCTTTTCAATGTTTGATCATTCATGGTATAATTGAATTCGATACTAAACATTTTTCTACTAATGGTCATCACGCAACATTTGTCTATATTATATATATATATATATATATATATACAGGGTGTTAATTAAAAAGCGGGCCATAGGCGTTTAACATGGGAAATCAGTTTTTCCTTGCGCAAAAGTTCCCATTTATTTTTAAGCAATAAAGTTTCAAATAAAAGTTGTAGATAATTAAATTGTACGCCTAAATCACTAAACAGATTTAATTTTGCACGTTTGGTAACGTGTAAAATCGAATTTGAATTTGTAGAAAAAGTGCTTATTTGTAGCGATAGCCATGGAATTTTAACAAAATTACAAAGAAATACATATCGTTTGAATTGCCAAAATTTCGATTTTTCAGGTTACAAAATAAAATTTAAATAAAATCTTTGCAGTGATTTAGATCTACATTATAAAAACAAAATATGTTCAGTGTCTGAGGTGTACAATATAATTACATGTAATTTTTATTCGAAAATCGAATTTCTGACAGTTCAAAATAAATGCACTTCTTCATAACATTGTTTCTATTCCATGGCTATCGCCACAAATAAGCAATATTTATAGAATTTCAAATTCAATTTTACACGATACCAAACGTGCAAAATTAAATCTGTTTAGTGATTTAGGCGTGCAATACATTTATCTACAACTTTTATTTGAAACTTTATTGCTTAAAATTAAATGGGAACTTTTGCGCAAGGAAAAACTGATTTCCCATGTTAAACGCCTATGGCCCGCTTTTTAATTAACAGCCTGTATATATATATATATATATATATATATATATATATATATATATATATATATATATATATATATATACATATATATAGGGTGTCTCACAACTCGCGCACCAGACGAAACTGACACTTGCCGACGACAATAGGTTGCCAACAAATAGAAGAAAATAATTTGCGGCTGCTTGCATAACGGAGTTACAAGACTTTTTAATCCACCAATCCCGGAAGGATATCTTGAGGTGTGATGATATTATTACAAAATAAAACTGGTTGCTAGGTTTTAAAAATACTACTAGTGAGTTACAAAATTTGTTTGACTTACTGTAATTTTGACCCTTTAGAGTTGACTTTTCAATGTCAACAAATTTAGATTAGCGAAGGTGTCATCCGAGATCATCATTTATATCGTACAGTGCAACGTGTTGTAGCAGCTGTGTAAAATGTGTTATACGAAAATATTATTGTAAATATTATTTAATTTGACACTGACATTTTTCGAGAACTACAGTCGCCCACACATTTTAAAGAAGATTTGATTTGTATAAAACCCTAGTACCGTAAAATTACGGCAAACACACGTTAAAGGTGTAGGTCTCTGATTGGTCAATTTTAAGACGTCTTGTCTCGAATATCTTTTAAGCTATATTTTTTTTTCTTCGAAATTACACATCCGAGTGCAGTCTCGTGCTTCCTCATTCGCTCTGGAGCGCGAGTTGTGAGACAGCCTATATATATTTAGGCCTATTTGATAGAGTATTTTTTCTGAATTCAACCGTATAATCACTTTATATCTTTACATAACAAAAATATTCAATTGAAATTTAAATAAATTTATCTTTTATAGTCATTTTTCAGTAGGCTATATATGAAAAATAAAAACTACTATTTGTCAATTTGAATTATTTAGGATATAAATCAAATAGAACACTATTTATAACGTTAACAAATATTTGTTTCAATTTAAGGTCAATTGTTTTTTATAAAATTAAATTTACTTAAATTTCAATTTAATTTTGTTTAATGCGTAGGCTCCGAGATTTAAATTATAGATAATTTTATATCTTTATCCATAACATATGTAGAAAAGGTATTCATTTTTATAATAACATTAATTTCGAAAAAATAACATTTAAAGGTATTTTTCGAAGAAAAATTATTTTGAGCTTCAAGTAAAGTGCAATTTCCTGTTAACTAATGGGCTCTTTCTATAATAGAAAAAGTTCGAAATACAAGGTTTCAAAATTTTCTGAATGATAATATTTGAGTTAGAGTGGGGTATCTACACATACCTACAAATTCACACACACACACACATATATATATATATATATATATATATATATATATATATATATATATATATATATATATATATAAACTATTATTCACGAAAGATGACTATTCAAGGTCATTTGTGAGCCGTCTGATATAATATTACTCGCAGATAACTTCATTGCATTTCCTAAGCATACGCGTGTAACATGAAATATTTATGGACACATTTTAATTGAAAAAATAAGAGTATGTTATTTAAAAATTATGTTTCGTTCTAAATAATGGCTTTCTGAAAGATTTATTTTCTTCACTTATGTTTTTGCAAAATTCAAAAACGTAGTCTTAACTATAAACCAAATAATAATAATTTGATTTAAACGGCAACGCCACTGGGTAAATATTAGCACAGAGGGCATTGTAGTAGATAATTAGGTATCTGTAATTCTACGACATACGTCCTTATTATTTATAATGTGTTAGAAAGTAATGTCACTATTTACGTATATCTGTCCCACCACATAAATTAAATACACATAGGTCAAATAATATTTCTCTTTCTAATACAAAATGTTACCAAGGTACTGCTATAAAGCGATGTGTATTCTTTCTTCCAACAAATGACCTTGAATAGTCATCTTTCGTGAATAATAGTGTATATATATATATATATATATATATATATATATATATATATATATATATATATATATATATATATATATATATATTTATACTCACACATACAAACATACACATAGATATCATCGTGAAAATTGGATTCTAGGGACCTACGTGGTTATTTACCAAAAACTCGATATGCGATTTTTAGCACGCTCCCTATACCTCCCTTACCAACGGTAGCGAGAGGTAAAAAATGGACTAACTCTTGTTTTTACCAAAAGCTCCTCAATTAGTAATATGAAGTTATAATAATTAGCACACATTTACGAGGGTGTTTAATCTAGTATGATTCTCATAAAGTAGTTAAGTGAAAACTGGTGAAAATGTGTGTAAATATACGTGGTTTACATTGTGACTGGGACAAATACAATTACGGCGCTTGTTGGCCCTGCAAACTTTGCTACAGTCAAGAACAGATAATGTAAGCGGCGCTGACCCTTGGGTTTAGAACGCAGTATAAATTTATAAATGGACCCAACTATACACTATTATCATGTTATGATAAATATTTACCCTTAGATTAATATAACGCAGAGATGTTCACACCATGAATTACGAGATACAGGAAGACAATTTACTGAGCATCATTTAATTTAAAATTATTATTTCAGATATCAATAAAGTAATATTAATACACAGGGAACAATATTTTCGTCATTACCTACTACGAAAAAATTATGTCATTGTTTTATTGACAGTTTACATTCAAGTATTGGTTACCATAAGTAGAGGATTGAAATCGAGATTGAAATGTTTTCATTAAGTTTCTAGTGCAAAATAGTTATTTACATTAATTAAATCCGATTTTCTGTAAGTATTTAGGTTCTAAGGTGACAGAAAATATTTAGTAAATAAACGAAAACCAATAAATTACTGTCAGTTTTGCATTTTTGGTGGGTGCGTTTCTGTTCATTTGTAATGTCTTGCGAAACAAATAATGGGGGTTTTCGAATTTTTAATTTTTTTTATATGTTAAAACATTTTTAAATCTAAAGCGTTTTTACTTTTATATTTTGTAAAAATACTGTAGAAAGAAATATGTTAAACTTTTGTAATATTTTCTTCCCGCCATTACGATGCATGTACTTAACGTCAACTATGTGCAAATTAGGTCTCGACATACGTGCCCAAAATGTGCTTCATAGAAAAAGACAGAAACAAAACACGGCCACCTGTTTATGTTTACATTTATTTAAAGTAATTTCTGTGTTTATAGTGTTTTCTAGATTTTACATTTACATATTTAAAGTAAAATAATTTGCTTTTTTCGATTGACATTGAATTTGACGTTTCAATATTAAATATAGAAGACATACTTTTATGTTTTCATTCTAAACTAATACCGTATACGTCATCATATTGCGGGCGATTTAACTAACAATAAATTTAATATCATTTGTACAAAAAAATGCGCTATATTTTATTACATTAATAGTAATATTGCATGTATAATATTGCAGTAATGTGGAAAATTTGTAAATAATACGCTTAAAAATTTTCGTGGCTAGTCAGGGAAATGTACCTTTCTCGCCGCATGTTTCGCGCGAAAATAGTACTTTTGCTCCGGTTTTAGAAAAAGTAAATTGTCTACAGGGAATTTATTTTAATATGCAAAATATGGTTAATCACTTCCATGGTTATACCCTACTGTCAAAAAATGACAGCAATGTAATATTTGTCCATTTTAAAATGCAACATACAAAATTAGTAGTTTTGTATTATCAATACTAATTTCAATTTCCAATAAATTAGCCTACATACAATTAACAAAAACTCAAAACTATAATGTAGCACATCTTCATAAACTTTGCCTTACAAAAATTTATAATTTTAATGTGATAAATGTTCAAAAATACCCTATCCACATTCAAATAAAATATTAGGAGAAAGAATAGTTCACCTTCCAGTTGTGCTTCAGTCATAGAATTAATCAAATGCGAAATTAATAATGTTCCTCAGAAAAATTGGTCAAACTGTATTAGACATGTAAAGGAAATTGAAAGCCAATACTTGAGTGTAAATACTATTGTAAATGACTTTATAATACATGTAAATGATAGTGATAGTACTGATAGTGATGTAAGTAACGATAATAATAGTGACGAAAGCATACTTGTGGAATAATAATTTATGTACATATGCAATATTTAATTTTTTTTGTTAATATTAACAATTGTAGTACTACATTACATGCAATTGAATTATAATTTTGTGCAAATTCTATTAAATATATGTGTTGATTACTTTTTATTTTATATTCTTTGTTCTGTATTTCTTAAAATTCAAGTGAAACATTAAATTCCACAAACATACTTCGTGTGCTGGATTTCAAATATTTTGTTACAACCCTGTCACATAACCCCTCAAGCCCATTTAAGAAGCCAGCCGCTGTGTAAGTCGAAGCAGGTACGTTTGCAAATATCTTGAGACAAACTATAATAAAATATAGGAGGCTGCATTTGTCGCCTCTTGTATTTCTTGATACTGATTTTGGATGAAATAGGTAGTTATTAGCAAAATTATAAAATTTGTATTGAAGGATATCTCAAGCACCGCTAACTCTATTAGATAATTATTTATATAACAGATGCACAAAAAATAACAAATCTGTAAGTCTTACAGTTCTATAAATCTCTAAAAAAAAATAACAAAATCGCAACGTAAGCTCCCACTCTTATGAACAATTTTATACATATCAATCAACAAAATTAGATGCGTTCTTGTCATTTTTTTTTACAGATTTACAGATCTGTAAAACTTACAGATTTGTTCAGAATTGGCCTATTAATTTTATTTCATTTATTTATTACAGAGTGAGTCCACGTACGCACACATCCATGGCTTAATGGGATTCGCACCCAGAACCTCGAGCGCACTCATGACTAGGCGTTCGGCGTTGCACTAACCATTGAGCCACCGGAGACAACAATGCGGGAATAAAAGCAAAAAAGAAGAAAAAAAATGTTATATTAAGCTCGAAATAAAGAGAACAGCCCTATAAAAGCAAAACAATTCGATTCGATTCGATGTTATGGAAAATGTCATAATTTGAAATAAATTGTTCACTGGAAAGATACCAATATAACTTTATACTCATTGATTTAATTCGTATTGCCACAGTTTTGCGTTTTACGTTCAATCCGTACCATGGTATAAAATCCCGTCAACGATTTTCGATTTGCAGCATTTATTCCTGGCCTGTAGGTACGATATCAAATTTGTTTGAAACTTTGTAAGAGTCGTAATCGTAACACCTAAACCTAATTGCGTAAAACACCGTAGCAAATTCAATCGCACCATTCGTTTATTGATCATTTCATTTCATTTTTCCGGTGCGTCGCCACTAGCTGCGATCGTGGTTCGCGGAGAGTTTGCAGTCCTGGACCGCCGCAGGACTGGCCTTAATGGGCCCAAACTCAAATGGAACATCAGTGGCGCCGATTAAGCCTGGGTAATGGGACACGCTACCCTCGTCTAATAAAATTATCCCCATTTTTGTGCTTTTTATAGACGTGCTTTTCTGCTGTGCTTGCATTTTTGTAGATTTTTTGTGATATGAGGACCTTACTGACCTGGATTCTGTTGTTATTAAAGTTTGTTTTTGTTTGTATATGTAAATAGACTTGTTTCCAGTTTTTTTGTTATAATTTTTCTCGTGGAAATATGTACTGGATTTAATTTTCATAAAAACAACTGTGGTCGGCATATTTTCTCATTCATATGTACAGAATGGGCGACATAAGGCGTTTTACTTTATACATAACTAACTCAATATACCTACTTTGAACATCGTAGTTTTCATAGCATATAATGTAACAAGTTTTGTGACAGATCTTTTGAAAGATTATAGGCAAGCATACATTTATAGTTGCAATATGCGCAGTAATACCAAAAAAGTAGCGACAATATTTTTGTTGCAGCTTTCTTTACAAACAACTTTTGTTAAACTAGACACATTTTGAAAACCCAAACAGCCGACTGCTGCTTTTTTCAGGTTCACACTGACAGATCCAAATTTCAACGTCCATCACAACGCTATAAGGCTCTCCTAACCCAACGCGCTTCTCCAAATTTTCGTCGACTGAAAGTATAGTATGACTAGCGAATGAAAGTTGATGTTTAGATTATTTAATAGATGCGGTTTCTTTTGAAAACATTTCCCTATATTTGATTTGAAAGGAAACTGACTCTTAAGTATTCTGTTACAGAAGATTAGAATAGTACTCCAGACCAGAAGGCATTTAAAATGATCTTAGCAACAGGATTCAGGGATGTATTTAAAAAATTTAATACCGCAAATTTTAGTTCGTTCGTCTCAAGTGTAAGCAATCCTCGAGTCGGAATTACTGTTAGAGGAAATTAAAAATAATCCTATTTCATAGAATTGCCAAACTAAATAGCTTAAAGTTCAAAATATTTTGTTATAATCAACATAAACGAAAAATGTTTAAAATATTTTTTCTTCAAGCGTATTATAATATTCATATTATGCTCCTGTACACACACTATAAAAGATGTTCATTGTCTTACTAGCACAAAAATGTTATTGTTGTACTTGTAAAAAAATGTTAGTGTCTTAGTTCACCGCTGGCGGCGGCAGTTGTCACAGAAACACATATTGAAAATTGTTATTTGGCAGTTGTGTTGTTTTTGTTTTGTAGTGTACATAGCCAGCTTTGGCTGAAATTGCAAACACTACAATTAAAAAATTCCAAAAAAATGTCAAAAAATTCTTTGAAACACTTGAAGAAAAAATAGTATATGTCATTCGGTGTAGAACGCCCTTTTTGTGTTTTATCCAGAGCTTGCCTAGCCTCGGCTAGCGCCTCGGCCGCAATAGCTGGGTTCAACACAAAAAGACCGCTTTCTACTCCTAATAACATAATATACTATTAAACGCACCCCTGTTTTGATATACAGTTACCCTAGTCGGCCATCTATTTTCAGCCATACATAGTAATGTATTTCTGCGCTTTCCTAGTCTAGTATTTAAATGGGTTTATGCAAGTGAAGTGTAAATATTAGACAATTATTAATTAAAATAAGTGTTTATTAAACTCTAATGAAAATGACTATTACTAATATTAACAATTATTAAAAAAACTAGTTAAGACTAACTATAATTAACTAGATAACACTAACACTAAGATTATTTATTTATATCCCGTTCAACTCTCCTCCTACCGACCTCTACAGCGTCTATATACTCAACAGCGTCTGTATATTCAACTGCTCGGACAGAAGTCACACAACTAACTTTCTCCTTCCACAGCCTCAGTATCACCAACTATCCGTATGCCACAATTCTTCAACACCAATGCCGAGTATTCACTCCAACTCGCTGTTACTGTTTTTGTATACCTAGCTTCACAATACTCGTCAACACTACCGAGTATTCACATCCACAACTATCCCAGTATACCAATAATTTCCAGAGTACCTACTCCACTCGACACTTTACTGCATACGCTCACTACGATACTGCTGTGCTTCACTAACACTCTATCTCTATGTGAATGTCTCTATATGTCTCTCCATATGTAACTAACTCCCGAACATAGCTGTGTCCCTTTTATACAGCTGCCATTAACTTCCAGAGAGCTCTAGAATGTTCGACCGCATAATAACAATGAACACAAAAGGTTCAGGCGACCGGAAGTAATTAAACACGTCGCGACTCGCTTGTTTACGTCGCCCGGCTGCTAGCGCGATTACGTCATCGCTATAAATAGACACTCGCGCAATATTTATCAAGCTGTAATGACAACATTTATTTGTAGAATACTTTCACTTAGTCTCCTTGTAACGAAATCTTCCATAGCTCATGAGACATATGTGCGATGACAGCATCCTTTATTTCGCGTGATGCACACACCACACACCACTATGGGCTGGGCGTAAATGCGTTCCGGAATACGGAAAGCAGGTCATTTAGGACAAGCGTGTAGTGTAAGAGTACACAGATAAATGAGGCCCGCACACCGACCGCCAAAAAGTAATTAAACATTAGCGTGGACGAAAATGGGGATGTGGACACACTGCAGGATGCAGGATACGGGTCGGCAAACTACTCTGTCGGTAGTTCCATATAAGGAAAATAAATAAAAATGTGCATCTAAGAAACTAAAAAATGGAAGGAGAAATTCACTTTGTTCAACCTTTTTTTCAAATGCACCATTCTCTCAGAAAAAATCTGTTGTGTGTAGTATCGTTACGGGGTTGGGTGTTCCGCCCCGAATGTTATAGGAGTGATAGCGGTCGGTAATAAGAATGTTTTGGTAGTTGCGTGTTTTATGGGAGAGAAGAAAATTATCTATAATTTAATTGTTACATCAGTAGTGACAGCACGCACTTAGAATTATATTATATAGGCGAATGCGATTTTACTTTTAAGAATCTTGGTAGCATGCACTGTAAAATTCTATATTCGCTTTTTATTTTGGGAAAGTTCGGGTTTTATACTATTAAAATAGGAAATATTATGACAGTTGTATATGATAAATATATAAATTGGCTTTCAATTGAATTGTGACAAAATAATGACGTTAGTACGTTAGTTCAATATTTCGTCTCGAGTCGTACGCTTGCATGCGAATATTTTGAGACACGCATGCTACCAATTTTCGTTTCGTGGCGAAAAGCGAAAGCAAATGTCTCATTTGATAGAATTCTAAAGTGTGTCATCACTACAGAGGGATTAATTAGATATGGTAATAGCCATACATAAATATTTCATTGAAACAACCACTGTTAACCTAATTTAGAAATTGTATTTTCGGAGTTTGAAACAAATGAAAATAGACAAATTACACATGCTTGGAAAGCTCTTTTCAATCGTGTAACTTTCCAATATGGCGTACATATAAAAATTAAAACTTTGACTTCATAACTCAAAAACTAATAGTGATAAAAAAATTGAGCATCCAAATAAACATAAAGTGCCTTAAAGATGTGCAAATTAAAATACAATACCTATTATTTCACATTTGAAAGATATTTGCAAAAATAAAAAATCTGTCGTGCCAACACAATACCTCCGGCCATTTACATCCCGCGTCACAAAAAAGATTAAGTTAATCCTTATTTTTGGATTAGCGAATTTTACTCTAATTTTGGCAGTTTATTTCTTAAAATATAGTCTAATCTAATCCAAGTAACTACCTTTTTTGATAATAAAATCAAGATTAAATTTTAAATACTGAGATAGAATTGAATTCACTAATCAAAAAATGAGGATTAGCTTAAACTTTTTTACTTATGCTGGAAACTGTATTGATTTCTTTTCCTATTGTTCTATTTACTTTTTTCTTTTTAAAACGTTACTATTATTAATTTTAAATGATTAGTTCTTTGACAGTGATATTTATCTCTCATTTAAATAACTGCGAAACCAAGGAGAATAATAGATAATTTTATAAATTTATCCATAAAATATTAATGCAAATCTGTAGAAAATTTAATAATCTTTAATTTTTATAATAACATTAAGCTCGAAAGAATAATATTTAAAGGTATTTTTCAAAGAAAAACTATTTTGAGTTTCAAGTAAAGTGCCATTTCCGGTTATTCGATTTACACCAAAATCTAATGGGCTCTTTCCATAATAGAAAAAGGTCGAAATACAAGGTTTCAAAATTTTCTGAATGATCCACACAAACATACACACACATACACAAAGATATCATCGTGAAAATGTTAAAATTGGATTCTAGGGACCTTAAAACCAGTGGCGTACCTAGGGTGGAGCAAACAGGACAGGTGCCCTGGGCGCCAGAACCAAGGGGGCGCCGCTTGGAGCCCTTGGTATCCATATGTAACTTGGGTGCCAGAATTTAAAGTGTAAAAACTGTTGATTACTGTGCGTATTGACATTTTTCGAAACTATTGAAGCTGTCAATCTGTTTTTTCATCGTCTACTCAACGCTGGGAAATACTCAAAAACGCTGTGCCCATAGTTATTAAATCTGAGTTTAAAACAAGATGGAGTGCAAAAGCCCATAAATAAATAACTATCTTGATGGCAAACTCAAAGTTCTCGAGACTATAATGGATGATGCAAACGAAACGAGTGAAACAAGAAGTGATGCTAAGCAATTGTACAACCGTATGTTGACACTCGAGTTTCTGTCTCTACTTGGATTTTGGACGAGCGTACTCATTCCTATTGATATAGTTCAGAAAAGACTGCAAGATATAAATATGATCTTTCATGATGCCGTTTTAGATTTAAAAGATTTAAGAGATTATTTTCGCAATGAAAGAGAAACTTTGGTGACAAGCTCTGGAAATTGGACTTAGTCTCTGTCAAAATTGGGATGTTACAACCGAAAAATCTTAGTATAGCCATGCAAATAATGTTAGCTATTGCAGTTTCCATCGCTAGTTGTGAAAGATCTTTCAGCAAATTAAAACTGATCTTAAATTATCTGAGAGCCTTCATGAGTCAAGATCGATTAAGTGATCTTTCTTTGCTGTGCGTTGAAAGGGGAGAAACTGAAAAGACTGATTTTTAGTACGTTATTAATGACTTTGCATCAGTAAAGGCAAGGAAGATGCAGATGTAAAAATCATGCAGACCAAATTCGTGGATGTTTTGTTAGACCTCGTTGTGCCACTCGCCGTCGCCGAATATGTTTATGTTTTCGCACATCGACTCTCTGAACAACTAGACCAGGGGAGATCTCCAACAACTTAACACGCATAAAACCACCTTAGGAAAGATAACTGGACTGACTACTTATACTCAACTGATACATAATTAATGTTAAATATTTGATAGCTAAATAAACATATAAAGCGTGTTCCGCAACTCGACCGACAAACTTATACCATATATTCCGGGTGTCATTACGATCAAAAAATGGTATATGACCTATAGGTTTTTTCGGTCGAGTCGCAGAACACCCGTATATTGATAGTTATTTTGTTATTGTGCTGATTCATTCAGGGTTGCAGTTACTTAAGAATATAAATATGGATATTCTTAAGTAATTTCAACAACAATACAAATGCCACATATCTCGCTGCACTAAACCAAGAAAGAATTAATCTTCATTTTACATTGTTGACAGAGGGCGCAATTACGACCCTTTTACTTAGGTACGCCACTGCTTAAAACGTACTCATTTACCAAAATCTCGATCCCTACGCCTCCCTTACCAAGGGTAGCGGGAGGTAAAAACTGCACGATTGACATTTTCGTTAATATCTAGTGACGTATGTACACACTATTAAATTAACCGACTTCGAATCTTTTATAGTACTCGAGATCCCCATGTTGGAAAAGTTATCCTGGACACCCTGTATAATTAAGTTAGCTTAATACATCCCAATTAATTAATTAAAAACATTACAATACTTCTCACCAATAGACTATATTTTTATTTATTTAGTGATTCCATTACTTCTTCAAAAAGAGAATCATTTGATCAGTATGTAGAAAATGACATTAATTTTATCTGTGTATTCAGTATTTGATTATACATCGCTGTACACAGCACGTATTTTTCCAAAATTAATATTTTCATTATTGCAAATTTAGATCACATGACGATAACAGTTTACAAATTACAAATATCACAATAATTACTTTGTAAACTCTGGTACTGATACAAAATTCAATTAAAAATGATTCACAGCATTTATTTCATTAAACAAACAGAAAACATCAATACGGATTGGTATGTAGAATTTCATTTAATTGGTTGTAACTTTTGCAAAGTTGCACTGAACTCAAATAAAAGAGTATCAAATGCCTAAACAGTAAAACTTTTAATGATGTACCAAAATTTTAATTAATTCCATTTAAGCTTAGCGTATCATTATTTTGTTTGATCGCTCCGCTGAAGACGTGACAACTGTCCAGGAATGATTTACAAATTAAGTTTGGCGCTCATTACTATATAATCGTTGCGAATAATGTAATTCAACTGTTTCTCTGTTGTGATAATTAGTACAAAGAGAATAGGGTTCATCCGGGCCCAGATGTTTCTAAATTTAGAAAGGGTAAAATGTTTTTCGATGCTCATTGAGGTTTAAAATTTTATTCTAATTGTTTGTAAGTTGTAATCTCGGAATAAGTCGACATTTACCAGATCAAAACATTGTTAGAAATATTTACGAATCAAAATAACGAGTATGAATGTTACAACCTACCTACACATATTTGTTATATCAGTGATATTTCGAGTTAGTTGTAACAATTATCAGAGCAATTTTATGAGTTTTGTTCATTTATCTCGAAATTTCTTCTAATAATGGACCCTCACTTAAGTAAATCTGACTTAAGTATCGTTCATAATAAAAAAAGAATTGCAATTTGTTATCAAGAAAAAAATCTGATGTGGACACCACACGACTTCCTTATACACAAGACCAATATGAAGTATAGACCCAAGTATAAAATTGCACGTATTTGACGTAATTCGATATTAGCATCTATTTTTTATTGTTTTGTTATTTTTTGTTCTAATCCATAGCAAGCTTCATTACAAAAACCAAAAAGTATATAAGTTTTAAATATACATTTCTCGCTTATACAAAAGGCTAATTTAATAATACTTGATGTGCTAGACACAGAATTTAATTCTCTAAAATTTTTATTTGAAGCATTTATTTCTAAAATCAAAATGAAACCATTTTATTGAAGAAAAACAGTTAACAACTTCAGGTAATAATATGTCACTTCCGCCTGTTTTAACCAAAATCCACTATGTTATTCCAATTGACATAAAAGTCTTATATACCAAATTTGAAAAGTGTTAGATTATCTTTTAAGATAGTTTTTCATTAAAATCTATTATAGGCATCAAATAAAGTACCATTTCTAGAAATTATGTAATGACCAAAAAGGGAGGTGCACAACTAGATGTTATAACAGTCCTAAATACAAAATTTCAACATTCTACGGCTTACCGTTTTTGAGTTATGCGAGATACATACGCACGTACGTACGCACGTACAGACGTCACGACGAAATTAGTCAAAATGGATTCAGGGTTGGTCAAAATGGATATTTCCGTTGAAATCTCAAAACCAAAATTTTTCGCGATTACAATACTTCCTTTACTTCGTACAAGGAAGTAAAAATCTGGTGTGGCCAACACAATACCTCCCGCCATTACAGCCCGAGTCACAAAAAAGATTATTATTTTTAATTAGCGAATTTTACTCTAATTTTGACAGTTTATATCTTAAAATAGTCTAAGCTAATCCAAGTAACTACCTTTTTTTAAACCCGTCAACAGGATTAAATCCCAATTAGGTACAGAGTGGGTTCACATTCACACACATCCATACCTCAGTGAGATTCGAACCCAGAGCCCCGAGGGCACGCATGAAATGAGGCGTTGCTCTAACCATTGAGCCACCGGGGCTATAATAAAATGAAGATTAAATTTTAAATACCGGGATAGAATAGAATTCACTAATCCAAAAATGAGGATTAGCTTAAACATTTTTTTGAATCGTTGATTTTTATTAATCTAAATACATGCCTGCATATTTAATTATGCTGAATCGAATTCCTTTTCTATTGTTCTATGTACTTTTTTCTTTTTAAAGCGTTACTAATATCGCTCTCCCTAGACCAAAATCCTGGGAACGCCACTGGAAGTGTGTACCGAAGCATTGACAGATTTTTTTATTAAATTATAAACTGTTCTTGTTCATCCGTTTTTCAGTTTTTTCAGGTTTTGCTATCAAAACCGATATAAATATTATCATTATTTTGTTGCTAAATTACCCTTACAATTTCAGTAATATGTTTCAGGATCAGGACTGATTTACCGGTCTCCCTGAACGGTTATAAAATTTAAGCATCACTTGAAATTGGTTCGAAGTTTAATTATGAAATAAATTTTAGTACGAATAAACGTATTTATGTGCAATTCAACGTATTTTATTATATTTTCATGGAATCATCTACTGCAATGATTTTAAGAGAGGTTTAATATTTATGGAGTATTGTCCATAAACTCATATCTATAAATTTTAACGTTTTTCATTGTTTGTAAGTTTTGTCGAACAACTTGGGGTTTATAGCTTTCATACTTTCGCGGCCTTAAAAGGAATAATGATTTTGGTCCCCAAATATAATGGTGTATGTGACCATATTCGAATTTCAATATATATGTCATAAAATATAAAAACTAACCACTGTAGCTTCTCATTATAACAATAAAAACTAAATATTAATTTGTAATAATCTTGTTATTAACAATTTAATGTTTTGGAGAAGGGATATATGCCGTAAGTTTCTTGGAACCGTGGACGGAGACAGATAGACTGCGGGAAGGAAAGAGACAGTTATAAATCAGCCTATAAGCGTCGCGTTTATGTTGTGGTAGGTGTGGCATGGCCACATCTGGTTATAACTATCTTTTTTCACGCTTTTACCATTGTCACGTCACAAATCCCTTCTCCAAATTTTTAATAATTATTTTCTCGTAAAGTACGAATAATTAATCTATGTAAAAATACGGGTATTTTATTTTTTTGTCTAGTATCATATTATGTAAAAATAAAAATTTGGTCACATATCCCATTGCCAACCAATAACAATAGATTTATACATAGAAATAGTGTTTGTACTATAATATAGTTAAACTAATTAGTTTATAACTGTACCTATGTAATAATAATAGTATGAATAAAATATGTTTTTGTACAATACACTATATTACGAGTACTTATATCATTTCAATAAAATAATAAGTAATTGTACTCTAAAAGAAACTTACCATCTTCCGCTATGTCGATTTTCTACCTTCATCTCCGTCCACTTCAGTTCGAAAAACACACAACTAATTTGTAAGTTCAGCCACAGTTTATACACTGAAATAATCACGAAACAATACCGAATTAATAAAACCAATAAATTAACAGTAAAAAGTTTATAAAATAAACACAGAACAACACACAACGTTTGGCACTAAGATACTGAGAAACAATGAAACTATCAAGTGATTACGAGCTTAACAGACAAAAAGCATAAACTTGTTGAGATCCGAAAATGAGGAAAAGCAGTTGATTAATGTATTTGGTGGGAAAATAAAAATAATAATTATAACAAAACTGCAATCGTGATGTTAATGGGATTCTCCACTTCTACTACTCCTCTATCTCAAATTCTAACTACTTCAAGTCTTCTAATTGACAAATGCGAAAGAAAGTCTTATAAAATGAGTTCTTTATACTATTTTTTATATTTTGCGCCTTCTACAATAACATTTACTTACTCAATTTGTGTTTATATTTGCAACCATTTGTACATTTTCATGTAAATAATCTTCCCTAAATAAAAAAAAAAATAATAAAATAATATCTCGGACACGAAAAGAGATATCGACCTTTGGTTTTAAAATCTTTAATCTACACCCTTCAAACTACTTAAATACAAATTTTAAGAATTTTTAATTTTTTAAAAATTTCCACTCTTTTTTAAACCACACCATCCTCATACCCAAAAATGGGTGTGCGATACACCTTCAACGACTTCACCAGTGAATTTCTCGTACCAAAAAACATAAGTATACCAATTTTCATCAAAAAATTCCAACGGATACATTAATTATTAAACATTCCTTAAAATTGTCAAAAACTGAAAAAATCGCAAGGGGTACACCTTAGATTTTTTGCGATTTTTGGTCATTTTCAGACTTTTCCTTCTGGAGATTGTAATAGTTGTTCAAAAATTATGAAAATTGGTATGCTTATGTAATTTTGCTCGTAGAATCTAATGGTGATATCGCCAGCGGTGTATAATTGACCATTTTTGGGATATGACCCAAAAATGGGCATTTTTGAGCAAAGTTTTGAGGCCGAATATCTCGGACACGAAAAGAGATATCGACCTGTGGTTTTAAAATCTTAAATCTACACCCTTCAAACTACTTAAATACAAATTTTGAGAATTTTTAATTTTTTAAAAATTTCCACTCTTTTTTAAACCACACCATCCTCATACCCAAAAATGTGTGTGCGATACACCTTCAACGACTTCACCAGTGAATTTCTCGTACCAAAAAACATAAGTATACCAATTTTCATCAAAATATTCCAACGGATACATTAATTATTAAACATTCCTTAAAATTGTCAAAAACTGAAAAAATCGCAAGGGGTACACCTTAGATTTTTTGCGATTTTTGGTCATTTTCAGACTTTTCCTTCTGGAGATTGTAATAGTTGTTCAAAAATTATGAAAATTGGTATGCTTATGTAATTTTGCTCGTAGAATCTAATGGTGATATCGCCAGCGGTGTATAATTGACCATTTTTGGGATATGACCCAAAAATGGGCATTTTTGAGCAAAGTTTTGAGGCCGAATATCTCGGACACGAAAAGAGATATCGACCTGTGGTTTTAAAATCTTAAATCTACACCCTTCAAACTACTTAAATACAAATTTTCAGAATTTTTAATTTTTCAAAAATTTCCACCCTTTTTTAAACCACGCCATCCTCATACCCAAAAATGGGTGTGTGGTACACCTTCATCGACCTCACCAGTAAATTCCTCGTACCAAAAAACATAAGTATACCAATTTTCATCAAAATATACCAACGGATACATTAATTATAAAACATTCCTTAAAATTGTCCCTAAATAAAAAAAATAATAATTTCGACATTATATTATTAAAATGAATTGTCAATTAACTAAAAATAAATTAGGTAAAAATGGGTTAAAGAAACGTCATCTAGTACCAACCGTCTAAAACAAAAAATTGCGTATCGAAATGTAGGTCATTACAATACGCAATTACGTATCGTAATGACTTCATTATGAACGCAAAATATAAAAATTATGTTAAATACCATTTTTTCACATTTAATGTAATTATAAATATTAAAGAATATTTTATTCTCTATACGATTTGACTGCATTTTGTACTTAATATTAAACGGATGTAGAGTTAAAAAATTATAAATAATTTAAATTGATTGAAAGATGTCAGTATCAAGTGAAATTGACATAGTGTGTTTGTCTTATAATTTTACTGGAAATATAGGATCTTTTGCTAAAAATTTTCTGTATGGAATTTGTATAAAATACATACAATTGCCGGAAGGTAATGTACAAGAAATAGAATTATGATTATGATTGCAATTATTAGCGAACTCCACTCTTCGAGAACAAATTGAGATTAACATCTGCGACATAGGATATTTGAAAAAAATAACGAATATTAAAACTTTCTAGAACTGCAGATCGTTTTCAAATTGGATGTTCAACAAAAACAAATTTTTAAAAAATTGTAAATCATCCCATTCACTTCATAAGCAATACATAAACAATACAAAAAAAAAATGTAGATTTTAATTTCGATTTCTTGTAACTTGCAATTTTCGAGACGAATAACAATTCGAAATGTGCCGACTATTAACTTTGTTACAGAAGTAACAAATGAGAAACGTCTAAAAACAACTACTTTGAAAACCATATAAATTTTGCATTGTTGCCCTCGTGGGTGGAAATGGAAACCCTCTGGCGGTCAGACCGTCGTCGGGTAAATGCGCAAAGTACAAATCTTCCCGCTCAGAGCTCAGACAATGTCGAACACTCTGGGAAATCACGGAGAGAGCTTCCGTTCTTCCGGTCATAGGGAAGGCGCTAGTGCTGCCATTCTGGGGGCAGGTAGTGCATCGACCACATATATAAACCTGGAATAGCTTCACACTGGACATGTACATCACAATCACACATGTATAATTCACTATGCACTATACTCAGTGTGGATTCTAGTCATAGGTCACACACAAATTTGAGCAAACACTTAAGTGTGCACTCAAAGAGAATGAGCCGGTTTCACATTTTTTAAAAATCTGATGTGGCCAACACAATACCTCCCGCCATTTACCGCCCGAGTCACAAAAAAGATTAAGCTAATCCTTACTGTCAACAGATGTTATGTAGTGTTTAGGAATACTTAACAATTCTTGTATTTAGTTCAATACTGTACATCTTATGAAGAAGGCCTAAGAAGCCGAAATCGATTAAGAGTTAAATAAAACGTATACGTGAAAATTACATCAAGTGTTTTCATTTATTATTACTATTATTATAATGTTTCATCAAGTGCCTACAGCTGAATCTTTAAATTTTACTAATCCTTATTTTTGGATTAGCGAATTTTATTCTATTTTGGCAGTTTATTTTTTAAAATATAGTGTAATCTAATCCAAGTAACTACCTTTTTTGATAATAAAATGAAGATTAAATTTTAAATACGGGATAAAATAGAATTCACTAATCCAAAAATGAGAATTAGCTTAAAAAATTTTGCGAATCGTTAATTTTTATTAATCTAAATACATACCTACATATTTACATATGCTGGAAACTATATTGATTTCCTTTCCTATTGTTCTATTTACTTTTATCTTTTTAAAACGTTACTATTATTAATTTGAAATGATTAGTTCTTTGACAGCGACATTTATCTGTCAGTTGCATACATTTGAATAACTGCGCAACGTGCGCAACTAAGGAGTTTTGTTTGTTTAAAGCGTAGGTTCCGGGATTTAAATTATAGATAATTTTATAAATTTATCCATAAAATACATAGAAAAAGTATTAATGCAGATCTGAAGAAAATTTAATAATCTTTAATTTTTATAATAACATTAATCTCGAAAAAATAACATTTAAAGGTATTTTTCGAAGAACATGCCATTTCCGGTAATCCGATTTACACCAAAATCTAATGGGCTCTTTCCATTATAGAAAAAGTTCGAAGTACAAGGTTTCAAAATGATAGTATTTGAGTTAGAGTGGAGGATCCACACATACACACAGACATCATAGTGAAAATGTTAAAATTAGATTCTAAGGACCTTAAAACGTGCTCATTTACCAAAATCTTGATATGCGATTATTAGCACGATCTCTATACCTCCCTTACCAAGGTTAGCGGGAGGTAAAAAATATTTTAAATGTAAGTTTATGCAATATTTTTCATAGTAATATAAAAAATAAGTCGGCTTGGTGGCTAAGCGGTTTAGCGCACATCTCGTAGCTCGCAGTGACGTCACCCGAACCATGTTCCGTGCGTTCGATTCCCGTTGACTGACAATGTGTGATTTTTTGTAAAAAATAAATACAACTACTTGTATTTATCACATTCGGATGCTATAAGCTGGCCACTTATACATATTAAAATAAATGTAGCAATGGCTGAAATCCAACCGGCAATACGGCAGTGGGAAAACACTGCGGCTCGGTGAGTCCGGTTGGAGGGTAAACGGTGACAGCTAATTTACTATTTTCGTAAATATTGTCAAACAAAATTTGTTTCAAAATATCGTAGCCTGCTAGATAAGCCCAGTGGAAGGAGAACAGCCCTCTATCAGGGACGTAACTACGGGGGGGGGGGGGGGGGCACGGCCCACCTCATTGATTTGTTGGCCCACCTGCTGGCCCACCCAAATTTTTTAAAGATATTTAGTTTATTTTATAAAAGAGATAATTATTTTAGAACGTGTAACAATAAATTCAATTTGTATGGATGTAAAACGTACATATTGCATAATAAACATTTGAAATTGTATGTAAGCCTACTGCCAAAAAATAAGTTGGATAGTATGTCTGTCCGTAGAGAAAAAAATGAATTTTTCAAGCTATCGCCCCAATTCTGTAGCAATGTTTCTATTTCTTAGCAACACTGCTGTAGCTAGTAACCAATAATAATTACCAACACTGTATAAAACATGACACGTGTCATTGACATTGATTAGAAATTTCAACAATGTTGTTAAGATTCAACAACTAAAATTTAACAACTTTCTTACCGAATTGAGATGAATGTTGATTAATATGAAGCTAATTAATTTGGCGGATGATACCGTACTGGCCACGCCAGGTTTTGTACTAAAGAATTGTAAAGGTATCTGGACTAACAACAGATATAATACCAACTCTTTCTGATTCACAAAACTGAAATTATTAACTTACGAGCCCCACGTTGTAATATTTCGTTTTACAAAAATTAAACTATGTTTAATTAGCGTTTACAACAAAATTTATATGGAATATAGTAAATTGATAATTCTTTATTTTTTTTATATAAATTACGAGGGTTGTCTCAAAAGTAAGTTACACTATTTTTTTATATCCGCGCGGTAGGCAGGATACGTCTGGGATTCGCATGGAACTTTCGTCCGAGTGTGGTGGCAGCACTGTAAAATTCCTAAGCGGCCGTCATGACCCATTTGTCAGTTGCGATCAAGCCACTATGGAGCTACCACTTACTTCTACCGCCGATTGCGAAGTACGCAGTGTGATTCGTTTTTTAACGGCAAAAAATAAAAATGCAACTGAAATTCACCGTGAATTGTGCAGTGTGTACGGTGAGAACGTTATGTCGAGGCCAATGGTTTCTCGTTGGCGCCAATCATTTATTGAAGGCAGGACAACAATGTTCGGGGCCCGTGAAGTGGATGGGCGGCCGCTTCGTTGTTCGTCGTGTATTGTTGTCCTGCCTTCAATAAATGATTGGCGCCAACGAGAAACCATTGGCCTCGACATAACGTTCTCACCGTACACACTGCACAATTCACGGTGAATTTCAGTTGCATTTTTATTTTTTGCCGTTAAAAAACGAATCACACTGCGTACTTCGCAATCGGCGGTAGAAGTAAGTGGTAGCTCCATAGTGGCTTGATCGCAACTGACAAATGGGTCATGGCGGCCGCTTAGGAATTTTACAGTGCTGCCACCACACTCGGACGAAAGTTCCATGCGAATCCCAGACGTATCCTGCCTACCGCGCGGATATAAAAAAATAGTGTAACTTACTTTTGAGACAACCCTCGTATATAAAAAATTGTCTTTTGCTCTAGATAATGACGAATTAATACGAGAGATTTGTATCTAAAACCAAAATTTGGAAATCGATTACGACATTTCAATAAAGTTTGGTATGATATTTTAAATTGTTGAATTATAGTATGTATTTGTTTATAATATATGATAACGTTTTATCATGTAGAGTTTTAAAAATTGGAAAAGAGCTCTGGAATGCGATTCTGGATTTCGTAAGCATGAAATAATAATATTTAAAATTGTTTTAGTTTCCTTCTGCTAAGCGTTACACAAGTTGATATGCTAGCAGCAGGATATCATTTACTTCCCAACACAATAAAATTGTACGAAAATTAATGTAAAACTAAAATAAAACTATAATGGCCCTACTATAGTAGGGCCATTATAGTTATTATCTATAGATTTTATAATTTTTGAAGTTTATTTTCCGGGAACTTTAAATTACTAGTAATTGCTTTAACAATTCCAATTTTCAGTGCAATATACATTTTCAAATTTTAGTTGATATTAAAAATTATTACTTAGAAGTATTTGTAATTTTTATTTATTTTGTTTTACCGTTTCTATACTGCTATCCATATATTATGGTAATAAGTAATTTATTTTTACTGTAATACTGTTCTTGTGATATAAGTATGGCCCACTCAGATTTTTCATTGGCCTACCTTTGGCCCACCCAAAAAATAATCCTAGTTACGTCCCTGCCTCTTATTAATATATTAAGGGGTGCCGTGGCACCCATGGCACCCAACGTGCGCAAGTCTATACTAGGGAAGTTGTTTTGCTTATGAATGAATGTGAACAGAATTAATTCCTTGCATAGTTGAAGTGAATGAAAATTAAATTTACAAACAAGATTAATTAGTGTTATGCATGTACTAAAGTTAGTATATAAAATAAAAAAGAAGTAAATTAAGCGTAAGTGTAATGTTCAAATGTCTTTAGGGATTGAAATTTCAATCGGGCTCTAAATGTAGGGTCAGATTCAGCTTTGCTAGAGCAGTATCCAGAACTCGAGAATAGGGCAGCAGCATCCACAGACCGTACCGTCGAGTTAGCCAGTAACCAGCAGTAATTACAGCAATATATCATAAATGTGACGTAGCACACGAACGTATATTGAGCGTGTTGCATTTGATTGCAAACGCGTCGTGTTATTCTATCCCAGCGGCTCTTGACATTCATACAAGTATAATAATTTAGTCTGAAGTTGGTCATCAGTCCAGACCGCCGGACAGAGATACAAACTGCCTCAATGTTGCCACCACTGCTACGTGATTCGTGATTGTTTGCGTGTGGCTATATTCACAGCGGAGAGGAATTCATCTATTATCATCAGCATAATCACTCAATGTTTCAATTTAATGCTCTGGAATTATCACCAAAGTTTTGTCAATACAATTAAACTTAGTATTATTAGATTTTGAGAGCGAACAGATGACTATATGAGTTGCAAATTTTTGTACGATGTTTGAATGTTTGAACGAATGTATTAAGGTGTATATGATTTCGGGACTTGAACTCCTTTCGAGTTATGGCCATTCCGGCGCCCTCGGCAAGTCACTCTTATGCGCCCCCTAACCCCACCCCCCTTTCAGTGATTTTCAATTACAAAGCAAATATTGAATTTTTACCTTCCGTCACCTTTAGGTAAGGAAGGTATTGCAGAGGTTATTCTAAGGATTTTTTTCCACTGCACAAGAAAATAAATCCCTGTATATTCTTTTCCCTTCAAGCTATTCAGCAGATGTCGCTCGCATCAACGCCAATTTTAAGTAGCCGAAATTACATTGAATAAACTTGTCTCTTGTCTCCAATTTCAGCCAATCAGAGAGGTTAAAAGTATTCCCTATTCTCTACAATACTGAATAGCTTAAATGGAACAGAGTATAGGTTTATAATATTTTGGTGAAAGATCTTTGTTTAATTCAATTCAAGTTGGATTATAACGAAATACTAGAACATCCACAAATAGAAAAGTTGCGGAAACTGACGCTTCCAGAGTTAGTTTTTAACTATTTCTGCGGAATTAAATTTAAAAATATAAAATCGTGTCTCGGAATAGCTTGTCGATAGATTCCGAAAATGCGGTTTTGTATATTTATTACAACATGCCTTCTCTGTTAGAATGAGATCTCCGGAAAGCTATAATGATAAGCGTGAGCACCTCTAATGGTATTTTTGCTGAGGCCAATGCCAATGATGAGGATAAGACAAGCGAAGAGTATGAGGGAAAAGCTAGTACAATTTTAGCGCTTACACAGGATGTTTCTAAATCTATGTCACTAATATTAAGGGTATATAGTACTGACTAATATGTTTAGTTCCTTTTTTAAAAAAAAAAATATTTGGCTTATTCGCAATAAATGAAAAATAACTGCACAGATTTTAATTTCCCACTGCACAATTTGCTTTTCCTACTGCACATTTTGTGTCCAACTGCACGTTAGAATAACGTCTGAGGTATTGTCTTTTGTCAAAAAATTCGGTGGTGTGTTTTTGATGAATAAGTACGTTTTAAGGTCCCTAGAATAAGATTTTACTATTTTTACGATGATGTCTGTATGTGTGTGTGTGAATGTGTATTAGCCAGCTATGCTATAACTCTGGAAACAGCTGCTATATTAAGAAAATTCTAATTGAAAGGTGTCAGTGACAGTATGTATGTGTTTTAATTTTACTGGAAATATAGGATCTTTTGCTAGAAACTTTCTGTATGGAATTTGTATAAAATACATACAACTGCGTTAAGATAATGTACAAGAAATATAATCTTTTGCAAGGAACTTTCTGTATGACATTTATACAAAATACATAGAACTGACGGAAGGTAATGTGCTGGCCACATCAGATTTTTACCTCCCGCTACCCTTGGTAAGGGAGGTATAGGGATCGTGCTAAAAATCGCATATCGAGATTTTGGTAAATGACCACGTTTTAAGGTCCCTAAAATCCAATTTTAACATTTTCACGATGATGTCTGTGTGTATATATGTGTGGATCCTCCACTCTAACTCAAATGCCATCATTTAGAAAATTTTGAAACCTTGTATTTCGAACTTTTTCTGTAATGGAAAGAGCCCATTAGATTTTGGTGAAAATCGGATAACCGGAAATGGCACTTTACTAGAAGCTCAAAATAGTTTATCTTCGAAAAATACCTGTAAATGTTATTTTTTCGAGATTAATGTTATCATAAAAATTAAAGATTATTAAATTTTCTATAGATTTGCATTAATACTTTTTCTATATATTTTATGGATAAATTTATAAAATTATGTATAATTTAAATCTTAGAGCCTACGCTTTAAACAAATAAAACGCAGTTATTCAAATGTATGTAACTGACAGATAAATGTCACTATCAAAGAACTAATAACTAATCATTTCAAAATAATATTAATAACGTTTTAAAAAGAAAAAAGTAAATAGAACAATAGAAAAAAATTCAATACAGTTTCCAGCATAAGTAAATATGTATGTAGGTATGTATTTAGATTAATAAAAATTAACGGTTCACAAAAATGTTTAAGCTAATCATCATTTTTGGATTACTGAATTCTATTCTATCCCGGTATTTAAAATTTAATCTTCATTTTATTATAGCTCCGGTGGCGCAATGGTTAGAGCAACGCCTCATGTCATGAGTGCCCTCGGGGCTCTGGGTTCGAATCCCACTAAGGCATGGATGTGTGTGAATGTGAACCCACTCTGTAATTGGGATTTAATCCTGTTGAGGGGTTTACAAAAAGGTAGTTACTTGGATTATATTAGACAATATTTTAAGAAATAAACTGTCATAATTAAAGTAAAATTCGCTAATCCAAAAATAAGGATTAACTTAATCTTTTTTGTGACTCGGGTTGCAAATGGCGGGAGGTATTGTGTTGGCCACACCAGTTTTTTTTTAAATAGGAATATATGTTCAAAATAATCTCTGCTCTTTCCTTATTTTATATGCTCTTCAATGATGTATAACAAATATTATTTAAACACTTTTTAATTATCTCTCATAATAAGCGATATATGAGGTATTTTTAAATTAACCTCCAAAAATATCCCTATGTTGCACCATCCTCCATATGCTTCTGATTTGACCCCGGCTGACTATTCTCCTTTCTCAAACTAAAACTGCGTTTTTTTTATTTATAAGGGAAGTTCCTAAACTTTATAGCCACGATGTGCATAGCGACATAAATTAAAAATTTGTCATATGGGCAATGATTCACTTGCTGATGACACATACATATTTATGAAATTCACAAATCTGCGTTGCATTAAAATGTCATAATGGCTATGTAATGAAGCCACTGGGGTTCCGAGGCATTTATCATTTTCATTGCACCATAAAAAGGGTGCAAGTAGAAATTCATTCATTATTGAAAATTCCCCAAATTTTTACCGGCTATTTTTACATTCACAACTTGCCCACTGTGAAATTAGATTATGGACACATGAACAAAATTTCACTGTAAATAATTGAGAACTTGTTGACTGATTTAGCATTTATAGTGGACATAGGTACGTTTCTAATATTGAAGTCATAAATATTAAATCTATACTTAATCGTTAAAAAAAATAGGCTTTTCAAACGCTATTTGGATACATAAAGTGAATAATATGGTATGAAATCATACTGTGACGACAGTTGTCACTATTGGTACTATTTATTTCAACACAAAATACAAGATCACAGTTCACCTGTTGTGGTTTGTTTTCTTCTTTTGTTAGTGGTTATTAACAAAAATTATTTTGATTTTTTTTTGCTGTTATTTAGTTCTTCAAGAAGATAGAGAATGAGCAAATGAGAGTATTAGTGATACTGGTAATATTTTATTTCATAGTGAATTTTATTTATTTTACAGTTACTTTTTATGGGGTCTCGTGGCCGTGTGCCTGAGTGTCAGGTCGCGAATCTGGGGAACCGGGTTCGATCCCGACCGACGCCAAATATTTCCAATTTTAAATGGCACAAAATTGACCCCTCTGGTGCACTCTCCACGCCAGCAATGAGTGCCCGTGAGGTGACGCCTGGTAAGCGCCCGCATGGTGCAAATATTTCATTATTACCGATATCTGTGTACAAGCAGATTGGCACACCCAGCAATGGGTAATAAGCCGTGATGATATATTTATTTTATTTATTTATTTTTATTTTTTATTTCACACTTTTCTATAATTCTGTCAGATTTCAAATTCTACTGGTCTGGAGCAGTAGAATTCGTAGCGGGGAAAACCCAATTCCGACAGAATTTGAAATCAGACAGAAGTCACAAAATCGAGGTCCAGTTTTATTTATTCAAAGTTTTACAGTTTCATTATTCTCTATAAATCTGCCTTTTTCAAGTAAGTTTTGAAATAAAATGTGCGTAATTTTAAAAACTCTTATTAATTAAAAAAAATGTGATGTGGCCAGCTCATTGCCTTCCGTCAGTTCCATATATTTTGTACATACTAATTCCATACAGAAAGTTTCTTGCTCAATATTCCATATTTCAAGTACTACCTTCTGTCAGTTCTATGTATTTTTTACAAATTGCATACAGAAAGTTTCATGTATCTAGGAGATTATATATTTCCACAAACATGTCAACTGCATTTGACACTGGCATCTATCTATCTATTTTCTTAATATAGTAGCGGTTTCCATGATTATAGCATAGCTGGCTACTTTATGAAATTTAATTTCTTTATAATTTTTTAGCTCTATATCCATTGAATATGAAGTAAAAAATGTAATCAAATCGTAAAGAGAATAAAATATTCTTTAATATTTATAATAACAGTAAATATGGAAAAAATATATTTAACAGTGTTTTTCAAGAAAAAATTAGGATACTTCCGGTTGAGCAATTATAACCAAAATCGAATCATCTCTTCACATGGATGTAAAGAAAAGGAATATGAAAGAATTATAATTTTTAGAATTGTAGTATTTGAGTTATCGGATCCGAAAAAATCGTTATACACACTCATACATACATACATACATCATCGTAAGAATAGTAAAATCTTATTCCAGGGACTCTAAACCGTGCTTATTCATCATAAAATCACCACCGAATTTTTTGACCAAAAACAATACCTTCCTTACCTAAAGGTGACGGAAGGTTAAACAAGTATAAGAACTCGAGTTTTGTGCGTTAAATATTGTTTTTGTCAGGATTAAAAAAAAAATTCTTACAAAATGAGTCTAATTTTCCACTCAGAAGACATCGTGTATCTTCGGTGGCTCTGCCGCCTTGATGTTTAGGCTCTAGTATTTTTTAGTTGCCCTAGCGTGTACCCTCTGATTTTTTAAATATTTAATTCTACACTGTTAAACATGAACACCACCAACATTTTAACATAAAATTACAGAATTTCAAAGAAAGTTTCCCATAAAGCCCCAATATTTGTAAATTCTGAGCCTTTTTCTTAAAATGAATATTTTTGAAAAGTATCTAGTTTAGCCGGAAAATGAAAATTTTGCAAATTTTAATAAAATACGAGACCCTCACTGCAATCTACAGACAAAAATCAATACTACATACCTGGAAATTTTTATAAAATATTAATAATTATTTTTATGTTTTATAACACATTCAGATAGATTAAATATATTGTAGTTTAAAGTATTTTTTGGATATTTAATTTTTTTATTGAGCAAAACCAATAAATCGATAGATTTTGCATTGGATGATCAAAAATCAATACATGTTCTGACATCTGTATGGTGTATCTTGAACTAATATGTTTATAATAAATTATTTAAACAAATGTATTTTAACTTATAAAATTATTATTTAAATATGTTTTTCAATTTTATGCTTTAAAAATGAATAACAACCAATCTTTTGCAAATTGTTAATAACAATATTTATAACCTCAAATCTCAAATGACAGCTGACGGCAATTGTTAAACAATTGTACCTACAATGATTAGAACAAAAAACAAAACAAATTTAGGCAATTTTTATTTGACTTCAAGGTGGTATTTGGTAAGGAAACATTTGTTTAAACAGCAGATATGCAAGTAAGTTATATTTCAGGTGCTATAAACCGGTTTTCAAAATGTTATGGATAATAAAATAAATCAGTTTCTGTTTGGAGTAGGTACCTACTAAACTTGAAAAACCGGTTTGTGGTAGTGAACTCGTTATGAAAACAATATTTTATGTATTATAATAATAGGGTACGCATATTTGTAAATAATAATTATATGGCATTGTTGTTACTAAATATGCATTGTTTATAGAATTGCAAATCATCTGATTACAAGATTCATCTAAATGCAAACATTACAAATGTTTGGAGTTATCCTGCGAAGAATATTGTTGTTTAAGGGATAAAATATCGTAGGACTAAACTTCAGGGGTTGTTTGTATGTTCTGGCTACTTAATTCAGTTTTGGATTACAGCCAAATAAGAATGCAGGCCAGTACAGATATCAAATAAATGAAATAATTCAACAGTATTAAGACATTTTTCATGTTGTAGATGCTTATGGGGACCGTACAAAACGACCTGCAGGTATCTTAAAAGTACTATGCGATGCAGAAAATTTTGCCAAAAGTAGCCAAATTGTATTCGAAGACTCTACTAAGCATAACAGAAGTCAGAACTCAAAGAGATGACGTGAAAGAACAAAATATTGGGAAGAATTTCTTGAACATAGCCTAGAAGACAATAATATTATTGTTAATTTAATATTTTTGTGCTAGAATTTAGTATCATTGTAAACTGAATCTGCTGATGTATAATTGATTTACTTTTGATGAAAATTTTGTATTGAAAAAAAGAAAAATTAGTATGTCAAATGAAATGTATAAGATTTTAACGATACATTATAACTATAGTTCATAAATTTGATACTTTTATACTCAGAATTTCATGCTGTCTTTTGATATATAACAAAACTTTTAATGAAAATTCATTATAAAAAAATGGGAAGAAAACTGTAGGTGTCATGTTATTGTGATATAGGTATATTTTTTAATTTATTTCGTATTATATGTTTATTTCTGCGAACTACATTATAAGTACAATATTTACAATAAGTTATTGTGAACAATTAATGTTTATAATATTCATAAACAATTAAAAAGTTCTTTTTTGTACACTTTTGTAATGGATATAACCAAATATGGTATTTATTAATATACAAATTGGATAATATGTGTAATATTTTATTTATTAACCTCCTAGAATACATATAATAACAATAATTAATATAAAAATCATAATACATTGTCAAAATTTGAAGAAATTCCAATGTTTTTATTTTGGTATTTAGGCGCCGGCGCTTCTCATATTTCACATACCACAAATAATTTGTTAATATAACACACGACGTATTCAGGAATTTTTTTGCTAACCAATTCTCAAGTATATCTTCTCTGAAAATAAAGTTTAATCATTTATTTTCTACTTTTTATAAACTATTGTGCTATATTTGTTGATTTACATATAAACAATAACCAAAAAAACTATTGAATGTTTTCTGAAAACAATTATTTTTAACTACGGTACTGGATTTGATGAAGGTCAGATGTTTGTTGAAAATAGGTAGAGACATCATGTGCAACGGTGGTTGCAATTAGTACTAACGACAAAAAGCAACAAATTCATATTTTAAAACAATTAATTCGAAATGGTTTATTTTAAAATATAGCTGTATCAAATAATAAAATCTGAAAAAATAGTGTTGTTTGTATATTTCCCCAATGCCCATTGTAAGTATATTTGTTTATCGTTACTGTCGTTTGACATTTAATATTATAATTACTGTTTATATTAATTAACAAGTAATTATTTGTTATTTTTTGGGGCTAAATGTAAATAAACTCATAAAAATATTACTTAAAAATCATTATTTATAAATTGTTTATAAAATCATAGTTCATGTTATTGCCGAAAGATGCCTCAACTGGTATTGTTTTTTGCTAATCCATTGCAAAATCAATTGATTTTTTGGTTTTACTCCATAAAAATTTATATTGTCAAAAAATATTTTAAACTACAATATATTTAATCTGTCTGAATAGGTTATGAAACATGAAAATAATTATTATTTTATAAAAATTTCCAGGTATGTAGTATATATATTTACCAGTAGATTGCAATAGGGGTCTCATATTTCATTAAAATTTACAATATTTTCATTTTCCGGCTAAATTAGGTACTTTTCAAAAACATTTATTTGAAGAAAAAGACTTAGAATTTAAAATAAATGAGGTAATAACTAATACTACAATTCCAAAAATTATAATTCTTTCGTATTTCTCTTCGTTGCATCCATATGAAGAGCTTTGATTTTGGTTATAATTGGTCAACCGGAAGTACCCTCATTTGAAGATTTTAACAGTTTTTCTTGAAAAAACGATGTTAAATGTCATTTTTTCACATTTAATGTTATTATAAATATTAAAGAACATTGTATTCTCTGTACGATTTGACTATACTTCATATTAAATAGATTAGTTATAAAATTACAAAGAAATTAAATTTCATAAATTAGCTAGCTATGCTAGAAACAGCTACTATATTAAGAAAATTTTGATTGAAAGATGTTAGTGTAGTATATTTGTGTTATAATTATACTCCAAACCTCGAAATATAGGATATGTTACAAGGGATAAATTTTTATTATAAAGCAATAAAAATTAAATATTTTAAAAGCTTGTACCCCTAAAAATAGGGGCTGTAAATTTTTTCTGTACCCAAATTCGAAATCCGGGGACATTTTTACATAATTATGCCAAATTTCAATTTATTTTGATCACTGACACAATTTTTATGAAAGGTTGAAAAATGAATTAATTTAAATAAATTAAATAACTATTTATTGGGGTTCTTGTCTATTTTTTGGTTCATAACCCCAAAATTAAGGGTTGAACATTTTTAACTATACATATTTCGATTCTACGGACTTTTTTACATATGTCCACCAAGTTTCAGCCAAATCCATGCGGACATATTTTCACAAATTTACAATAAACAATGTAAAGTACGAAAACATTGTTTCCATAGGTCGTTGACCCCGTTTTGGGTTTATAACCCCAAAACTAAGGGGCGGCAACTTTTTTACCAAACATATTTCGATTCTATGGACTTTTTTACATATGTCCACCAATTTTCAACCAAATCGATGAGGGACCCATTTTTGCTATGAAGCGCCAAACGTAAAAAATGTTTAGGGGTTCCCATCCCTTTTAAGGGGTTGTAACCCTAAACCGAGTCGAGATACATGAAATCTGTGTGAGTCATAAAACTCAGCACCCTTCAATTAGTATGTATACCAATTTTTGTAAAATTTTAACGTTTGGTTTAAAAGTTCTGCACCCTTAAAGTTGAAATTTGTTTCAAGAAAATTATTAACAAATTTTGTCTTTATGATTCGAGGGGATTCCGTGTGACGTCAGAGGGAATTCCCTGTGACGTCTGGTTCCCACGGGGGTTTTCCCGTTTTTAATAACGGGAGAAAGGGTAGATTTTTGTCCAACTTTAAAAAATCATAACTCGGGAACAGTTTGAGATATCGGGATCAAATTTGGACAGAGTACTTTTGAGACCTTTGGACATTAATTAGGTAACAAAATAAATAATTAATTAAAGCAGGGGTATTAAAAATGTTGGGGTAAAGTTAAAGTGGTATAAATTTTAAACCGTTTGAAATGTGGAGATGAAATTTGGTGTGGGTATAGTTAATAATTTGGAAATTGATTATGTATTTTGGATATGTAATTAATTATACCAGGGGCACCAAACTAGCGGGACCGGGTATATAAAATGGTGTAAATTTGGACTCGTTTTACATATTGGGGTGAAATTTGGTACATGTACAGGGTGTAAATCGAAAAGTGAAACATAGGAGTTTAACATGGAAAATCAATTTTTCTTTGCGCAAACGTTACCTAATTATTTTTTGCAAAAATACTTCAAATAAAAGTTATAGAGATTTAAATGCAGCATCTGAATCATGTGAAACGAATATTTTATCTCTTCATATAAACGTAAAAATTAATTACAAAGTTACAGTTTTTATGAGAATTTTGTCTAAGCAGCCATGGATATATGACAAAAAAAAAACAAATACGTTGTTTTTTGTCATAAATCCATGGCTGCTTATACAAAAAGCTTATAAAAACTGTAACTTTGTAATTAATTTTTACGTTTATATGAAGAGATAAAATAATCGTTTCACATGATTTAGATGTTGCGTTTAAATCTCTATAACTTTTATTTGAAGTATTTTTGCATAAAATAATTAGGTAACGTTTGCGCAAAGAAAAATTGATTTCCCATGTTAAACTCCTATGTTTCACTTTTCGATTTACACCCTGTACTAAGATAATTATTTATTGCAGTTAGGATACCTATATAATTATTTTTACCAGTGGTGCCACAAATGTAACATTAAAAAAATAATAAATTATTATTATTATTTTAATGTTTTAGTAAAAATAATTATTTTTGAATCATTGAAATATGGATTCATAGAATTATTTATACCAGTGGTACCAGACATTTTACAGTATGAAGAACATTATTGAAATCTTTTTTCTCGAAACTTTCTGTATGGAATTTGTATAAAATACATACAACTGTCGAAAGGTAATGTACATACAAGTAATTTAGAAGCTTTTGCAAGGAACTTTCTGTATGGATTTTATAGAAAATACATACGCATTTACGAAAATTCTACCGGTAGATACCGCATCTACCGACTGTGTTCGAAAACACGAGTGTTAAAGAGTTACCGTGTTCGAAAATTGTACAATATCTACCAGATCCATCTACCGGATTCATGAAGAATCTAATCTCAAAAAAAGGTAGTGATGCAAAGCGAAGCGCGCGCGTTAAAAGTTGAAATGTGTTCAAAGTAGTACTCTGCACAGTTTGTTAACTACGTCAAATTTCTAACCTGTTTTAAATTTTCAAATCTTTTCATAGGTTATGGATCTACGTTGTTTATCACTTGCGTTCTTAAAATATCGATTCCGGTAGCTATAACCTGATAAAAAGCTGTTTACCGGTAACAGTTCACCGGTAGAATTTTCGTAAATACCTCATATAACTGACGGAGGGTAATGTGCTGGCCACATCAGATTTTTTAAATATTATTTGAAACTGCAGATTTCATTTCCATAAAAAATTATTTCAAACAAAAATAGCATTTATGTTAAAGGAACAGTAAGATTATTTTATTATACGGAGTAGGCAGGGAATCCATGTATTCATATGAATAAGGGGGCACAAATAAAGATGTGCCGCACTGTCATAGTAACACACTTTTAAAACGTGGCCAAGAAAAATTGTGAATTAATGTTTAGAATTTGAAGAGTGTATAATATAATAGCCAATTTGAAAGTCGTGTATGAGCTTCAATAATTCTTACCTCGAAGCTAATGTCTTTTTAACGGTCGAGCACACTCTCGTTTTACAATAATCCGGGATTTAGTACGTGGCGAGCTTAGTGGAATTTCAAGTTTGTAAATTGGCAAAAAGTTGTAAGCTGGACTGGAAGAATAAAGTGGAGACATGTTATTACAAAGGCATCGCGCTCATCATTCATTCTAATGACTTCAAACTGAAACAAACCGTCGGCAACGCTATTAAAGGACTACAAAAATCGACCAGCGCGACACTAAAGTACGCAAATTAGTCAAAACTTTTAATCATTCTTTAGAAGAGCCATTTTGTTGCAAATTAAAGAAAGCAGCTTACGAGTTTCGATAATGTTGTTTGTAAAATACAAGGTGTTTCCTTTAAAACAACCAGCGCTTTTTTGGGCGAACTAATGACTAGAAAAAAATGTTATATACAAGAAATAATCAAGAAGACGGGGCTAATATATTAATAATAACAAACCGAAAATTCGATCAGTGGTTCTCAAACGGCAGAACAAAATTATATTTTTTAGCCTATTAGATATTTTTTTTTCTGATGTCAACGATATAAATATGGTTAGAGTTGTAAAACAATTATTTCGAGAAAATGGCATTAAAAATAATGTTATAATATTACGACAGGCTATGCAATACACAATACGTCTGTTGCCTAGTTACGGTAGTAGTAAACCCATTTTTTATTACAATATTTCTAGTTTTTAATACCATTTTCTCGAAATAATTGTTATACAACCCAATCCTATATTTATATCGTTGAAATCAGAAAATAATATTCTATGTAAAGGGCTAAAAATTATACAAGGTGCCATTTAATAAAATATAATTTTGTTCCACCGTTTGAGAACCACTGGTTAAATATTCGGTTTGTTACTATTGATACATTATCCCCTTATTCTTGATCATTTTTGGTATAAAACATTTTTCTCTAAAGCCATTAGTTCGCCCAAAAAAGCGCTTAAAGGAAACACCCTGTATACCACATTGAATACGAACATACATATACAAAATTCACGCATCCAAAAATCAGATGACTCACTCCATTTTCTTAACAATATTCTTACTAACCGTACAACTTCATACCGAAAATGTTCCTCACTCCTTACTTTAATATAATGTAACACAACTTAACAATGACGGCGTTAGTATCACCAGCAAAAATGGTAGACGAAAGACATGCCGAATGACAACTATAACGTTGTTTTGTGATTATTATTATTGTTCGTTTCCAAACCATATACAATATACATAAATAATTAAAAATACACAATAAATGTATAATATATTACAACACATTTTTACCTTCCGTCACCTTTAGGTAAGGAAGGTATTGTCTTTGGTCAAAAAATTCGGTGGTGAGTTTTTGATGAATAAGCACGTTTTAGGGTCCCTAGAATACGATTTTACTATTTTTACGATGATGTCTGTATGTGTGTGTGTGTGTGTATGTATGTGTGTGTGTGTGTGTGTGTCTGTGTGTGACAAAATTTTCTAATGCGATAACTCTAATACTACAATTACAAAAATTATAATTCTTTCGTATTCCTCTTCGTTACATCCATGTGAAGAGCTGATTAGATTTTGGTTATAATTGGTCAACCGGAAGTACCTTCATTTGAAGATTTTAACAGTTTTTCTTGAAAAAACGGTGTTAAATATCATTTTTTCACATTTAATGTTATTATAAATATTAAAGAATTATTTATTCTCTATACGATTTTAATGCATTTTATACTTCATATTAAATGGACATAGAGTTAAAAAATTATAAAGAAATTAAATATCATATATATTAGTCAGCTTTGCTATAACTCTGGAAACAGCTGCTACATTAAGAAAATTCTGATTGAAAGGTGTCAGTGTCAAGTGCAGTTGACAGTATGTTTATGTTATAATTTTACTGGAAATATAGGATCCAGAAACTTTCTGTATGGAATTTGTATAAAATACATACAACTGCCTTAAGGTAATGTACAAGAAGTATAATCTTTTGCAAAGAACTTTGTGTATGACATTTATATAAAATACATAGAACTGACGGAAGGTAATGTGCTGGCCACATCAGATTTTTTTCTCTCTCCTTACAAACTAAAGTGACCGATTTTCGGTAGCAAAATACCACATCCGAACCACATGGAGTGAGTCTGGTGAGCACTTGTTGTCAAAACTATATAAATAGTCAAATTTGGATATCATAGGCCTGATGCATCGCCCGGCATAAACTAGGGCGGAGAGGATGCATCTTCTCCGAAGATTATGCCAGAGATAAAATGGTCCGCAAAAATTGGCAAAGAAGTGGCCTAGCTTTAAAAAAAGTTTATAGCAGCTGGTGTTGCCTTCGCCAGTTCTTCTCTCGTGCATTCCTCTTCTAAGTTGGCGCACGTGAGCAGGTGGGTCTTTGTTCGTTCTTGACCACAATGACATAAAGTGGGTTCTGCTTGGTACCCCCAGTTGAATTTGTTTACTGCACATTTTCCTACTTGACTTCGTAGGCGATTTTGTGATTACAATTGTCAAATATGAAGAGAAAATTATATGTATTTAAAAAATACCCTCATTATTATACGAAAGTAAGACATTTTCTAACTTGGATACTGGAATAACTTTTCACTAAAAAGAAAAGAAATAATAATAAAAACGTACAAAAAAACTATTATTTAATAAACTTTGCAAAAACATATTTATTTTGAATTTTACATAAGAAAATATAACAGGCGAAAATGACTCTTATGCAACCTTACTATAGATGTCCTCTACATAAGGGTGATTATCGCTTGTAGAGGCGATCGTTTGTTGTTACTTGTTTGTTGAATGTTGTGGTACATTTCGCTCCTACATTTTTACAAAATTTTGTTGAAAAATCTTTAGAATCAATCATAAAACTATTAAAAATCGATAATTAAACTAATTCCGCGTCGTTTGATATAAAAATTGTATGGGGGGATCAAAAATTTGAACACGAAAACTTTAAATAAATATTTGCTAATGTCAAACAATAAACAAAATGGCCGCACATATTAAAACAAACAACAAATAAAATAAAAGTAATTAAAATTAGTTTTTGTGATAAAATTGACCAAAATAAAGTGCATTTAGATAATAATGGTTAGTATCTTGTACCAAAAATATATTTTAAGTATTGAAAATACTTAAAATAATTTGAAAAATAATAAAATAAAAATTCTAACTCACATTTTTTTCTGTTCTAGGTCAATTTTGCAACAAGAAAAATTAAATTAGCATTCCTGGAAGCAGCAATTGATTCTGGAGACATGGAGATGATATCCAGAACCGCTCCCTGGTGAAATTATGGCCTGCAGGACCAATGGAGGTCATCAAAGGTTAGAAAATTTTATTTTCACAGACTTTCCTTGAAATATATTTTATAGTTATAACGTGTGTGAGAAATTATTGATAAATTCATGTATAATTATCGTTAAAACTAGTAGAATTTTCTATAAAAGTTTGCAAATTAATATTTATTTCGTAACTTATGGGGTACGGAGAGAAAGTTTACTAAATGATAGGTTATATTTCCTACTCTTTGGGTTTCAATCTAGCTGCTTCATGTTTCCACTCACACTAGCAATGTCTAGATGAACATTTTTACATAATATGTTATTATTATTTTTGCATACAATATTATTTAATATGTATTGCACAGTACACAACACAAAACATATAGTTTTATTAAAAAACTGTCAATTGCGTTTAGATTTGGCGCTATGTAAACATTTCAGAGTACTCAACAGTACTAGTACTTATAAAAAGTTACTAAAATTTAGTTCTTTTTATTCTTCGAATCTTCTATTTTGTGTAAATATTTATGACAATTTGTTTTATACAAATATAAGTCACTATAAACATAAAATCATTCATAATAATATAAAAATTAACAAATATAAATTAAATCATAAATTGCGCGACGCACACATGCGATTTAGTTCGACCAATCATAGAGCCCCTTACAAAATCAACAACTTGTCAATTGTTTCTTGATAACCTGAACACTTAGAAGCTTTGTTGCTATATTTTCATTAAAAACTAAAGTGAAAAGTGCAGTATGAATTGAAAATTAGTGAACAAAGTGATAATTAGTGAATTCTGCGTCTGCTGATATATAATTTATCAGGTATTTTATAAAATTTCTTTCAAAAAACTTAGAATAAATTTTTAATATTCTCGAGATATGTATTATAGTATAACTAACAAAATATCTTGTACAATATTAATAAATATTTAGTAAAAAATAATGAAATATGTTGTTTTAAGTACATATACATATTATGACAATATTAATAGGTAATAATATTTAAATAAATATTTTAAATTATATTCCGTGATCGACGAATCATAGCACAGCTTTCGGATGTTCACTTTTTTTTGTGTATTGTTGACAAACAATGAGAAACTTTGTTGTGATATTTTCATTAAAAATATAAGTAAATAGTTCAAAATCAATTATAAATGAAAATATTGTGAATTAGTGAATTGTGCGTCCGTTGATATAAAATTTATCAGGTATAACAAAATATTTATTGCAATATTTGTACAAAATCTCGGACAAACAAAATGGCTGTTGTATCTCATAAAAAATAACCAATTTTTTCAGACTTTTAGGCCTGATCCTACAACCTCTAGTTAAGTGACTGTATATTAACCATTATTGGGGCATATTGTGTAACTCAGTGGTTAATATTTAACCACTGGTTAAATTTTTTAACCAATCAAGTATGTTGACATATAACAAATAAGGGATTTTTAGTTGTCAAATCAATAACTATTGGATAAAAAATTTAACCAGTGGTTAAAAATTAACCACTGAGTTACAAAATACGGCCCATTGGGGCCTATTCTGTATCTCAGTGGTTAATATTTAACTACTGGTTATTTTTTTAACCAATCAAGTATGTTGACATAACAAAAAAAGAGATTTTTATTTGATAAAAATTTTAACCAGTGGTTTAAAATTAACCACCGAGTTACAGAATGGGGCCCAATATAAGTTAAGAATTAAACTAAGGTTAGAAGCTATGCGAACAACAGTTTTAACTTCTAGTTAGCTCTAAGCAAAAGTGGTCAGAATAATTTTGCAACATAACCGTTGGTTATTAGCACTAACTGTCACTTTAACTTAAGCGTGGTATGAGCGGGCCTTATTGTAATAATTAATTTATTTGTAATGTTTGATTGTAATGAACAGCTATTTGAATATATTTTGTGTCATTTCAGCATGAAGACAATTCAATAATTGAGTGATTTCGTCATATTGGTTCCTGCCTGATCCTGTGTGTTCATCCTGGAGGTCCTGATCCTGTGTCCTTTTGTTGCAGAGCATGATGTCTACGAAAGGTAGGATTTTTTAATTATTAGACTTGTGCCCGTTGCAAATTCTCGGTAAAAATAATAAAATTATTTAGAAAATTAATATGTAATAAAAATACATCATGAACTTGGGCAGTACAAACAATAGATAATGATATGATGATAATGATAATATCAAAAATAAGTTATATTTAAATAATAAAGAAGCAGGCGTCACCTCACGGGCACTCATTGCTGGCGTGAAGTGTACACTGCTAGGATCACTTTTATGCCATTTAAAATTCGAAATAATTTTAGCATAAGCCGAGATCGAAATCGGTAATTAGTTTGACAGCTTTGGCAGTTATTTATCTGTTATTTGAAATTACGTTACGAAAGTATGGTTAGTTAGAACATATTTAATCAGTTTTTAAGCTATCAGTGAAATATGGTATTAATCAGAGAGCATTTTCGAATTATGCTTTATAATTTGACAGCTTTGGCAGTTGATTAGTATATAAGCATTCCAAATAAGATTGGTTGGAAGCTTTTTAGAAATGGAAAGAAAGAATGGTTGTGTGTATTATTGTTGAAGGGAACTACTTTGAATATATTTCTCATAAAATTTAAATTTTATGAGAATTATAACTAAATAGAAATAAATTAATGGGTACGTTGAACGACGCCAGCGCTAGTCAGCAGCTTCTAGCGCTATGTGTTTCAACGTATTGCTAGGCATAATCTGTTTCCGATTTTCTCGAGTAAAATCTAGCGTAGATTTTAGCGCTGTATTTTCCGCTAGATATGGGGACTCTTGTTGAATAATTTATTTTAACATAACAAACTGACCAAAAATATGTATGGGGGCTCTAGCCAACGGCGTAGATAATTATATAAAAATAATTATGCAATAAGTACACTAGATTTTGTTGACGAAAAATTGTAGGTCTCAATGTTTCATACATTTATTTGGAAAAATATACATTTGTTGAACGTTTCGGGTACACATTAACCCATCATCAGCAAAAGATGAAAATAATTTTGTACAATTCAAAATTCATTGATTATATCTTTTAAGTTATTATTTGGTGGTTAAAGGAAATTGAGTAACTGTGACTCTATGTTATTACATCTCAATGGTGCAACTAAATCGATATGTCCAAACGTCATTTATTTTAATAGTAAACTGAGTTGCGCTGACGCAGCGCAACGCGCGATAATAGATAGGCATAGGCACAAGCTGCAACTAAATAGGGGTTTATTGCAAATTCGTAACAAATAATGCACATGGTCATTGTAAGGTTTAAAAATAACAATTGGTATTTGAGTTTTTTTCATCTTAAACTTGGTAACTCAGAAAATGCGTTTAAATAAAAAAAAACATCCATTATAACCCCATGCTTTTGGCGCCTATGAAACTAACAATGTATTTTACTTACGTTCATTGTTTTTCGTGAGAAGAGAAAATGTTTTTATATTGTAACATGGGACGCCCGCCGTCGCCGCCACTGCAAGCGAATGTCTATTTATAGCGGTGACGTAATCGCTCTAGTAGCCGGCCGATGTAAACAGACTGGTCGCGACGTGTTTAATTACTTCCGGTCGCCTGAACCTTTTGTAACAGTAACAGCGAGTTGGAGTGGATACTCGGCATTGGTGTTGAAGAATTGTGGCATACAGATAGTTGGTGATACTGAGGCTGTGGAAGAGAGAGAGAGAGTTACATAAATAAACAGACAGTGAGGTGAAAGGTGTGACTTCTGTCCGAGCAGTTGAATATACAGACGCTGTTGAGTCAGTTGAGTATATAGACGCTATGGAGGTCGGTAGGCGGACAGTTGAACATGATATAAGTATATAGTGATATAAATATCGTGTAAACAGTCTCCAAGAGTCTGCAACAGACCGGCAGTCTAAGATTGGAACGCGTAGTGAAATAAATAATTTGTAATATCGTGGAAATAAATAATAGTGTGAATTGGTTAAATAAATAGTGTTAGTGTTGTGTTATATAGTTAATTATAGTTTTAATCTTAATTAATTTTTAATAATTGTTTAATATAATTAATACTAACTTTCTTTGTAGTTTAATAAACACTTAATTTTAATTAGTAATAATTGTCTAATATTTACACTTCACCCAGATAAATAAAAACGTTACAATATGTTTCTTCTGAGTACTGCGGGACTTTTTCAAAAAAGTTTCCTATATATACGTCTGTCGAGTTTAAATTATTAATAAAATTAAGTTTTTATTGCAGAAGCCGTAAATATAATTTCGATGAAAATATAATTTTTTTTCTTTTCACACTATCTCAAGCATTAAAACAAATATCAAATTTGAAGAGTTTAACGACTAAATAATACGAATATAAATAAACAGAGAAATATATGATGAAAATACTAATATATAAATAAAAAATACTGGTCCAAATTCATAATGTAGACATTTGGGAACTCTAGTACTAACTCAGTACCAAAAAAGTGCTGATTTGGTTCTAGAAAATTCCTGAATGTCCCTCTGAGAATTGCAATAGGAACTACAGTATGTCGGATGTTGGCAACACTGTATTTCCGCTCAAGTCAGGGGCGTGTCATCCTAACTTTCGCGGGAGATTTAATTTATTAGCTTTAGGTTTATACTTTATTTGTTGTGCTGCAAAATAATTAACGTAAAATAAACACTCACTTAATCTTTGCTGTAGCACATTTAACGTAGCGTCACTTACAACAGAGTGAAATTTCTTCTTGGGATTAAAGGGTAGATTCAAACACTAACATAATTTAGTATGTTTATATCGTTTTGTTTTTCGATGTGGGATGGGTGGGTAGCGTAGTTTAAGGATACGCCACGGCTCAACAAATGGTTGTGTTCGTTGAGTGTATGCGCCTTGCAGAAAGACATCAGGCGAGAAAGATATCAGTGCAAAGGTACTTGATTGTCCGGTGTTTATATGTAAGGCATAGATATTTCAGCAGTGATAAGAAAGCCTAGAGGATTTATGAAAAAAAAAGGTAAGTATGGTACAATAATGTAAATTTAATCTAAAGTGTTGTGGAATTAAAATATGTGTTAACAATTACTCGAATTTTAAGTCATACACTGCCGACGTTTCGGTATACTCTTCTACCTTCATTTGGGTAAATAAGATCATACAAAAAATGTAAGATCTTACCTGCCCGGATGTAGGTACATGCATGTACCGAAAGGTCTGTTATGTAAGACAATAAATGGTGTATAAGTGAGATTTTGAGAAATTTCCCACACTTAAAATACGTTTGTTTTAGGTCCAAAATTAAAAAAATTAAAGCAGTACAGATGTTTCAACAATGTTTTACTATAAAAAACTTAAATGGTAAAAATAAGATACGTCATACGACAATAGGGGATAACAGCTCAATCGAATTAAGATAAATTAGTAAAAAATAGTGAAAGTAGATGCTTAATAATGAATATTAATAAAGAAATAAAATGATATAATTGAAATACTTCGGAAATAAGGGGGTTTTTGAATTAGCAGCTCGTCATTCATATGAATTCCTTATATATTATTTTGATTGGCGACTCAAAGCCCACCTATAAATATATAACGAATACCGAGTTAGGGCGTGGAGTTTACTACCAATGGAAGTAGAGAAATTCAAATAGCGGAGGCGTGACTATTAGTCCAGTACTGCAATTCTCAAACAGTTTTTATTTGAATATACATTTCTTGCATTAAACTTAATAATTTTGATACACTTGCAATTATAAAGCATGTAGACTAATATTAATTTGTTTTTTATAAATATAATTTAAAAATAGCATACATTTCAAAAACATTTTAGATCCACGTAGAAAACAGTTTTATATAAAAACTTACATTCGTGACGTCACATTTATATTTTCAAACTTCGGGGGACCATAACTCGCTTATTAATAGCAATTTTTTCACCGGATTTTTATCAATAGTCTTAGTTTTACTTATAATTTCTGATGAAATTATATTTTAAAAAAATGGTGGAATCCCCTATTAATAATTTTATATATTGAAGAAAGATTTTTCTAGAAAGTCCATGGAATTCACTGAGAATTGAACTAAGAATACTCCTATTAGACATAGGAAAGTCTTGAGTTCAAGTCCCAGTAAAGTCCATGAATTTTTCATAATAATCTTTCTTCAGTATTATTGAATATCTGAACTGTTATAAAAACTATAAAAATAGTTTCTAATATAAAATTTTTCTTTTTAGCTTATTAAAATTTACTTTTTAGCTTTCGTATTTCATTCAGCTTAATAAAAATACTCTTTCAGCTTAATATTGTTTATTTTCAGCATTCACACTTATTTGAAGTAAATACGTTATCATTGAAAAACAATTATAATAATATTTTAGAAATATAATCAAAACTTTTGTTTCAGTTTTTTAGCATACAAACATTTTTCTTATAACTACTAATACATATTCTTTCAGGATTTACCTGTTTAGTATCCTTTAATAATTACATCCTTTAATTATTTCTTCATAACAATAATTTTTTGTGTATTATACTTAGATTATTATGCAGAAATGTTCCAAAAAGTATCCTTTAAAATAATACTTTTTCAGGACTCTTCATAATGAATCTGTATCCTTTTATATCTATCTCTTTCGCTCTTGTTGCTTGTATTGCTTTGCAAAAGTGACGTCACAATATATACTTGTAAATGTGTTAATATTTCAGTGGCATGTGTTTCATAAAACTCCCAGATTAAGATCAGACTAGATAAACAATATAAAAAATATTAAATGCGGGTTTCAAAATTAAAATAAGGCACAGATTATACGCTCAAATATTAGGTACTAGGCTTAAGATATTGATACTACATTTAAACATCAGAAATTAGGTGTAAAAATTGCGATACTACACTTTTACGTAAGTTATTAAACCTAAAATGAAAGAATTGGTAATAGAAATACTATACTTACATAAGTAACAGATGGTAAGAATAAGAATCTGGATAACTTCTTAGAATGTTTTAGGTCGTTGTTCTCCTAGATTCTAAATAAATACTTGATGCTCTTCTGAAGAAAAAAATTTCAGAACTCAATGAAGATTTGACATGGAATATTCAATAAGTATCACAAACATTGAGTATGTGTAGCATGATAGGGTCAGATGTATATTTGTCCCGGGAAATATATATCTGTGGCATGGTTGGGTGCTCAAAACGTGTGCAAAAGTCGTGAGTGGTTTATGTTGTCAACATATTACACATAATATTACACTAACAATTAACATGTATGAAGCTGAAGAGTAAAATACTACACTTTAACATAAGTAAAGGTCTTAGGAGTTTGAAACAGAACTACATAGTTTGAACTAAGATATTAGATTTAAAAGGAAATGTACTACATTCTACATTAGGTATTAGCTTTAAGAACAAAGATACTGCATTTCGTCAACAGATATTAAAAGTAAGATGAAAGGTACTATATTATGATTTAAATATTAAGCTGTAAAAATTAGGTACTACACTTTAATCTCTATTATTAAGTTGAAAAAATACATAAAAGGTATTAAGCTATTATGTATACTACACTTTCATTGAGGTATTACGCTGTAAGAATTAGGCATTACACTTAAATAGCAAACATTAGGCTTAAGAACAGAAGTATATATACCTGTTACACATTAGATATTATGCATAAGACACAGACACTACAAAGACATATATTTTACATTATGTATGAAGCAGAAGAAAAAGAGTTAAATAATACACTTTAACAAGTAAAGGTATTAAGAGAAAGAATATAGAAGCTACACAGTGTCAGGTATTAGGAGTAGGAGACAGAACTACATAGTTTGAACTAAGATATTATATTTAAAAGGTAAATGTACTACATTTTGTATTAGGTATTAGCTTTAAGAACAAAAATACTGCATTTTGATAAAAGATATTACAAGTAAAAATAAAGGCACTATATTATGACCCAAAATATTAAGCTGTAACAATTAGATATTACACTTTAATCTCTATTATTAAATTGTAAAAAATACATAAAAGGTATTAGGTATACTACACTTTTGATTGAGGTATTACGCTGTTAGAATTAGGCATTACATTTATACAAAAAACATTAAGCATAAGAACAGAAGTATTACACATTAGATATTATGCAAAAGATACAGACACTACTATACAAAGACAAATATTTAACATAAGATACTTCTCAAACATTAGGTATTATGCATAAGAATAAGATGGTACAGAAGAAGAATAAAGGTACTATATTATGACACAAAATATTAAGCTGTAAAAATTAGGTACTACACTTTAATCTCTATTTTTAAGTTGTAAAAAATACATAAATCGTATTAAGCTATTAGGTATACTACGCTTTGATTGAGGTATTACGCTGTAAGAATTAGGCATTACACTTATACAGAAAACATTAAGCATAAGAACAGAAGTATTACACATTAGATATTATGCAAAAGATATAGACACTACTCGACGTAGACAAATATTAAACATAAGACACTTCACAAACATTATGTATTAAGCATAAGAATAAGATGGTACAGAAGAATAATAAAGGAACTATATTATGACACAATATATTAAACTGTATAAATTAGGTACTACACTTTAATCTCTATTATTAAGTTGTAAAAAATACATAAATCGTATTAAGCTATAAGGTATACTACGCTTTGATTGAGGTATTACGCTGTGAGAACTAGGCATTACACTTATACAGCAAAAATTAAGCATAAGAACAGAAGTATTACACATTAGATATTATGCATAAGATACAGACACTACTCTGCAGACAAATATTAAACATAAGACACTTCATTAACATTAGGTATTAAGCATAAGAATAAGATGGTATAGAAGAAGAATAAAGGTACTATATTATGATACAAAATATTAAGCTATAAAAATTAGGTACTAGACTTTAATCTCTATTATTAAGTTGTAAAAAATACATAAAACGTATTAAGCTATTAGGTATACTACACTTTGATTGGGTATTACGCTGTAAGAATTGGATATTACACTTAAAAAGCAAACATTAAGCATAAGAACAGAAGTATTACACATTAGATATTATGCATAAGTTACAGTTACAGACACTACTCTACAAAGACAGATATTAAACATAAGACACTTCACAAATATTAGGTATTAAGCATAAGAATAACATGATTGAGGTATTACGCTGTAAGAATTAGGCAATACACTTAAACAGCAAATATTAAGCATAAGAACATAAATATTACACATTAGATATTATGCATAAGATAAGGTCACTACGAATGCAGATATTGAACATAAGGTACTTCACAAACATTAGGTATTAAGCATAAGAATAAGATGGTGCACATATGAGATATTAAGGATAAGAATCTGGATAACGTGTTTAGAATATTTTAGAATGGGCCCGCTAGATCTTCAAGCACAACATATTAGAGGTGAAATAATCACAATACAATGCAAGAAACCTGGATCAAACTAAGTTCTGGGAGTTAGACAAGTCAGTTTGAAACGAGAAAACTATAATTATATAAGTATCATAGAATATTTTGGGTAATATGTCTGTTAAACAGATGTATATTTTCCCAAAATATACATCTGTAGAATGGTTGGGCGCTCAAAACTGTGTGAATGTATGTCTGAGACACTACAGCGTTTTCTATTTATTAGTTGTTGTTACAAGTGCGTAGTGCATTTTAAATAAATGAAACACTTTTAATACAAAGGTTATGTAGCTATATGGATATCACTACACAAGATACGAAAGTATAAATGGAACACGTAAAACTCAGTTTGTACGCATTGGTAATATAAATAAAAAACGACTTATGTAAAAAAGTGCGCACTAAATATATAAATGGAAAACGCTATTAGTATAAGTACACAACACATTAACAGTTACACTTTTTCCCCTGTGGTGTACACAGGCCCTTCCCGAGCCCTACGGCTTGGAGGAGGGATTTCCCCGCCTTGTGAAGTTACCTTGTCGTGGTGGCGGGGCCTATCTTCCACTGGGAAGATACGAAAGGCTTCATTCCCTTCAAATATCTTCCCAAAAGGTACTTGAAGGTTTTGTACAGAGTGAGTCATTAGAAATCAGTCCGATTCAAACCTAAAATGATTTGAAAGGGCTGGTTTTTTTGTGGCTCATCTTGTACAGGAATATTTGAGCGCCCAACAGAATGAAAGAGGAGTGAATGGAAACAGAATGGTGGAAAGAATGATACATTACACACAAAATACACAACACACACATAAAATTTGTGCAATTATTTTTGCGAATAATCATTTAGTCTATTTCAGGATTAAGAATAATTATTAGAATACAATAATGGATACTGTAAAAAACAGCAAATACAATATATATGTTGGACAAACATCTGGTTAAGATGAAGAATTTAAGTAAGCAATAGTTGCAGGATGTGTAAGGATTATATTCAGGATTTTGTAAGTGTTTAAGTGTGTGAAAAGTATGTTTGTTGGCCGGCCAATGAATGATGTGTAAATGTGGAAAAAAATTAGGTTTAAGTTACTAACACCTGTTAGGTTTAAGATTTAAATCTAATAAAACTGCACTTAATATTTTAGTATGTTACAGAGTATTTTTATGAGACATTCAAGAAACATATTCTCAAAAAAAATTAACTTTGAGAAAAACTTTTTCGAAGATAAACAGTAACATGTTGAACTTAGTGTTGGGGGTAAATGAGATTGTACAAAACCAGGTATAAATGGTAAACTTATCCGGTGGTAAGAATTTGGTAAAAATGTAAATTCGCGGTACCCTTGATTGGGCCCACTTTAGAGTATAAGCTAGTAACTTGTAATGATTTATTATTGATTCCATTTGTGTGTTATGTTGCAGAAAGAATATCTCTTGTCCCGTATTATTTTGTAGATTTCGGAAGAAGTAGAAGGTTTTGTTTGACTCACTGACGATATCCAAGGTACTAGAAAGATGATTGCTGGACTATGAGTAGGACTACTACGTGAAATACAACAATAAACTTACTTAACTAAGTTTACAATTATGTATGTATAAATTTTTAGTCTGTTATAGGGTGCTTTATTTATCCAAGTAAGCTGATTGTTTTGAAGAATATTCTAAGAGGCAAGAGGAAACGGATATTGTGTATTTGGTTGTGGTACAGTGTCAAGAATGCCCTGCGCCAACAACTTATAGGGAGAAAGCCATAGGATCGTAATACTTCCAGTAGTAGGATCAACCAAAAGATGGAGTTGAGTTAATTTTGGTAAACTTCCGGTGGTAAGGATTGTAAAAATGTAAATTCGCGGTTCCCCTGATTAGGCTTCCTTTAGTATATAAGATAGTAATATGTAATGATTCATTATTAATTTCTTTGGATAAGTTATGTTGCAGATAGGGTATCTCTTATCAATCTGGGAGTCCGCAATGTAGGATGGGAGGAACTTAGTCGCCATCTTGAAGAATTCACAGGAAGTACAGGGTATTGTGTGAAACTATGCGTGATTGGGCGTCCCACAAAAGTTGTGAGAATGCAATGTATGAATGCGGTTACGAATAAAAACTTACAGGACCAAGATATCGCATTACCAGCTATGAAGATGATGTCTTCTGTTCCTCATGCAACGCTAAACGCCAGAAGGGAAACGTTGCTAATGGAGAAATGATCTTCAGTAGCATGGTCATCAGAAGATCTGAAGCCGTGAGTTTGATGTGTGAGACCGTACGCCCAAACCCACAAAGTAGAAATATAGATTATTTAAATTTAATTATTTTCTTAATCTATTTACTTTTTTATAGCCAGGAAAATGAATTTTACTGATGGCTAGAATAGAAGAAGTTATACATCAGCGATTACAAAACTATGCCTAACAGAAAGGTGAAGACCAGGTACAAATACTAAACTTAGACTAGTGGTAAGAATTATGTAAGAATGTAAAATCGCGGTTCCTCTACTAATTAGGCCCCCTTTAGTATATAAGTTAGTTATCATTAATGATTCATTATTAATTCTATTTGTATAAGTTATGTTGCAGATAGGATATCTTTTGTCACATTGCAATCTGGGAAGTCCATAATATATATTGCTAATGGAGATCTTCAGTAGCATGGTCATCAGAAGATCTGAAGCCTTGAGTTTGATGCGTGAGACCGTACGCCCAAAACCAGAAAGTGGAAATATAAATTATTTAAATGTAATTCTTTTTTTAATCTCTTTACCTTTTTATTGCCAGGAAAATGAATTTTACTGACGCCTAGAACAGAAGAAGTTATACAACAGCGATTCCAAAACTATGCTTAACAGAAAGAACCAGGTACAAATGCTAAACATAGACTTGTAAGAATTATGTAAGAAGGTAAAATCGCGGTTCCTCTACTAATTAGACTGCCTTTAGTATATAAGTTAATAATAATTAATGATTCATTATTAATTCTTTTTGTAAAAGTTATGTTGCAGATAGGTTATCTTTTATCACTTATTGCAATCCAGGGAGTCCAAAATACGATGGAAGGAACTTAGCCGCCATCTTGAAGAATTCACAGGAAGTGCAGGGTATTGTGTGAAACTGTGCGTGATTGGGCGTCCCACAAATGATGCAATGTATGAATGCGGTTACTAATAAAAACTTACAGGATCAAGATATCGCATTACCAGCTATGAAGATGATGTCCTCTGTTCCTTATTCAACGCCAGACAGGAAACATTGCTAATGGAGAAAAGATCTTCAGTAGCATGGTCATCAGAAGATCTGAAGCCGTGAGTTTGATGCGTGAGACCGTACGCCCAAACCCACAAAATGGAAATATACTCTTTACTTGTTTTATTGTCAGGAAGATGAATTTTACTGACGCCTACAAAAGAAGTTACACATCAGCGATTCCAAAACTATGCCTAACAGAAAGGTGAAGGCCAGGTACAAATGTTAAACTTAGACTTGTGGTAAGAATTATATAAGAAAGTAAAATCGCGGTTCCTCTACTAATTTGAAGGCCTGTAGTTATAAGCTAATAATAATTAATGATGCATTATTATTTGTATAAGTTATGTTGCAGATAGAATATCTTTTGTCACTTATTGCAATCCGGGGAGTCCATAATACGATGGAAGGAACTTGGCCGTCATCTTGAAGAATTCACAGGAAGTACAGGGTATTGGGTGAAACTGTGTGTGATTGGGCGTCCCACAAATGGTGTGAGAATGCAATGTATGAATGTGGTTACTAATAAAAACTTACAGGACCAAGATATCGCATTACCAGCTATGAAGATGATGTCTTCTGTTCCTCATTCAACGCCAAATGCCAGAAAGGAAACATTGCTAATGGAGAAAAGATCTTCAGTAGCATGGTCATCAGAAGATCTGAAGCCGTGAGCTTGATGCGTGAGACCGTACGCCCAAAACCACAAAGTGGAAATATAAATTATTTAAATGTAATTCTTTTCTTAATCTCTTTACTTTTTTTATTGCCAGGAAGATGAATTTTACTGACGCCTAGAATAGAAGAAGTTACACATCAGCGATTCCAAAACTATGCCTAACAGAAAGATGAAGACCAGGTACAAATGCTAATCTTAGACTTGTGGTAAGAATTATGTATGAAAGTAAAATCGCAGTTTCTCTACTAATGAGGCTCCCTTTAGCATAGAAGTTATTAATAGTTAATGATTCATTATTAATTCTATTTGTATAAGTTATGTTGCAGATAGGATATCTTTTGTCACTTATTGCAATTCGGGGAGTCCATAATACGATGGAAGGAACTTAGTCGCCATCTTGAAGAATTCACAGGAAGTACAGGGTATTGTGTGAAACTGTGCGTGATTGGGCGTCCCACAAATGATGTGAGAATGCAATGTATGAATGTGGTTACTAATAAAAACTTACAGGACCAAGATATCACATTACCAGCTATGAAGATGATGTCTTCTGCTCCTCATTCAACGCCAAACGCCGGAAAGGAAACATTGCTAATGGAGAAAAGATCTTCAGTAGCATGGTCATCAGAAGATCTGAAGCCGTGGTGTATGAAGCCGTACGCCCAAAACTACAAAGTATAAATTATTTAAATTTCATTATTTTCTTAATTTGTTTACTTTTTATAGCCAGGAAAATGAATTTTTCTGGCGCCTAGAATAGAAGAAGTTATACATCAGCGATTCCAAAACTTGTGGTAAGAATTGTGTAAGAAAGTAATATCGCGGTTCCCTGATTAGCCCCCATCTTTATATATATAAGTTAATAATAATAATTAATGATTCATTATTATTTGTATAAGTTATGTTGCAGATAGGTTATCTATTGTCACTTGTTGCAATCCGGGGAGACTTTACTTATCCAAGTAAGCTAATTGTTTTGAAGAATATTCTAAGAGGCAAGAGGAAACGGATATTGTGTATTTGGTTGTGATACAGTGTCAAGAATGCCCTGCGCCAACAACTTATAGGGAGAAAGCCATAGGATCGTAATACTTCCAGTAGTAGGATCAACCAAAAGATGGAGTCGAGTTAATATGGGTAAACTTCCGGTGGTAAGAATTGTAAAAATATAAATTCGCGGTTCCCCTGATTAGGCTTCCTTTAGTATATAAGATAGTAATATGTAATGATTCATTATTAATTTCTTTCGATAAGTTATGTTACAGATAGGGCGTCCCTTGTCAATCTGAGGAGTCCGTAATATAGGTTGGAAGGAACTTAGTCGCCATCTTCAAGAATTCACAGGAAGTACAGGGTATTGTGTGAAACTATGAGTGCTTGGGCGTCCCACGAAAGTTGTGAGAATGCAATGTATGAATGCGTTTGCTAATAAAAACTTACAGGACCAAGATATCACATTACCAGCTATGAAGATGATGTCTTCTGTTCCTTATTCAACACCAAACGCCAGAAAGGAAACATTGCTAATGGAGAAAAGATCTTCAGTAGCATGGTCATCAGCAGATCAAAAACCGTGAGTTTGATGCGTGAAACCGTACGTCCAAAACCACAAAGTGGAAATATAAATTATTCAGTAGCATGGTCATCAGAAGATCTGAAGCCGTGATGTATGAGGCCGTACGCCCAAAACCACAACGTAGAAATTATTTAAATTTTCTTAATCTGTTTACGTTTTTATAGCCAGGAAAATGAATTTTACTGACGCCTAGAATTGAAGAAGTTATACATCAGCGATTCCAAAACTATGTCTAAGAAAAAGGTGAAGATGGTAAACTTAGACTTGTGGTAAGAATTGTGTAAGAAAGTATAATCGCGGTTCTCTGATTAGCCCCCATCTTCAGTATATAAGTTAATAATAATTATTGATTCATTATTATTTGTATAAGTTATGTTGCAGATAGGATATCTTTTGTCACTTATTGCAATCCGGGGGGTCCATAATACGATGGAAGGAACTTGGCCGCCATCTTGAAGAATTCACAGGAAGTACAGGGTATTGTGTGAATCTGTGCGTGATTGGGCGTCCCACAAATGATGCGAAAATGGACTGTGTGGGTGGGTATACTAATAATAACTTACAGCGTCAAGAACACATTTTACCAGCTGTGAAAAAGAAATCCATAGCGCTCCACAGAATACAAAACAAACAGAACTGTAAGGAACAAACTATCTTCAGCTTCAAGATCAGTCTTTGAGAACACCTGAAGTTTGGCAGACGGCGTGGAAAGTTCCGCCCCCAGAACAACAAGTTTTTAACCCGAATGGTGAACATCTGCAGTTTAAAAATTTGAGGCAGATAAGATTACGTCTAGATGTAAATGGTAAATTTAATCTGGTGGTAAGAAATTTGTAACAAAGTAAATTCGCGGTTTCCCTAGTTAGGCCCCTATAGTATATAAGTTAGTAGTAATTAATGGTTTATTACTAATTCAATTTGTATAAGTTATGTTGCAGATAGGTTATATCTTGTCGCTTATTCCAATTTGGGGAGTCCATAATACAAGAACATAAGATGGGAGGATCTTAGTCGCCATTTTGAAGAATTCATCGGAAGTTTTGGGTATTGTATGAATCTGTGTGTAATTGGGGATCCCCAAATGGCGTGAGAATGAACTGCACGAGTGGCTTACTAATAAAAACTTACAGAATCAAGATAACTCATTACCATTTATGAAAATAATGTCTTTTGTTTACCATTCAACATCGGAAAGAAAAGATCGATAATAGAAAAAAGATCTTCAGTAGCACGGTCATCAGAAGACCTAAAGTCAGGAGGATGATGTGAAGGCCTGCGACCAAAACAACAATACTCTTATTTCTTACAGTCGTGAAAATGAAATTTACTGCAAGTTATCAACAGTTCCAAAACTAAGTGTAAGACAAATGTAACGAACAAGTATAAATGGTAAAATTAGACACTTGGTAAGAATTGTGAAACAAATTAAAACCGCGGTTTCCCTAATTAGGCCCACTTTAATATATAATTTAGTAAATTGTAACGATTTATTATTAATACCATTTGTGTAAGTTATGTTACAGATAATATATTTCTTGTCGCTTATTCCAATCCGGATAGTCCATAACATACGATGGGAGGAAATTAGTCGCCACCTTGAAAAATTCATAGAAAGTACAGGGTATTGTGTGAAACTGCGCGTGATTGGGCGTCCCACAAATAGAGTGAAAATGCAATGTGTGAATGAGGTTATTAATAAAAACTTATAGGATCAACATATCGCATGAACAACTATGAATATAATGCCCTCTGTCCCACATCCAGCACCAATAAGATAGGAACGCTAATGGGAAAAAGATCCTCAGTAGCACGGTCATCAGAAGATTTGAAGAGATTAGGATGATGTGTGAAGCCGTACTTCCAAGACAACAAGGTAGAATAATCATATATTAATTAAATTTCATTTTCCTGTACTCTTAATTTTTACAGCCAAGAGAATGAAGTTTATCTCAAGTTTCGGCAGTTCCAAAACTATGATTGCGTAAGACAATAGTGACAACCCGGTATAATTGGTAAACTTACACTTGTGGTAAGAACTTTGTAACAAAGTAAATTCGCGGTTTCCTTGATTAGGCCCCTTTAGTATATAAGTTAGTAATAATTATTGATTTATTACTAATTTCATTTGTATAAGTTGTTGCAGATAGTTTATCTCTTCTCACTTATTCCATTCTGATAAGACCATAATATAGGCTGGGAGTAGCAGAATCATAGGCGCCTTCTTGACGAATTCCAATTCGGAGTCGGGGGACCTTGGTCGCCATCTTGAAGAATTTGCAGGAAGTACAGGGCATTGTGTGAATGTGCGCGTGATTGGGCGTCCCACAAATGGTATGAAAATGGAATGTATGAATGAGGGTGCTAATAAAAACTTATAGGATCGAGATATTACATTAACAACTATGAATATGATGCCTTCTGTCCCACATCCAGTACCAATAAAATAGGAACGCTAATGGAAAAAAGATCCTCAGTAGCACGGTCATCAGAAGATCTGAAGACATTAGGATGATGTGTGAAGCCGTACTTCCAAGACAACAAGGTAGAATAATTATATATTAATTAAATTTCATTTTCCTGTACTCTTAATTTTTACAGCCAAGAGAATGAAGTTTATCTCAAGTTTCAGCAGTTCCAAAATTATCATTGCGTAAGACAATAGTGACAACCTGGTATAATTGGTAAACTTAGACTTGTGGTAAGAACTTTGTAACAAAGTAAATTCGCGGTTTCCTTGGTTAGGCCCCTTTAGTATATAAGTTAATAATCATTAATGATTTATTATTAATTACATTTGTATAAGTTATGTTGCAGATAGGTTATCTCTTCTTACTTATTCCATTCTGATGAGTCCATAATATAGGATGCGAGCGGAAAGATCTTAGACGCCGTCTTGAAGAATTCGGGGAGTCGGGGGATCTTGGCCACCATCTTGAAGAATTTGCAGGAAGTACAGGGCATTGTGTAAATCTGTGTGTGATTGGGCGTCCCACAAATGATGTGAGAATGCAGTGTATGAATGGGGTTGCTAATAAAAACTTGCAGGACCAAGATATCGCATTACCCATATTCGACACCGATAGGAAGGTACCTACGGTAATGGAGAAAATATTTTCACTAGCACGAGCTTAAGAAGATCTGTAGATATCTGAAGTCCTACTTCCAGAACAAGGTTGAATTTTGTATTATTTAAATTTAATTTTAGTTTAGTAACTACTGCTACATTAACACTGTTTGAAAAGGTATGTTACAGATAGAAAACCGCTTGCTACTTGCTCCAGTAAGAAAATCAAACCTACCTAATATAACACGGGAAGAACTTTAACCGCTCTTCTTGAAGAATAGTACAGGGACTAATCAGTATTGTGTGAATGTGTGTGATTGGGCGTCCCACAAATGGTGAGAAAATGGTCTGTGTGAATGTGTTTGCTAATAAAAACTTACAGCCTCAAAAAGTCGGGTTACCAAGTTATGAAGATGATACCTTCTGACGCACATTCAGCACCAGTAAGAAAATAATCTTAATAGAGAAGAGATCTTCAGTAGCACGGTCATCAGAAGATCTGAAGACATTAGGATGATGTGTGAAGACCTACGCCCAAAACAAGAAGGTAGAATAATTATATATTAATTAAATTTCATTTTCCTGTACTCTTAATTTTTACAGCCAAGAGAATGAAGTTTATCTCAAGTTTCAGCAGTTCCAAAACTATGATTGCGTAAGACAATAGTGACAACCAGGTATAATTGGTAAACTTAGACTTGTGGTAAGAACTTTGTAACAAAGTAAATTCGCGGTTTCCTTGGTTAGGCCCCTATAGTATATAAGTTAGTAATAATTATTGATTTATTATTAATTTCATTTGTATAAGTTATGTAGCAGATAGGTTATCTCTTCTCACTTATTCCATTCTGATAAACAAGACCATAATATAGGATGAGAGTAGCACAATCTTAGGCGCGGTCTTCAAAAATTCCAATCCGGAGTCGAGGGACCTTCGTCGCCATCTTGAAGAATTTTCAGGAAGTACAGGGTATTGTGTGAATCTGCGCGTGATTGGGCGTCCCACAAATGATGTGAAAATGGAATGTATGAATGAGGGTGCTAATAAAAACTTATAGGATCAAGATATTACATTAACAACTATGAATATGATGCCTTCTGTCCCACATCCAGTACCAATAAAATAGGAACGCTAATGGGAAAAAGATCCTCAGTAGCACGGTCATCAGAAGATCTTAAGACATTAGGATGATGTGTGAAGCCGTACTTCCAAGACAACAAGGTAAGACTATTTAGATTAATTAAATTAAATTCTTTATTTACAAGTATATTCTTATTCTTTACAGCCAAGAGAATGTTGTTTGCCTGTAGACAAAGGTGACAACCCGGTATAAATAGTAAACTTACACTTGTGGTAAGAATTGTTCAATAGAGTAAATTCGCGGTTTCCCTGATTAGGCCTTGTTTAGTATGTAAGCTTATAACTTGTAATGATTTATTACTAATTCCATTTGTGTAAGTTATGTTACAGATAATATATCTCTTGTTACTTATACCAATTCGGGGAGTCCATAATATACAATAAGAGGAACTTAGTCGCCACCTTGAAGAATTCACAGGAAGTACAGGTTATTGCGTGAATCTACGCGTGATTGGGCGTCCCACAAATGGTGTGAGAATACAATGTATGAATGAGGTTGCTAATAAAAACTTACAGGACCAAGATATCGCATTACCCATATCCGGCACCGATAGGAAGGTACCTACGGTAATGGAGGAAATATCTTCACTAGCACGAGCTTAAGAAGATCTGAAGATATTTGATGTCCTACTTCCAGAACAAGGTTGAATTATGTATTATTTAAATTTAATTTTAGTTTAGTAACTACTTCTATATTAACACTGTTTGAAAAGGTATGTTACAGATAGTTAAAACCCCTTGCTACTTGCTCCAGTAAGAAAACCATACCTACCTAATATAACACGGGAAGAACTTAACACTCAACCGATCTTCTTGAAGAATAGTTCAGGCACTAATTGGTATTGTGTGAATGTGTGTGATTGGGCGTCCCACAAATGGTGAGAAAATGGGCTGTGTGAATGTGTTTCCTAATAAAAACTTACAGCCTCAAAAAATCGGATTACCAAGTTATGAAGATGATATCTTCTGACGCACATTCAGCACCAGTAAGAAAATAATATTAATAGAGAAAAGATCTTCAGTAGCACGGTCATCAGAAGATCTGAAGACATTAGGATGATGTGTGAAGCCGTACTTCCAAGACAACAAGGTAAGAATAATTACATATTAATTAAATTGAGTTATTTATTTACAAGTATATTCTTATTTTTTACAGCCAAGAGAATGCTGATACGATATTCAGAAGAATGAATTTGAAGCTATAACAATTATGTGTGAAGCTCTGCTAAAGGTATAATTGGTAAACTTACTGGTAAAAACTTTGATACAATGTAAATTCGCGGTCACCCTGATTAGGTTCCTTTTAGTATATAAGCTAATAATCACCAATGATTTATTATTAATTACTTCTGTAAAAGTTATGTTACAGATGAAATTCATTTTGTTCCTTATTACAATGCGAAGGATCTATAATATAGGATGGAAGGAACTTAGACGGCATCTTGAAGAATTAACAGGAACTACAGGTTATTGTTTAAATGTGTGTGTGATTGGGCGTCCCACAATTGGTGTGAGAATGGATTGCGTGAATGTGTTTACTAATGAAAACTTACAGGGTGATAACGCATTAGTAACTATGAAAATGATGTTTTCTGCCGCACTTTCAACCCCAAGTAGGAAAGAATGATAATAGAGAAGAGATCTTCAGTAGCACGGTCATCAGACGATCTGAAGACATGGGGAAGATGTGTGAAGCCCTAGTTTCAAGACAACTAAGTAGAATAGTTATATAATAATTAAATTAAGTTCTTTACTTACAAGTATATTCTTATTTTTCTAGCCAAGAGAATGCGGTTTATCTGGAGTTATAGAGTTATACATCAGCAGTTCCAAAACTATGTATAAGTCAAAGGTGACGACCCGGTATAAATAGTAAATTTACACTTGTGGTAAGAATATGTAACAAAGTAAATTCGCGGTTTCCCTGATTAGGCCATCTTTAGTATATAAGCTAGTAACTTGTAATGACTTATTATTAATTCCATTTGTGTAAGTTGTGTTACAGATAATATATCTCTTGTCGCTTATTCCAATCCGGAGAGTCCATAATATACGAAGGGAGGAACTTAGTCACCACCTTGAAAAATCCACAGGAAGTACAGGTTATTGTGTGAATCTGCGCGTGATTGGGCGTCCCACAAGTGTGAAAATAGAATGTATGAAAACTTATAGGATCAAAATTTCACATTAACAACTGTGAAAATGATGCCCTCTGTTCCACATGCAGCACCAATAAAATAGGAACGCTAATGGAAAAAAGATCCTCAGTAGCACGGTCATCAGAAGATCTGTAGACATTAGGATGATGTGTGAAGCCGTACTTCCAAGTCAACAAGGCAAGAATAATTACATATTAATTAAATTCAATTCTTTATTTAAAAATATATTCTTATTCTTTACAGCCAAGAGAATGCTGTGTACATGGAGACAAAGGTGACAACCCAATATAAATGGTAAACTTAGACTTGTGGTAAGAATTATTCAACAGAGTAAATTCGCGGTTTCCCTGATTAGGCCATCTTTAGTATATAAGCTAATAACTTGTGATGATGATAATATATCTCTTCTCTCTTATTCTAACTCGTAGAGTCCATAATATACGATGTGAGGAACTTAGACACTACCTTGAAGAATTCACAGGAAGTACAGGGTATTGTGTGAATCTGCGCGTGATTGGGCATCCCACAAATGGTGTGAAAATGCAATGTATGAATGAGATTGCTAATAAAAACTTATAGGATCAACATATCACATTAAGAACTATGAATATGATGCCTTCTGTCCCACATCCAGCACCAATAAGATAGGAACGCTAAAGGGAAAAAGATCCTCAGTAGCACGGTCATCAGAAGATCTGAAGACATTAGGATGATGTGTGAAGCCTTAGACCCAAAACAACAAGGTAAAATAATATATCAGATATTTAAATTTAATTGTTTTTTTATAAGCTTATTTATTTTTTGCAGGAAGAAAATAAATACTACGGGCATCGCGAATAGAAAACATAAAACATTTATCCAAATATTCAGTATAACGGACATCAGCAGTTCCAAAACTTTGAGTAATACGGAGTGACAGACCAGTACCAGTATGAAAGGTAGGCCCCTTTAAATACAAATATAAAATTTAAAAATTCTCGTTATTTTTTATTAAACCTCGTGCCTACCTCGTACAAAAGTTTTATAACCATGTACGCAAAGTAGTAAACGAACAATTCATTCTGTTTCTGTTTTCTTATCTTAAAGAGAGTTCCATTATGTAATATTTATTAGTGCAAATTTCTGATAGTTTTAGATCAGCGATAACTATAATAAATTATCGAGTGGGTAGGTTGGCTAGGATTTCTTGTTCTCATTTATTCTGTTGTTTCCGGATTAGTTGGCCTTCGATTATTGTTCGGAATCCATTTAGGATTTATGTTTTCTATTGTGCTATCTGCAGCTACAAGCTGGAATTTCATTACAAGTGCTATTATCTCACAACATGTATATTTGTGCCGCATTTAAGGGAGCTTCATTTTCAGATATGAATATAATAGAATTAATTCAATTGGTTAACATATTTTGGATTGTTACACAGTTTTATGGAACTGTGATTGTCTATGCAATCCTGTAATCAAACTGCGTGTGCTTTGCTTTTGCAGTAACATTATACAGGACAGACTTATTTCAAAATGTCGACAATGATTCTAGTTTAATTCAAATGTGAATCATTGTAATATGAATTAATAAACCTATATTTTTTCGACTAAAATATAGATTTAAATTTACATAAACTGTGGGCTAAATGACGGTTGATAAAAGTTCGATCGACATTTAAAGGGTCATCTTCTAGTCCAGATTTGTCTTCTACGGAAAGCCTTTACTTTGGCACAATATGAAAAACTTTGTAAACATCACTTCATATTTAAAGTATTACTTAATAAATAGCGATTAAGATGAAAACAACAGTTTTTTCTACAGTCTATATACAAAATCATTTACGCTTTCTGTTGTCAACGCAAAATGTCACTTTGCCGCTCATGCGCGACAAAGTAGAAAAAATGCTGGCTGACTTGTCTACATTCTTAATGGAAACGTTTAGTTTGTTAGGAACTAATGGCACTGTAGTTACACATTTACCTTCACAAGTCAATCTGACATAACTGCTCTGTCGGTATATTATATAACCAAACAAAATGCCGCACTGCCGTGAAAATAAAATGGGGCATTCATTTACAAAAACGAAAGTATAAAATGCTTAGATTAGATTGGATGCAATAGTAATAATAACAATAAGTTAGCAGTTTGTATATTTGAAATAAATTTGGATTTTAAATAGCAGCCAATAGATTAGTTGGTAGAGCACTATCCCGGCATGAAAGGTGTCTCGGGTTCGAATCCTGATGGCTGCCAATTTTTTACAATATATATCATGGATGCAATAGTTCAAGAAGAATTGAAAATAAAAATAATAAATAAATTAAAATTAAATATAAAATAAATTGTGTGAACAGTTACTTTGCGAGATATTTGAGATTTATTGTCAGTGTCACTGTGACGTCACATTAGTGCTACCTTTCTCTCGCTGCCTATTATAGAGTTTGTTCGAGAGAAAGGTATAAGCTGTGAAAGTGAAAACTCGGTAGGGTTGACGAGTATTGTGAAGCTAGGTATACAAGGACAGTAACAGCGAGTTGGAGTGGATACTCGGCATTGGTGTTGAAAAATTGTGGCGTACGGATAGTTGGTGATACTGAGGCTGTGGAAGAAGAAAGTTAATTAAATAAATAGTCAGACAGTAAGGTGAAAGGTGTGACTTGTGTCCGAGCAGTTGAATATATAGACGCTGTTGAGTCAGTTGAATATATAGACGCTGTAGAGGTCGGTAGGCGGACAGTTGAACGTGATATAAGTATATAGTGATACAAATATCGCGTAAACAGTCTACAAGAGTCTGCAACAGACCGGCAGTCTAGGACTAGAACGCGTAGTGAAATAAATAAGTAGTAATATTGGGGAAATAAATAGTAGTGTTAATTGGTCAAATAAATAAATAGTGTTAGTGTTATCTAGTTAATTATAGTTTTAGTCTTAATTAGTTTTTTTTTAATAATTGTTTAATATTAGTAATAGTTATTTTTAATTATCTGTTAATATTTAATTATAGTTTAAAAAACCTTTATTTTAATTAATAATAATTGTCTAATATTTACACTTCACCCAAATAAATAAAAACGTTACAATATTTTAAATTGTCGAAAGAAATTTGTAGAAATTTTTCATCATTTACGTAAGTTTTATAAATTATTTGTGGAACTATTATGATCCTGAGCTCATACATCGTGATCTTCTGTCACTAAATAAGGTAAAATCAGCTCATAATGCGATTTTTAATTCGTCGGCCTTTTGAAGGGTGAAAAAAGTGAAATGACGTAATTTACATAGCAGAATCGCTGGTCTCCCCAGAGTGCTATTTGCCGCGCCTACGTCTATCGTGTACGCACGCACTTTCCAACTCAGCTTAACGAAGTTATTTACGTGTAAGCGAAAATTTCCTTGGCCTCGTGCGATACGTAAGTGCCCTACACTTTTATTATTAACGCCTGGCCTGCTTTGCTATGGAGAACACGGATTATTTTTTAATGACACGTTGAGGAATGAAATGCGAAGAAAATGAAGTGGAAGATTAAAAGGGAGAAACGGATAAATCAAATGTGTACTGCATATTTTAATATTATTCCAAGGATTTATTTCACAACCATATTTATTACACATTATGGAAAACTGTCGTGTAGATGTAGATACAGATACGAGGTCTGTTCGAAAAGTATCCGACCTTTGACCGGGGGAAACAAACTGGCATACCTGGAGCGTTTTAAACCTAATCACCTTCAATGTAGTCTCCTTGGGACTCCACACACTTCTCCCAGCGATGCCGCCATTGTTGGAAGCATTCCGAGAAAACCTCTTTCGGAATGGAGTTTAACTCGCCTGTCGTTGCAGCCATAATGCCCTCTCTTGTCTGAAATTGCGTTCCTTTTAATGACCTCTTCAGTTTGGGGAACAGCCAGAAATCACAGGTAGTGATGCACGCGAGGCGAGACGAGACGAGAAATATAAAATATCTATCTCTTCTCGTTTTCGGACCTGCAAGCTCGCTCTCGTTCTCGCACATTTTTTTGGGTCTCATCTCGTTCTCGCGCGAGAGTCTCGCTATAAAAATAAGCGCTTGCGCACTACTAATTTACCTCAGTATTTACGTATCAGTTGAACTACAAAAGACAAGTTCGCACCAATCGTTCCGTCTTCCGCGTATTTACAGTCGTGTAACTATAATAAAGAGACGAACCACTAAATTCTAGTCACCAAATTATTTCAATACGAACATCTGTTAATACATTCTGTCATCAGTTAAACATTAAAAAAAATTATTTTTGTAACTAAAAGTTTCTACACTTTATCATTAACTATATGCCACTATTTAAGTAAGATTTACTCATAAAAAAGCGCTACACTGGGAACCCGCTGGCAACCAATCACTCCGTGTTGGCTCCTACCGCCGCTTAATATAAGATTCAGGGACGACAAGAATTTTATTAACCGTAGTTTTAACTGGGATGAATTAGGGGCTGAAATGTTGGAGAAAAACTAGTTCTATTAGATGCAAAACCGATTTAGTCTTTATTTTGCATTTCCTCGCTCTGCGACCGATATCATTCGACTCTAGATAGACTCAAAAAAATATAGTCAATTCGTATAATTTTCACATTCACCTGTTCTATGCACGAATTACCGTTGACCACTCACTGTACGGTGCATTTTTCATTGAATTTATGAATCAAAGATATAAAGTTACAAATACTTTTTATTGCGAGAATCTCTCGAGATTTCTCGCTTCTCGCAGTTTTTATATCGATCTCGCCTCGAATTTTAAATTGCAATCTCGTTCTCGTCTCGCATAATGCAACGAGACGAGACGAGATGCGAGAGTACTCTCGCCTCGTCGTGCATCACTAATCGCATGGAGTCATATCAGGAGAGTAAGGAGCCTGTTGAACCACAGGAGTCTTGTTCTTCACTAAAAAATCTGAATCAAGTGCGAGGAATGTGCTGGAACATTATCGTGATGGAGACGCCAATATCCTGTTGACCACAACTCCGATCTCTTGCGCCGCACAGCATCACGTAAGCGACGGAGGACATCCCTGTAGTACTCTTTGGTGATTGTTTGACCCTGTGGTGCGTACACGTACTCGTGGTAAATCACACCGCGGGAGTCAAAGAAAGCAACCAACATCACTTTGACGTTGCTGCGCATTTGGCGAGCCTGTGATGCCCATAGCATCGTCACCGAAAGCCGTCTGAATCTTGCGAATGGTTTCCACCTGGCTGTCGCCCAGTTTCAGGCAAAATTTGATGCAGTAGAGCTGCTCCGGTCGTTCCGTTTTTTTCCTTGCAATGAAAAACCGACGAGAGAACTACACACTACCTCACTCAAATGCTGCTTGCGAGCAACAGACGCTATCGACAGGCGGGAAAAAATTCACGCATGCGCACGAAGGTACAAGGTCGGTTCATGCAAGCCCGCTTGATTTAAATCGATCAGGTTTTCGCAAAAAATAAGGCCGGGTACTATATAATTTTAGATTTGCCTTTTTTATAGTGCACCCCTTTATCCAAATTCTTGGGTGCGCCACTGGAGGGAGGTTTAGACAATGGAAAAGCAGATGGGTTCGCTAAAAAAGGGGGAGCCAAATTACCGTTTTATGTGCCTAAATCGTCTTGTGGACCCTTAAAAGTCATATAAAGAAATCAAAAACGCCAAATAGACTCTGCGAAGAAGACGAAAAAACTTCGCAACATATTATATATGTGAATGTTCAGAAGTAACAGTAAGAGGGCTTTAGGCAAAAGAGATCGGGAAATTTGTTCTGTAGCTGTAACTGGCTTCATAAAAATTCTGGAACAACAGTCAACAAAAATGCCTTTAGAACTATAACAGAAATCCTGAAAAATGATCCCCTAATGTTGTGCATTTCTTTTTTTTTTGCACATCAACCAACTACATATATACATTACATTTTCCTCTGCAACATTTATAACTTATAATAATATTATGAAAAGTTTTGCAACTATCTGTAATAGTATTCCTTTCCAAAGGTGCTTGTAAATTCTATTTTTGTATTTAAATAGTCATTTTCATTTTGTTTTAAACCATACTTTGATCTTACACAGCGGTTTTCTTTAACAACTTAAATTACATTCTTGTGTTTTCTTTGAAATACAAACTTCGCTAAAAATTGTTTACAGTAAAATATTCTCCGGTTTAAAAGCCTTTTACCTTAGCTATCAAATAAGATATATATATATATTACAAAATAACTGTGGCTTTATACTTTTTGTAGTTTTGTTTGAAAAATGTGTTTATTGAAATCTCTGTGGTCTTCTTTCAATGGATATTGGAGAAACTATTTAATTTATTTAATACTACTCGTTCCTAAACGACCCAGTTTAGCACTTATGGGATTAGGCTCTCTGAACTCTACATAGATGGTGCTGGGGATAACTTTAGCACTTGCATATTTATACTTTTTATTTACCCACTTATAAGACTTAATTGTCAACACTATATAGGTCTAGGCCACTGATACCTAGGCGTAAATAGAGACAGTTATAAAAAAAATCTGGTGTGGCCAACACAATACCTCCCGCCATTTACAGCCCGAGTCACAAAAAATTTTAAGCTAATACTTATTTTTGGATTAGCGAATTTTACTCTAATTTTTGCAGTTTATTTCTTAAAATATAGTCTAATCTAATTCAAGTAACTACCTTTTTTGATAATAAAATGAAGATTAAATTTTAAATACTGGGATAGAATAGAATTCAGTAATCCAAAAATGAGGATTAACTTAAACTTTTTTGTGAATCGTTAATTTTTATTAAACTAAATACTTATCTACATATTTACTTATGCTGGAAACTGTATTGATTTCCTTTCCTATTGTTCTATTTACTTTTTTCTTCTTAAAGCGTTTCTATTATTAATTTGAAATGATTAGTTCTTTGACAGTGACATTTCTGTCAGGTATAGTATGACTAGCGAATGAAAGTTGACGTTTAAATTATTTAATAAATGTGGATTCTTTTGAAAACTTTTCCCTATATTTGATTTCAAAGGAAACTGACCCTTATGTATTACGTTACAGAAGATTAGAATTGTACTCAGTACCACTGGAATACTACATGGCATTTAAAATGACCTTAACAGCAGGATTCAGGGATGTATTTTAAAATTTTAATACCACAAATTTTGGTTCGTTCGTCTCAGATGTAAGCAACCCTCGAGTCGGAATAACTGTTAAGGAAATTAAGAGTAATCTTATATTTCATAGAATTGTCAAACTAAATAGTTTAAAGGTCAAAATATTTTGTTATAATCAAAATGAACGAAAAATATTTAAAATATTTTAAACGCACCGCTGTTTTGAAATTCAGGTACCGTAGTCGGCTGTTTATTTTAAGCAATACATATAGTAATGTATTTCTGTGATTTCCTAGTCCAGTATTCAAATGGATTCATGGAAGAAGTCTAATACCTGAATATTTTGTACAATTCTATTCTTCTCTAGGGTTTGAAAAGAACCACACCTATTAAATAATTTAAACGTCAACTTTCATTCGCTAGTCATACCATACATACATTTGAATCACTGCGTAACCAAGGAGTTTTGTTTGTTTGAAGCGTAGGCTCCGGGATTTAAATTATAGATAATTTTATAAATTTATCCATAAAATATGTAAAAAAGGTATTAATACATATCTGTAGAAAATTTAATAATCTTTAATTATTATAATAACATTAATCTCGAAAAAATAACATTGAAGGTATTTTTCGAAGAAAAACTATTTTGAGCTTCAAGTAAAGTGCCATTTCCGGTTATTCGATTTACACCAAAATCTAATGGGCACTTTGCATATTAGAAAAAGGTCGAAATACAAGGTTTCAAAATTTTCTTAATGGTAGTATTTGAGTTAGAGCGGAGGATTCATACATACACACAGACATCATCGTGACAATGTTAAAATTGAATTCTAGGGACCTTAAAACTTGTTCATTTACCAAAATCTCGATATGCGATTTTTAGCACGATCCCTATACCTCCCTTACTAAGGGTAGCGGGAGGTAAAAATAATAAGTATTTCTAAACAGAATTTCGACTTACAAAAACAAAGCACATTTTAATATTTTTTTTTATGTTGTTCAATATTATATTTTTTCATGTTGATATGCATATTATTTCAATAATTACAAAATCAATATGGTTGCAAATTCGCTATCTACATAAAGTTATTAGTTTTAGTGTACATAACTTCCTCGTCAGTTTGGTGTGTCTACAAGTGACGTGACATGAGTTGTGTAGAATCAGAACACAACAGTTCACTTCGCTGATCTCTTATAGACACCATGACAACTGATAACCGACGCTATTTCTCATCTGTTTTTGCTCCAACCGTAATTTAGATAACATGAGGGGGATATAATAGACGTCATTAATTCACATAAAAAATCACGATTTATAGTCTTAGTTTCAGATGGTATTCGTAATATGAAAAGACTTTTTCTTCTCTTTGGAAACATAACAAAATGATATTTATCTTTGTATACATTTTATCCCAGAATTAAATCAATACAATGTGTTATAAACACTTCCTGTCAGTGTTCATTGCATCAGTCATCAAATCAAACGCAAACCGTCAATGGAAATAAATGATTCAGCGAGTCGAACACAATTCTGCAATTCGCATATTAAAATCAAATATGCATTAGCAAATATAACCTACGGGTATTCCATACGCAGTTTAATCATTTCACTTTTTATTAAATTGACTAATTCATTGTAACTATTCTTGCAAAATTTCTTCCAACAATTATATTGTAAAACGTGTGTTTTAGACAAATCACACTGCGTCCAAGTGGATTTTTTCTGGTGCAATAAAGAAATTGACCGTTAGTAAGTTACAATAGGGGACTACAGCGCAATTGATTTAAGAGAAATTAGGAAAAAATATTGATAGTATATGCTTAATAATAAATATTAATAAAGAATTAAAACGACATAATTGAAATACTTCGGAAATAAGGGGATTTTTGTTATAGTAACTCGTCACTCATATGAAATCCATATATATTATTTTGATTAGCGACTCACAGACGGCCTATAAATATACAACGAATACCCAGTTAGGGGCGGAGCCTACTGCCAATGGAAGTAGAGAAATTCAAATAGCGGAGGCGTGGCTATCAGTCCAGTAGTGTAATTCTCAAACAGTATTGAATATAAATATTTTGCATTAAACTTAATAATTTAAATACATTTCCGATTATAAATCATGTAGACTTGTACAGTATAATAATATTGTAAAACACACATGTACAGTTACCATTTTAAAATATTTTTTCTTATATTCAGCTTAGTTTATTGTAGTCATCTTGGACAATTTTTTATTATTTGACGATTTTCACTCTGTGATCTGTGTTTTTTGACTATTTATTTATTTATTTTTTTAAATGTCCGACTTGATTGTATCTACGCTTATCCACACGTGTATTTTTTCCTTCAACTCGACCATTCTAGCCCTGAAGAAGACTATTGTATAGTCGAAACGTCGGCGTGAATAAATTGTAATATTGACTGCCAGTCCGAAACTTTATTTATTCCATAAAAACTTATATTCGTGACGTCACATCTATATTTTCAAATTTCGGAGGACTATAACTCGCTTATTAATAGCTCAAATACTCGTAATATATACTCATACGATTTGGCAATGTGCGACGTTTAGCTATTTTGTTTCGAAAGTTGACACTACTGTCATGTAGAAGGACTCCAGCAAATCTCTAGGGCCAACAGTTTACAAGAGCCTAGCTATCACGGCGGAAGAGCCCCCAAAGATACACGATGTCTTCCGAGTGGAAAATTAGACTCATTTTTAAGATATTTTTAAAAAGATATTGACAAATACAATACCTAACGCACAAAAATCGAGTCCGTATACTTGTTTCTACCTTCTGTCACCTTTAGGTAAGGAATGTATTGTCTTTGGTCAAAACATTCAATGAGTTTTTAATGAATAAGCTCGTTAGAGTCCCTAGAATACGATGTTACTATTTTTAAGATGATGTCTGTATGTATGAATGTATGTATGTATGTGTGTATGTATGGATGGATGGATGTATGGATAGATGTGTGGATGGATGGATGTGTGTATGGATGTATGTATGTAGGTATGTGTGTGTGTGTGTGTGTGTGTGTGTGTGTGTGTGTGTGTGTGTGTGACGAGTCTGTCAGATCGCATAACTCCAATGCCACCTTTCCAAAAATTATAATTTTTGCGTATTCCTCTTCTTTACATCTATATGAAAAGCTGATTAGATTTTGGTTATAATTGGTAGATCGGAAGTACTCTGATTTGAAGATTTTAAGTTTTTCTTGAAAAAACGCTGTTAAATATCATTTTTTCATATTTAATGGTATTATAAACATTAAAGAATATTTTATTCTCTATACGATTTAATTACATTTTATACTTTATATTCAATGGATATAGAGTTAAAAAATTACAACTAAATTAAATTTCACAAAACAGCCAGCTGTGCTATAAACTTGGAAACATCTACTATTAATATATTTCGTAACAACCGCGGTGACCAAGGTTCTGGTTAAGCGATCCGGAATGTAACCAAAACTTAATTTCAGGATTGAGGTTCCATTTCGGAATGTGGTTCCTGAAAGTTTTGGTTACATTTTCGTGGCCACAACGACCACAATTTTTTTGTGGTTGTTGTGGTCATTTTCTTATTTCTTATAATACAATAAATAAAATTATATAAACATATAATTATTATTAACATATACTGATATGTATAATATTTACGGTAGTATAAAATAGACAAATATAGCCTATATAGTCTATATCTACGTTTAGTAGATATAGACTATATAGGCTATATGGATCAAGGATAAATTAGGTAAACAACGAAGAAAGAATTTTACCTAATTTATCCTTGATCCATATAGCCTATATAGTCTATATCTACGTTTAATACTTATATGGGATCTCATATAGTTACATTTCAAATAGAGTTACGTTATCACTTATTTCTAATGATGCGGTGGTTCCCTACTTTACCGACACAAATTAACCAAGATGTTCCAAATCACAACCACTTTTCAATAACCATAACCTGACCACGTGAACCACAAGAAAACCATAACTACGGTCGTGGTTACGGAATATGCTATAAATTAAGAAAATTCTGATTGACAGATGTCAGTGTCAAGTGCTATTGACATAGTATGTTTGTGTTACAATTTTACTGGAAATATAGAAACTACAAAATACATAGAAAATAATTTCTTTTTTTGATTTTTTATAGCCTATGTATCTTTAATTTTATGACAAACCCCTTATTTAAAACAAAATTCTAAAAAACATGAACCATGATCCTTACTTTCAATAAGTTTGTTGCGACCCCTGTAATCGTATACGAGTATACCTATCGCACAATGTTGCTGTAGCAGTTTGTTTTCGAATGACCCTCGTCTATACAGGAAGCTATCCTTTGTAGATTTGCTTTTACAAGTAATATTTATTAGCGTTCCGCGATCGGAAAGGGTTAAAACAGGCGAAATGTCCAGTGTGGAACAAGGCGTGAATGTAACCAACCGCCTTTGGGCTGAAATCTGACAGCTTAGCGAATAGTTTTAGATTACGGTCGACGTTGTCGGTGTTCGCTCGGGGCACAGGCACCGGCTCCGGTGATTCCGGGTCGCCTGGAAATGTTTTACGTGTTTTACATGGAAATTATTCTAACGGACAACCATCAGTCAGCCCACCAACGTGTGGCAAAAAGCCGACAAAGATTTAATGCCGCATTGACACATTGGAAATTTGATGCTAACGATGGCAAATTTCGTTTTATTTACAATTGATACAATATAGGGTTCTTGAAAGAATTTTTATAAGCTTTCCAGGTGCTCAATTTTAATAAAATAAATAAATATACCATTATTCACGAAAGATGACTACTCAAGGTTATTTGTTCGGAGAAAGAATACACATCACTTTATAGCAGTAGCTTAGCAACATTTTGTATTAGAAAGAGAAAGATTATTTGACCTATGTCTATTTAATTTATGTGGTGTGACAGATATACGTAGATAGTGGCATTACTTTCTAACACACTATACATAATAATGACATATGTCGTAGAATTACAGATATCTAATTATCTACTACACTGCCCTCTGTGCTAATATTTACCCAGTGGCGTTGACGTTTAAATCAAATTATTATTCCTTGGTTTATAAGTTAAGTCTATGTTTTTGTATTTTGCAAAAACATAAGTGAAGAACATAAATCTTTCAGACAGGCATTATTTAGAAACAAACATAATTTTCAAATGAATTACTCTTATTTTTTCAGTTAAAATGTGTCTATAAATATTTCATGTTCCACGCCTATGCATACGAAATGCAATGAAATTATCTGCAAGTAATATTATATCAGACGGCTCACAAATGATCTTGAATAGTCATCTTTCGTGAATAATAGTTTAAGTATATCATCACGGCATATTACCCATTACTGGGTGTGCCAATCTGCTTTGTACGCAGATATCGGTACTGTCGATGACATATTCGTACCGTGCGGGCGTTTACCAGGCGTCACATCACGGGCAGTCATTTAGTGCCATTTAAAATTCGAAATATTTGGCATCGGTCGGGATCGAACCCGGTTCCCCAAATTCGCGACCAGACACTCAGGCACTCGGCCACGAGACCCTATTTAATAAATATTGGTTTTTAATTTCCTCAAATTTGGAAATATCACGAAATATCCATTAGATATTTTACCCGAGTGTCAGGTCACGAATCTGGGGAACCGGGTTCGATCCCGCCCAACGCCAAATATTTTCGAATTTTAAATGGCACAAAAATTGACCCCTGTGGTGCACTCTCTACGCCAGCAATGAGTGCCCGTGGGGTGACGCCTGGTAAGCGCCCGCACGGTGCAAATATTTCATCATTACCGATATCTGTGTACAAGCAGATTGGCACACCCAGCAATGGGTAATAAGCCGTGATAATTTATTTAATTATTGAAATTTGTGTAATATTTTGAACATGTGAGAAACTATTGCCTACTTTTATTTATATAAATGACGTGCTGTATGTAATTTGACGTCACAGGAGTGGGGGGTTGTTTATCATGACTACTTCTGGCGCCAATCTTTTCATTTAATTATTTACGAATATTTTAACAGATTTTTATTACTATGAAAAATATTACATAAATTTTCATTTAAAATACGTTTTTAAAAAATGTGAAACCGGCTTTTAATATTGTAACGTGTGAGCCCCGCTGCTGCGCTGAACAAGTGTCTAAGTATAACGATGACGCAATCGCGCTAGCAGCCGGGCTACGTAAACAAACAAACCGCGACGTGTTTAATTACTTCCGGTCGCCTGAACCTTTTGTGTTCATTGTTACTATGCGGTCGAACATTCTAGAGCTCTCTGGAAGTTAATGGCAGCTGTATAAAAGGGACGCAGGTATGCTCGGGAGTTAGTTAGTTACATAGGGAGAGTCATAGAGACATTCACATAGAGTGTTAGAGAGTAAAGTGTAAGTGAGAAGCACAGCAGTATCGTAGTGAGCGTATGCAGTTTGTGTCGAGTAGGTACTCGGGAAGTTACTGGTATACCGGGATAGCTGTGAAAGATAATACTCGGTATATAGTGTTGAAGAGTATTGGGAAGCTAGGTATACGAGGACAGTAACGACAAGTGGAAATGGATACTCGGCAATAGTGGTGAATAATGGTGGCATACCGATAGTTGGTGATACTGAGGCTATGGAAAGAGAAAGTTAGTTACATAAAAAGACAGACAGTGAGGTGAAAGGTGTGACTTCTGTCCGAGCAGTTGAATATACAGACGCTGTTGAGTCAATTGAGTATATAGACGCTGTGGAAGTCGGTAGGCGGACATTTGAACGTGATATAACTATGTAGTGACATAAATATAGTGATATAAATATCGCGTAAACAGTCTACAAGAGTCTGCAACAGACCGGCAGTCTAAGATTGGAACGCGTAGTGAAATAAATAATTAGTAATATCGTGGAAATAAATAGTAGTGTTAATTGGTTAAATAAATAAATAGTGTCAGTGTTATGTAGTTAATTATAGTTTTAGTCTTAATTTGTTTTTTTTAATAATTGTTTAATATTAGTTATAGTTTAATAAACACTTATTTTAATTAATAATAATAGTATAATATTTACACTTCATCGAAATAAATAAAACGTTACAATATATATTTTATACCTAAAGTTGAATTACAAATTACGTCTTAACAATTACAATTTCTCACTTTAAATTACAAACTTTGCGGCGATGTAATACCACTTTTTAGTACGAAAAGGTCCTGAATTTTACTTCCTGTATATACATATATCATATTTTGTAAAGTAATTTAAATTAGCTTGACAGTAATGCCAAATACTTGCAACGTTGATTCTTTAGGATCTTACATCGCTTATTTCCAAATTCTTTGTTTCAAAGATATTCCTTATAAGAAATGTGAAATACAAGGTTCATTTTAATGTTAATGTAAGATTAAAATGGTAATTTACATACAAAATACGAAATAAAGAACAGTATATCACTAAAACTTTGGTTTAATTGTTGAAATAAAGTCGTTAAAAGAAGTTAATGTATCATCCATAATCATAGTCTTTTATAAAGAATTTCGTAATATCCTCTTTTTCCCGTCTTGAAAAAATGCAATTAAAAGTAAGATTTATAGCGTTGAAACAATTAATGCTTTAGGATGACAATGAAAACGAAAAAAGAAACGAATATCTAGCTAAATTCATTTAAGAAATCTTTCTTAATTTATTTTCTTTAAACTCAATCAGGAAGAGGAAGTACTCTTTCTTCGTCTAAATTAAATAAATTTTTTATAGTTTGACGACAAACTTGTTAAAAAAAGTCACCATTGTATTTTCTTTTACAGGTTTCAGGAGATTACGCCTTTGTTTACATATATAAAAGTAGGCTGGTAACTAAGTAATAACTGTATCTGTATGGTAATATTATTACCATACTGACTTGTCAACAAGAGTCTACAAAATGAATATAAAATCAAATGAAATTATAATGCTCTTCATTAATACATACAGATAACGTTAGTGTATCGTTTTTAATACAATTTACTTTATTTTAAAATAATAAACACAAGGAATAAATCACAAGATTTGAATATTTGTCATATTGACACAAATGTCAAAATAATTGTTCTGTTTATCATGGCATTCTGAAAGTAGCATTATTGAGAGAATTTCAAAAAATAATCTTTATTAATAATGCCTTTATTTTCTGAAGCCGATAAACTATTGAACAAACCACGGATGTTATGAATTATAACAAGCCTTAGATGTCTTAAAATCCTCGCTCTACGAGCTCGGATTTCAAACCGACATCTGCGGCAGTTATGATAGTCATAACAATCTTAGGTGTGTTAATAGCTATAACTCGATAATTTATATATGTTGTGACCAGATTGTCAAAATTTTATTGATTTTATAAAACGACGAACAGCCTACTTAGCTTGTATATTTCTCTAAACACAAGTATAACATAACCTAACCTAAAAAACTCGGCCCGAGTTTTCCAGAGTGTAAATAAATAAGTGCCATTTCATCTATTGGGCACATATTTTTTGAAGTCTATTATTTAACCAGTTCTTCGCTTTATGTACACTACTGGTTGCTAAATATTTCGAATTTTAAATGGCACAAAATTGACCCCTGTGGTACACTCTCCACGCCAGCAATGAGTGCCCGTGAGGTGACGCCTGGTAAACATCCGCACGGTACAAATATGTCATCATCAATTATCATTACCGAAATTCGTGTACAAAGCCGATTGGCACACCCAGCAATGGCTAATGTGCTATGATGATATATTTATTTTATTTATTTCAATAAGTAGATTATCTAGTTAATCGGGATCCTGTATATCTATGTGGTGTAGAGGTGCACTACATACCTCTCGAATACTGACACTATACTTACTCGTATCTACCCTCTGAACGAGTTGTTGAAGTACGGAAGTAATTTTGAACAGTTTATTTACTCAATGAAGTAGTGGCTTGAAGAGTACTAAAATTAATAGGATTTTTAAACTCTCTTGACAACTCATTTGAAGTTTAATTGATACTGATGAAATTCTCAATGAAATGAAGCTGAAGAAGATTAAATGAGCAGTGAAGTAGATAAATTAAATACATTTGTATTAATTTATAAATAATGCTGCTCTATAAATCAAATATTTTTTTATTTCTAGCATACAACATATCTCTATGTTATAAAAATCTGATGTGGCCAACACATAACCTCTCGCCAGATATTTTACCTGGTTGTAAAAACGAAAAATATTTTTAATTACAAATACATATATATTTTGCGTTGTTGACTTTTTTTTATTTTCATAACCTTCATAATGATGTACAAATATTTTTAACAGTGGCATACAAATATTTTTGACAGTGACATTTATGTGTCAATTACAAACATTTGAATTTCTTGCCTTGAAGTAGTTTGATCTGAGATTTATTACATCAAATTATTTTATATGTATTTCTTTATCTCTAAATGTATAGAAGATATAATAATGAATTTATATTTATCGAATAAAGAATTTAACGTTTTTTAATATAAGTATTTACATAAATTTTCGATAAATAATATTTAGATGATTTTTTTTCTTGTAACTACTACTCCCGGTTGTCTAATTGTTACCAAAACTTAACCAACTCTTCCCATTATTGTTAGATTGAGGAATCCGTAGTTAAAAATGTCTTAAGTCTTATAGTATTTGAGAAATCGTGGATCCAACATCCACACACACATCCATACACACACACACGGACATCATCGTAAAAATGATCCTTAAAACGTGCTTATTCACTAAAATCTGACTATGCGATTTTTAGCATGAATTCAATACCTATCTCTTAGCGAGAGGTAAAAAATTATAAAGAAATTAAATATCTTATATTAGCCAGCTATGCTATAACTCTGGAAACAGCTGCTATATTAAGAAAATTCTGATTGAAAGGTGTCAGTGTCAAGTGCAGTTGACAGTATGTTTGTGTTATAATTTTGCTGGAAATATAGGATCTTTTTCTAAAAACTTTCTGTATGGAATTTGTATAAAATACCTACAACTGCGTTAAGGTAATGTACAAGAAATAGAATCTTTTACAAGGAACTTTTTGTATGACATTTATACAAAATACATGGTACTTTCGTCTACGATAACTTCCATACTACAATTCCATGTGAAGAGCTGATTAGATTTTGGTTACAATTGGACAACCGGAAGTACTCTCATTTGAAGATTTTAACAGTTTTTCTTGAAAAAACTATGTTAAATATCATTTTTTCACATTTAATGTTATTATAAATAATGAAGAATATTGTATTCTCTATACGATTTGATTGCGTTTTATACTTAATATTAAATGGATATAGAGTTAAAAAATTATAAAGAAATTAAATTTCATAAAGTAGCCATAGCTATGGAAACAGCTACTATATATTAAGAAAATTTTGATTGAAAGATGTCAGTGTCAAGTGAAATTGACATAGCGTGTATGTCTTATAATTTTACTGGAAATATAGGATCTTTTGCTATAAATTTTCTGTATGGAATTTGCATAAAATACATGCAACTGCCGGAAGGTAAAGTACAAGAAATATAATCTTTAGCAACGAACTTTCTGTATGAAACTTGTACAAAATACATAGAACTGACGGAAGGTAATGAGCTGGCCACATCAGATTTTTTTTTTTATTACTATGAAAAATATTACATAAACTTTTATTTAAAAGATCTTTAAATAAATATGAAGTCGGTTCATTGCAAATTTAGAATGCAGATTTTTTTAAAAAGCTTAAATTTAAAGAAGCGTAAATAACGTTGAAAAGAAATTGAATGCGAAAGGCTGATGTTTATTGATTAAAAGAGCATTTAAAGAGCAGAAAGTAGATAGGCGTTGGTCGGTAATATTTTATCTTTGTCCGGATTACATTGGAGCAGAGATCACGTGACCATGCCTCCTCGTGTCGTTCTATCCGGAGCTGGGGTTATTGTAGGATATTACACGGGAAACTCATCGGACCGTGCATTCCACCGCCTGCTTGGAATTGGAGAAAAATATATCATCGGGGAACTTGTAACAAACTTTCTCTGCACTCATACACTCACACTTGGATTTTTTCGGTTGGCTTATCTGGAAAAGCCATAGCTCCAGCTCGTTCGTAATGTAATTCTTGGTCAGCGAGTAGATTACTTGCTTTACAATCGAAATAAATTCCAAATGGAACCAGCTTTTACGGCCAGAGATTTTTAGGAAATTACTAGATGTACACGTCTCATATATTTGTAACAAACAATATCATGGGATGGTCTTATTAAATTATATATTTTTGTATTGATAATGTTTGGTATTCTTTGGTTTGAATTCATCAAATTGTCTTTATTAACAGGATGTAATTATACGAAGATTTTAGTAAAAAATTCATATACTTCACCGGGATTTGAACACAGGACCTTCCTATATCTAGTAGGATGCTTATTCATATTTAAATAATAGAGTCGTTCACGGTTCTAAATATTACATTAAAGGTGCATTCACAAATTAAAATTAGGTTTAGATTTATGGTTTATACTTAGATTTAAGGTGCATTCACAAATGAAAATTAGGTTTATGGTTTTTGTTTAGGTTTAAGTAAGTCATTCATAAATGTAAGTTTAAATTACATGAAAATTAGTTTTGATATGTACAGACATCTGTGTAAATGCTTCAAAAACAAGATTAAAATATCGGTAGAGCAATACTGAACAATACACTTGTGCACCGTGAAACTGTCATTCGCTTGGCATCATTGGTTATATTTCAGCAATTAAGTTATGACAGTCTCCATGTTCTACTCGCATTTGTTTAAAAAGCCGAATCCACCAAGTGGATACTAAATAAAGATGGGTGTATATATCTATATCATTTCTGACTCGTTCTCATTGGTGAAGTTTGTGACGTCAGACTAAATCACAAACCTAAAGTTTGGACCTTGCAATGTTTAGCTTTATGATTTGGATTTAGAGACCCTAAATTCTGAAGTGTGAATGGAGTCATTACATAATATGCGGCCAAAGTCTTTAAATCTAAAGTATAAACCATAAATCTAAACCCAATTTTCATTTATGAATACACCTTTAAAGACTTTGGGCGCATATTATGTAATGACTCCATTCACATTTCAGAATTTAGGGTCTCTAAATCCAAATCATAAATCTAAACATTGCAAGGTCCAAACTTTAGGTTTATGATTTAGTTTGACGTCACAAACTTCACCAATGAGAACGAGTCTGAAATGACATAGATATATACACTCATCTTTATTTAGTATCCACTTTGTGGATTCGGCTTTTTAAACAAATGCGAGATGAACATAGAGACTGTCATAACATAATTGCTGAAATATAACCAATAATGCCAAGCGAATGAAACTTCAAATTTCAAAAATACAAAATTAAAGTTCGTAATTTCCTGTACGTACATAAAAGGATTCTTACATTTTTTGCCTAGGATGAACTCTCAGAGAGTTATGTTAAAATATAGTTAACCAGAATAACAATTTATGACAGAAATTTAAATTACTCAAAAATAAACAGTATTATGTATTTAAATCTCTTCCTTAGCTATCTTCATAACTTTATTTTATTTTGTTATCTGATTAAGAAATGGGCAAACATGTTTCATCTGATGGAACCAGACTTTCTTTGTCAAGTCAATAAAGTGTCATTTTTCCTCTAAATCCAGTAAACGTCTTTCCGACTGTGGTGTTAAATTATCTTTATTTTCTTTTTGGGAGCGTAAAATCAGGTGTATGCCCTTGGCGTCAAAGTTCCTATTTCCGACAGTGCTATTTAAAGATTCTTATTTCTTTCCCGTCAATGTAAATTCAGCAAAAATGTCGGTAAATACAAATTTAATGTTGAAAATAAATTGAAACTTGAAGACATGCAAGCTTTGGAATATCAAACAAATTCAATATGTAGGTATATTTATATCTTTTTATTTATATTTTAAAGATAAATCAGAATTGAAAGGTTTTTGATGTTAAGTTCAGAAAATAAAATATTCAGCTGTTTCCAAATACTTCAGCTATCAATCAAATGGAAATGTGGAAATATAAAGCCCTAGTTTTAGTTTCTTTTGATAGCTTTGTGCTACTTCTTTATGTTTTTCAAATCTATCCAAACTACACGTCATTGATGAATAATATATTTCTTTTATAACTACTACTTTTCATATTTTCTTTCTTTGTGCATCTCTTGTTTCATTATTTCAATGTTTATGTCGTAGCCAAATAATGTTTTCTACAAATCTATTAAAAGTAGGTTACATCTATAATAATTATTAGTAATACAACTAATGCTGTTTAGAAATTTGACATTGACGTATATCGTTTGATTTTGTTATGATGATGTTTGAAAGTAGCGGTAGTGGGGTAAAAAATACCAGATAGGCCCTATTCTGTAACGCGGTGGTTAATTTTTAGCCACTGGTTAAATTTTTTGTCCAATAGTTATTGATTTGACAACTAAAAATCCCTTTTTATTTCCTTGTACATAGTAAAGGAAGTATTGTAATCGCGAAAAATTTCGGTTTTTAGATTTCGACGGGAATATCTATTTTGATCATCCCTGAATCCATTTTGACTAATTTCGTCGTGACATCTATACGTACGTACGTACGTATCTCGCATAACTCAAAAGCAGTAAGCTGTATAAATTTGAAATTTTGTATTTAGGACTGCTATAACATCTAGTTGTGCACCTCCCTTATTGGTCATTACATAATTTCCAGAAGTGGTACTTAACTTGAAGCCTTTAATAAATTTTAATGAAAAACTATTTTAAAATATAGTCCAAAACTTCTCAAATTTGGTAAATATGGACTTTTATGTCAATGGGAATAACATAGTAGATTTTGGTTAAAATGGCTAACGGAAAGTGATATATTACCTGAAGTTATGAACAGTTTTTCTTGAATAAAATAGTTTTATTTTTATTTTAGAAATAAATCCTTCAAATAATAGTTTTAGAGAATTAAATTCTGCGTCTAGCACATCCAATATTATTAAATTAGCCCTTTGTATAAGCGAGTTATATAAATCTGAGAGTTGATATGACCTCTGGCATGGTTGACATGTTCAGTAATCTTGACTACTCTGTTTAACTTTCACTTATTGTACTACTGATGATGAGAACTTAGTTCTCGAAATACGTATTTAGTTTTTGTTAAAATTAATTTTAAGGTTAAGGGGTAATCATAATAGTTTTTAACAAAATTAATGTTATGTTAAATTACGTCAAATTAATAATTGGATCTATACGAGTATTTCATGTTGGTCCATTTAATATGAAGTATTTCAAGAAAAACTGTTAAAATCTTCAAATGGTGTACTTGCGGTTGACCAATTATAACCAAAATCTAATCAGCTCTTCACATGAATGTAACGAAGAGGATTACGAAAGAATTATAATTTTTGGGATTGTAATATTAGAGTTATCGCATTAGAAAATTTTGTCACGCACACGCGCGCGCGCACCCACACACACACACACACACACACACACACACACACACATATATATATATATATATATATATATATATATATATATATATATATATATACAGGCTGGTGGCGGTTAGGGGTGAACATAGGGATTTAACATGGGATTTTAGTTTTTTGTAATTTCCTGCTCTCCTGTTCATTTTACGACAACAACTGTAGAGAACAAAATTGTTCAGAATTAAAAATTGCATACAAAAATGTATTTACATTTATTATTACGTTTTTGGTTTCTTCGCAACTTTAAAAAAAATTTCAAAATTTCTGTTAATTTGTAGCAATAGCCATGACTTATAACTCAAATGTTTAAACATAATAATGTCATGCAATTTCTGTCAAATTTTCGAAATATTCTCTAATAAAAAGTTAATTTAATAATGAATCTTTATTCGAATAAGGAACGAGTTATAGTTATAAAAAATTATTATGGTGGAAATAGTTTTAGAAGAATACGTGATATGTTTTCCATAAAGTACGAAAATACATCAATTCTTATTATAGCAACAATTTGTAAACTTGTAAAAAAATTTGAGAACACGCTAATATAGCTGTGAACGAAGGTAATGAAGGAAATAATAATAATAATAATAATAATAATAATAATAATAATAATAATATTAATAATAATAATGATGATAATAATAATAGAAGACGTCATAAAGAAGTGAATGAAGAAATGGTATTGGCTATATGATAAATCAAAATTCTACGTAGTTGATACATTTGGAATTGGTTTATTCTTAAATGGTATACCTAATAAAAAATGCGTATTAAAATTAAAAGTTGTTTGTTTTTATTTGACAACCAGAAAAAAATAAATTCCATGCCTATTGCTACAAAATAACACAAATTTTGAAATTTCTTTTTAAAATTGTAAAGAAACCAAAAACATAATAATAAATGTAAATACATTTTTATATGCAATTTTTAATTCTGAACAATTTTGTACTCTACAGTTTTTGCCGTAAAATGAACAGGAGAGCAGGAAATTGCAAAAAACTAAAATCCTATGTTAAATCCCTATGTTCACCCCTAACCGCCACCACCCTGTATATATATATATATATATATATATATATATATATATATATATATATATATATATATATACATACATACATACATACATATACATACACATACCATCGTAAAAATAGTAAAATAATATTCTAGGGACCCTATAACGTGCTTATACATCAAAAACTCACTACCAATTTTTTTGACCAAAAACAATACCTTCCTTACCGGAAGGTAAGCTATGCTATAACTCTGGAACCAGCTGCTATATTAAGAAAATTCTGATTGAAAGGTGTCAGTGTCAAGTGCAGTTGACAGTATGTTTGTGTTATAATAATAGAATCTTTTGCAAGGAACTTTCTGTATGATATACAAAATACATAGAACTGACGGAAGGTAATGTGCTAACCACATCAGATTTTTTCTTGTAGATTACAGATCAGTAATAACTTTCCCTGCTCATAGAATCATCGAGAGACTAGCACAAAAACTTAACACGCTTATGGTTCATAAAACTTTATAGAGAAGTGCAAGGTACATAATTTACCGTTGACATATATGGGGTTTACTGATACCACCGACTATCCAGCCATAAATAATGGAGACCGCTGTTTAAAGTGAGAAGTTTATAATGCATCGTGGACGTTCCAACGGCTTTCGTGCTGCTCAGCTCCTGCTTGCCATTGTGCAGGAAACAGAAATTGATGGGTGCTGGCCGACCCCTGATATGCACCGACGGAGAATTTCAAACTGCAGCAGGAGTTTGCAAACGCTGAATCTGATTGTCTTGAAGTTAATTACAATTATGTTTGGAATTTGGAATTGAAATTTGGTGTCAACTAAAACTGCTTACCTATTGCAGGTGCAGTGAGTTATGGTTCACGTTTTCGTGAACTGCGAAAGCTGCTGATGCAGAACTAATAGTCTGTACAGTATGCACAATGTAAATTATGTTTATAACTTAATTCCTTTTGGAACGGTACATTTTATGGTTTTTAATTAAATGGGTCTTGTGACTTGTGCGTCAGGTTACCGTTTATGATCGGGCAGCTCAGCTGGGTTTGAATCCGGCTGATGTCAAACTTGAACTTACTGTAACGTTTTTTAATTTAATTTATTTGGGTGAAGTGTAAATATTAGGCAATTATTATTAATTAAAATAAGTGTTTATTAAACTATAATAAATATGACTATTCCTAATATTAAACAATTATTAAAAATCTGATGTGGCCAGCACATTAACTTCCGTCAGTTCTATGTATTTTGTACAAATTCCATACAGAAAATTTATAGCAAAAGATCCTATATTTCCAGTAAAATTATAAGACAAACACACACTATGTCAATTTCACTTACACTGACATTTTTCAATCAAAATTTTCTTAATATAGTAGCTGTTTCCATAGCTATGACTTCTTTATGAAATTTAATTTCTTTATAATTTTTTAACTCTATATCCATTTAATATTAAGTATAAAATGCAGTCAAATCGTATAGAGAATAAAATATTCTTTAATATTTATAATAATATTAAATGTGAAAAAATGATATTTAACATAGTTTTTTCAAGAAAAACTGTTAAAATCTTCAAATGAGGGTACTTCCGGTTGTCCAATTCTAACCAAAATCTAATCAGCTCTTCACATGGATGTAACGAAGAGAAATACGAAAGAATTATAATTTTTAGAATTGTAGTATGGAAGTTATCGTAGACGAAAATTTTGTTACACACACACACATACACACACACACACACACACACACACACACACACACACACACACACACACACACACACACACACACACACACACACACACACACACACACACACAGAGAGAGAGAGAGAGAGAGAGAGAGAGAGAGAGAGAGAGAGAGAGAGACATACACATACAGACATCACCGTAAAAATAGTAAAATCGTATTCTAGGGACCCTAAAACGTGCTTATTCATCGAAAACTCACCACCGAATTTTTTGACCAAAGACAATACCTTCCTTACCTAAAGGTGACGGAAGGTAAAAAACTAATTAAGACTAAAACTATAATTAACTAGATAACACTATTTATTTATTTATTTATTTATTTATTTATTTATTTATTTATTTATTTATTTATTTATTTATTTATTTATTTATTTATTTATTTATTTATTTATTTATTTATTTATTTATTTATTTAATTTATTTATTTATTTATTTATTTAAACAATTAACACTAATATTTATTTTACTGTACTCTCATCTTTTATTTAACTAATTGTTCATTTATTGTACTATGCATTCCAATCTTAGACTGCCGGTCTGTTGCAGATTCTTGTAGACTGTTTACGCGATATTTAATTAAACACGTCGCGGCTTGTTTGTTGACGTAGCCCAGCTACCAGCGCGATTGCGTCATCGCTATACTTAGACGCTTGTTCAGCGTAGCAGCGAGGCTCACACGTTACATTATACAGGGTGTTTCTCGAATACGGGACACTTCGATTATTTTCTTTATTATAGGAAATACAAGAAAATCATTCAAATAAAAGTTGTAGTAGATGAAGGAGGGCATTCACTTATTGAAGAAAAGAATTTTTTTAACCAGTGGTTCTCAAATTATAACTTAAAGTTATATTTTTTTAAATAGGATGGTATATATGGTATTTTTTTTGAGTGCCCGTGAGGTAACGCCTGGTAAGCGCCCGCACGGTGCAAATATTTCATCATTACCGATATCTGTGTACAAAGCAAATTGGCACACCCGGCAATGGGTAATAAGCCGTGGTGATATTTTTATTTTTATATTTTGTAAGCTCATTCCACAGAGTATTTTTTTCTGAATACAACCATGTAATTATTTTATATCTTTACATTACAAAAATATTGAGAAAAATGCAATTGAAATTTAAATAAATTTTATTTTCATAGTTATTTTTCAGTAGGCTATGCATGACAAAAATTGAACCTAAATTAAAACGAAACATAAATATTTGTTTATACCTCTAGGAAGAATAGGAATTATCGAGGGAATTATACACTAAATTATTCAAATTGACAGATAGTAGTTTTGTTTATCATTCATTAGCTTACTGAAAAATAACTATAAAAATAAGATGTATTTAAATTTCAATAGGGCTGTTGCAATAATTTTTATATGCCTTCTAAGTATTAAATTTAAAAAGATGTCATTATTTACATAGCCTCAAATTTGAAAATATCACCAAATATCCATTAGATATTTTATAATTAATTCTTGAAATTTGGATAATATTCTGAAAAAGTCACGTGATCTGAAACAGAATGTGACGTCACAACACATACATCTTCATCGGCTCCAATTGGTCCCTTATAGTGTCAATTCTTTGTGTTTTGTTACAAGTGTTATGATAAATATATTGTCAAACCTGTCAAACAAGTGTCAAATTTTTGAGTTTGGTTCGTGTTAGATAATACAAAATTCAATATAAAATGAGTAATTTACAGTATCGTATTGTGCCTTCTTGCAAAAATGCGCTAGGAATAAACCTACTATGGAATTTACAAATATGCCAAAAGATGCGAAGAAAAGAAAATTGTGGCTGGAAGCAATAGCTCGAAGAGCTGATAGTTGAATGACGTAATGTATGTGCTTCTACGACACAGGAGTGGGGGGTTGTTTTTCATGTTAATTTTTGGCGCTAATATTCGTATTTAATTATTTACGAAAATAACAAATTATTAAAAAAGTAATTATTAATAAGAAAAATATTGCATAAACTTTCATTTAAAATACTTTTTGAAAAATGTGAAACAGGCTCATTGCATGTGTCCAGAGTGCCTGAAATTTTCATAAGTATATTTCAAAGCATAAACAATTTGTAGTACCAGAATAATTTTGATGATTAACTGCATCTATATGTTGAGGCAAAAAACTTATCAGTACCCCTTCGTATTTAAACAAAATGATTACAAATATTAAATAAAGGACAAACATTTTTAAATCTCAGCTTAAGCACAAAATAAAACATAAACAGTTTAACAGAACATTCACCATTTTCTTTTCGAAACTGCTAAAAATATCATCTTCCACATCGTCGTAAGCATTGCGAAAACATCTTTTTCATCTTTTCTTGTGTAGTAGTAAAAGTAAATGAGTTATATTCAGATATTGTGGGGAAGCATCCACCGTAACGAATAGCAAAAGTCGTGCCAGAAAAAACTGAATTAAATATCAGAGCATAACACATTACACGAATGTCCTCTGCCCCTGTGAAGCTGGTTCGTTGAAGAGAGGCACTCCGCTACAAGGCGAATGAAAATGGAATATTTTATAAGCGCTAACAGGCTCGGTTAAAGCAATCTCGGAGACTTCGAGAGCTTCCGTGCTAGGGGATGTCTCTTGAGGGGTTGTCCTCATATACTCACGCCAAAACGAAATAGGGTAGTGGAAGTTTTTTCATTTTTACCTTCCGTCACCTTTAGGTAAGGAAGGTATTGTCTTTGGTCAAAAAATTCGGTGGTGAGTTTTTGATGAATAAGCACGTTTTAGGGTCCCTACAATACGATTTTACTATTTTTACGATGATGTCTGTATGTGTGTGTGTGTGTGTGTGTGTGTGTGTGTGTGGATGTGTGTGTGTAACAAAATTTTCGTCTACGATAACTCTAATACTACAATTCTAAAAATTATAATTCTTTCGTATTCCTCTTCGTTGCATCCATATGAAGAGCTGATTAGATTTTGGTTATAATTGGTCAACCGGAAGTGCCCTTATTTGCAGATTTTAACAGTTTTTCTTGAAAAAACGATGTTAACTATCATTTTTTCACATTTAATGTTATTATAAATATTAAAGAACATTGTATTCTCTATTCGATTTGACTGCATTTTATACTTCATATTAAACGGATATAGAGTTATAAAATTATAAAGAAATTAAATTTCATAAATTAGCCAGCTATGCTAGAAACAGCTACTATATTAAGAAAATTCTGATTGAAAGATGTCAATGTCAAGTGTAATGACATATTCGTAGTAAATTTGTGTTACGATCTTTTTGCTCGAAATTTTCTGTATGAAATTTGTATAAAATACATACAACGGTCGAAAGGTAATGTACATACAAGAAATTTATAATCTTTTGCAAGGAACTTTCTGTATGGATTTTATAGAAAATATATACGCATTTACGAAAATTCTACCGATAGATACCGCATCTACCGACTGTGTTCGAAAACACTACCGGATTCATGAAGAATCTAATCTCAAAAAAAGGTAGTGATGCAAAGCGAAGCGTCCGCGGTAAAAGTGGAAATGTGTTCAAAGTAGGACTCTGCTCATTTTGTTAACTACGTCAAATTTCTAACCTGTTTTGAATTTTCAAATTTTTTCGTAGGTTATGGATCTTCCCTGTTTACAACTTGCGTTCTTAAAATATCGATTCCGGTAGCTATAAACTGATAAAAGCTGTTTACCGGTAACAGTTCGCCGGTAGAATTTTCGTAAATACCTCATATAACAGACGGAAGGTAATGTGCTGGCCACATCAGATTTTTCATATTGTAATGTTTATTAGATACAAATTTTTAGAAAATAATTTGTCACGTGTCGCGCTCTATACGTATAAACAAAGTAAAACAAAAGAGCGTTTGACATTTGTAACTATTTTCATCCAACACCGACTCATAATATACTTGTTACTATGGTTATTTGAAATAACTAATGTACAACATTAGTCACTCCGTGAGAGAATATTTGAGAAGTCACGGAGGAATTATTACTGATTTTTGTGTTTTTTTAATATAAATAAAAAGCAATTTTACAAAATTATTTTATGATTGAAATAATTTAACATTATGAAACTTATTTATTTAAATTAATATGAACATTTATGCTAAAATAGGTTACTTATCTTTACTCAATGACAGCTGTCATGTACGGCTGATGACAGTTTTTGGGGCCCGTTTTTAATTGTAGCGTTTATCATGAAGAACTACATGCCACAAGAACTTGTGGAAACTCTGACTAGGCTCACTTTCATCTGAGTTGATATGTTAAGAAGCAAAATAACCAATATTAGAGACCTAAAAATCTAAGATTAGGCACTATTACATCCCACCAAAGTCATTGTATGTTGTGGCATTTACTATGAAAATGTGATTGGCCCGTATTTTTTTGAAAATGAAATTGGTGGCACAGTCCTCTGGTGAAAGTTATAGGGAATTGATTCGTACATTTTTGGTATCCCAAATGAAAGAACTTGGATGCGATATTATATGGTATTTGCAAGATAAATCAGTATCATACAGTCTAAATAATAGCAATTTTGTGAAAATCATTCTCGTATCGTTATTTAATCCCACGTTTTGGTAATACACATTGACCGCCAGGTGTATGGATTTGACAGCCCCAAACTTCTTTTTATGGGGTTATTTTAAAACAAAACTCTGGATCAGTTGCAGGAAAATATTTGCCAAGAAATCGAAATTCTACCGACCGAAATGCGATAGAAATTAAAGAGCTTGATTTTACATAGCGGATAAGGGGCCCCTTAGCCAATAATATTTTTGGAAATTGACATTTAAAATGACTATATTATGTTGCTACAAAAAAATTATTAAATTCAAAATTTCGCAGTAGTAACAAAATTATAAATCATGTAAATTGGGGCCCCTCTAGAGTCGGGGGCCCGCCCGCAATGCGGGCCCGTTCGTTACGCCACTGGCTGATGAAACGAAAACGAGAAAGGAGTTAGTGGTTATTTGCTTCGGAATTAAATTCAAAGATGCTGCTTGTGCTTCTAAGTGAATACGTTTTAAAGGAAGGTCCTCATTTTCACCTATTTTATAGTATATTAACTATTAAGAAGGGTAAGGAAAGTTTACCGATCGAAGACAATGTCCCAATTTTGTCTGAGATCGGTAATTCCTTAACGTTCGTGATGCTTATACTATTTTTTATTCGATCAAATAAATAAATAAATATATCATCACGGCTTATTACCCATTGTTGGGTGTGCCAATCTGCTTTATACACAGATATCGGTAATGATGAAATATTTGTACCGTGCGGACGCTTACCAGGCGTCACCTCACGGGCACTCATTGTTGACGTGGAGAGTGCACCACAGGGGTCAATTTTGTGCCATTTAAAATAGGAAATATTTGGCGTCGGTCGGGATCGAACCCGATTCCCCAGATGCGCGACATGACAGTCAGGCACGCGGCCACGAGACCCCATCAACGCACAAAATTTAAAAGAAAAATAAGATTTGTAAATTATTTTAACGTATTAAAAAAAAATAGGTGTCATTTTTGAGGTAAGCTTTCATTTTTGTTTTTATTTTTTGCACGAGTTATTTTTTGTTTACCGATAGTGTTTCCAAGACAGTAGTTCTTATTTACAAATTACTGAACGGTAAATGATGTGACTCACGTCGGTAAGTGATGTGCTTCACTTACCGTTCAGGGTAAATAAATAAAAACAAAAACTAAAGCTTACTTCAAAAATGACAACTAAAAATTTTTAATATGGCAAAATAATTTTCTATCTTATTTTTCTTTTAAATTTTGTGCGTCGATCGTGCAAAAAATAGTATAAGCATCACGAACGTTAAGGAATTACCGTACTTAATATACTATTTTCTTTCAAATTATTCCAAACGACAAACAATAATTATTACAGCAAATTTTTTTCAACAACAATACAACAAAAACATAACCATTCATTAGGTTTGTTCGTTCTGCTACCCTACGTCTACCGCAAACCGCGGCGGTGAAATTTGCTGTTCTTTTCGATTCGCGGTTCACTGTAAAGTCACTAGATTCTGTTCGTTCGGTTTTTCTAGTAACTTACGGTAAAACGCCGCGGCAGCTGGCGGTGATAATTTTTACAGTGACTCATGACTCGGTGGTAGAAAAATAATCGGCGGTAATTTTCGCGTCTACATATAAAGTGCCAGTATGACAGTGTTTGACAAATAAATACTAGGAAAAAATTATTATTTTTTCAATAAGTATGCTATGTAATGTTTTAGTTTTAGAAATTGAAATACATTTGTAAAATATATAAATGTCAGTGATGACACTGAATTATGATTTGTAATAAGGTAAATTTAAATGATAACAATAGTAAATAATTAAAATAATGGAAAATGGAATAATATATTTTTACTGAGTATCCTTTATAATTATAATCAGGGGGCTGACAATTATATTACCGATTAATTTCACAATTGTAGTTTGGGAATGGCACCGCAAAATGTCGCTATAGTCGCTATCGGGTATGTTCGTATACTTTCGTTGAAATTCGGCTTATGTTCTTCCTGGTGAAACAAAGCTGTTTGAATTTACCTTGCATACGCGAAACGGAAACGTTTAAAATTCTAATAATTTTATGTCATGTGGTATATGTCAACGAGATATAATGCAGATTTGCAAGTTTTTATAATCAAAATTTTTGGAAAACATATACCAGTAAGACCGTAAGTATTCTCATCAATAATAATTAACTCATATTACTTGTGAAGATTATGTATTTTTATTATTGAAATTGAAATTACAGGAACTGAAATATGTAAACTTCAAATAGTCCGGCTTAAATTTTACCAAAGAAAAACATACAATTTATGTAATTTATGGATATTATGTACCAAATTTTGTCAATAAAATTTTATAATAATTAACGTAATAACCGTGTAATTTTTTTATTTTATTTCAAATTTTCAGTAAACGTAAAGTACAATTCCAATAAATAAATAATCACGTTGGCTGCGATTTTAATTTTAGTTCTGGATTGGCAACGCTAAGATGGCGCCAAAAACTTTTTACTTTGTTTTTTACATGTACTGTACCGTCTGTAAAGTGTATAGTCGGTGATTATAATAGTCTGAAGTATCTTCGAAAATAATTTAACGCAAACGGATCGAACAGAAAAATAATTTTTAGTAACTTAAATTATTACCGCGGCGATTGGCAGTGAATCGCAAAACGCAGCGGCAATTACCGCCGCGTTTTGCGGTAAAACGCAGCATAGCGAAACGAACAAACCTAATGACTACTTTGTAATTTTAAATACTACATCAATTGAATTGTCAGTGTCAAACGATGAATGAAAACATAAAAATGATTTAAGAAGTTTTTAAAAAAGTGTTGGATAAAGCGTTGTATTACATTCGTGTAGTCACTAAAGAAAATTAGCCACTCGCCCTGCGAGCTACGTGGCTAAACTTTTTCTCTCGTGACTAATATTATACATTCCACACATATAATAAATAACTAATATCTTCTTACTGGCGTCACACTAGAATTTCCACTGCCTGTCTGCTTTTTAATAAACTCCAGCGTGATCCTCTCATAATCCTTGCAAAAAACTATCTAAACCTCTCGGCCAAAATCTCCTCATTCGGCTAACAAAGAATAATTGAAAGGAAAAATAAATTTGCTGGCCTTGGGGTACATTCCATGTTCATTTTCCTTAGTCTGGCTACATCCTTTCTGATCTGGCTGGGTTCGCGGTCCACGCTGAAAGCCCGAAGCAAAGCTCACCATTTATCACACGTGCCCCAGGTGTATTCATTGATCAGAGAGAACAGAACGTAGACCACTTCCTTCCTCCCTCTTTCTCCTTCCTTCTCCACGTGGATCATACTCATTCAACGGATGAAATGGAATGGGATGGGAAGGATAAATGTTTATTTATTAATCCCTACTAAGGGGTATTCAGACGGGTTTCAATGGATTCTTGTTTATGTAGAATGAAACACTGAGGTTTGTTAAATGTATTTACTGATGTAATGAAATGAAATGAAACAAAGTTGATATACATCATTTGTCAAATGTTACTTATTTTAAATGACTGTGCAGAAAATGTACAAAATGTTTAATGTAGGTACGAGGTTTGATAAAAAAGCAACGAAAATTTTCATTTCTTTTAATAAGTAATATTAATATTGTACCCTTCAGAGTATTTCCCATAGATATAATGTATAATGCACATATGCCAACCTTGTTTCCAGGGGCGTAACTAGGTACTTTTAACAGGGAGGGCGCAACAGGGCGCACCTTTAGAACGAAATAATTTTTGACAGTCTGGTTCTGCATTTAAATTTTTTCATGTTTAAAACATAAAAATATTTCTTTTGGAAGATTTTCATATGTAATGAAGCGAACACAAATACTTATCTGTTCTTCTGCAGTGATCTACTATTATTGTAAAATAATCACAATTATTAATTTCCGGAGTAATTTTGCGTATTATACATTTTGCACTACTCTCTATAACATGATTTTGTGACGTAGTGAACAATAATGTGCATTTTGAGGTACATTGTAATTCTGGAGAAAAGGATCAAATTTTTTAATAACTAGAGTCTATAAAATTGGCCTTATTTGTTGAATTTTTTGTTTCATTATGTCCTTGCAATGGGATAGCCTTAAATAATTTCGTCTCTTTTATAGCCTGAATGGTGCATCATTTTGATTTCTTATAGTACCTTTCTTAAGAGGAAAGGTTACCCCTGTACTAAAATATGAAGCGAAAATTCAATTAATTGTTTCGAACTATTAACATTTTAAAAAACTCAACACACGACACGCATACTTCCGATATTAACCTGAATTTAAAAAAAATATTATTGAAGTCTATTAGTATTTGACTTTAATTTTATGGCAAAACGAGAAAAGTCCAATATTAATAGATTTCAATAATTTTTATTTTAAAATGCAGGTTAGTATCGGAAGGATGCTTGCCGTGTGTTGAATTTTTTTATGCGTTAATAGTTCTAATACAGGAATAATTTATTTGAATTTTCTCTTCATATTTTAGAGCAGCGGTAACCTTTCCTCTTCGGCTAAAGTCGTAGGTACATAATCGTCTCGCTGCTTATTGCAGATAAATAAGTGCATAATAAAATAGTAAAAAAATCAGATTGATTTTTAATAATTTATTTAAATAAAAACACTGAAAGGGGGCGCCAAATTAAACAGGGAGGGCGCAAGCCCCCTCAGAAATAGTCTATCGACGCCACTGCTTGTTTCCAATCTAAAAAATCTGATGTGGCCAGCACATTACATTCCGTCAGTTATATGAGGCATTTACGAAAATTCTACCGGTGAACTGTTACCGGTAAACAGTTGTTATCAGGTTATAGCTATCGGAATCGATATTTTAACAACGCAAATGGTAAACAGGGTAGATCCATAATCTATAAAAAAAAATTAAAATTTTAAACAGATTAGAAATTTGATATAGTTAACAAACTTTAAACGCGCGCGCTTCGCTTTGCATCACTACCTTTTTTTGAGATTAGATTCTTCATGAATCCGGTAGATGGATCTGGTAGATATTGTACAATTTTCGAACACGGTAACTTTTTACCACTCGTGTTTTCGAACACAGTCAATTTTCGTAAATGCCTATGTATTTTCTATAAAATCCACACAGAAAGATCCTTGCAGAATATTCTAAATTTCTTGTATATACAGTTGTATGTATTTTATACAAATACCATACAACAAGTTTCGAGCAAAAATATCCTATATTTCGAGTAAAATTATAACACAAATATACTACGAATATGTCAATTGCACTTGACACTGACATCTTTCAATCAGAATTTTCTTAATATAGTAGCTTTTTCTAGCATAGCTACATAATTTATGAAATTTAATTTCTTTATAATTTTATAACTCTATTACTCTATATCCATTTAATATTAAGTATAAAATGTAGTCAAATCGTGTATAGAGAATACAATGTTCTTTAATATTTATAATAACATTAAATGTGAAAAAATGATAGTTAATATCGTTTTTTCAAGAAAACCTGTTAAAATCTTCAAATGAGGGTACTTTCGGTTGACCAATTATAACCAAAATATAATAAGCTCTTGGATGCAACGAAGAGGAATACGAAAGAATTATAATTTTTGGAATTGTTGTATTTAAAAATTTTAAAATTTTGTTACACAGACACACACATATAGACATCATCGTAAAAATAGTAAAATTGTATTCTAGGGACCTTAAAACGTGCTTATTCATTAAAAACTCACCACCGAATTTTTTGACTAAAGGCAATACCTTCCTTACCTAAAGGTGACGGAAGGTAAAAATCTGATGTGACCAACACCGAACCTCCCGCTATTTAATTTTTATTAATTTAAATATACATACTTACATATTTAGTTATTGCGGAAACTATATTAAAATTCATTCCATATAACTATGGTTCTATTTAATATTTTCTTTTTAAAACATTACTATTATTAATTTGAAATGATTAGTTATTTGACAGTGACATTTATCTGTCAGTTACATACATTTGAGATATGAACTGTGTAACCAAGGAGTTTTGCTTGTTTAAAGCGTAGGCTCCGAGATTAAAATTAAAGATAATTTTATAAATTTATCCATAAAATATATAGAAAAAGTATTTATGCAAATCTGTAGAAAATTTAATAAAAATAACATTTGAAGGTATATTTCGAAGAAAATCTATTTTGAGCTTCAAGTAAAGTGCTATTTCCGGTTATCTGATATACACCAAAATCTAATGGCCTCTTCCCATATTAGACTAAGGTAGAAATACAAGGTTTCAAAATTTTCTGAATGATAGTATTTGAGTTAGAGTGGAGGATACTCACATACACACTCACATACACACAGAGTTCATCGTGAAAATGTTAAAATTGGATTCTGGGGTCCTTAAAACGTGGTCATTTACCAAATAAAACTCATTTTTATTTATTAAAATATTTCCTTCTATTATCAGCTATAAACTGACGATATAAGTTATACTGTAGCAGTCATATAAATACAGGGGTGATATTTCCTTTACTGACCATAACTTCAAGAGTTTACGGATACATGTTGAATAAGAAACGTTACGGTTAACAGTAAAATTTTATGTCGCCTAAGAGACTGCAATGTTTACTGCGTGCATATTGTTTGCAGTGGCCATTGTTGTTTCTTTATACCTCTGTTACGTCATTTGGGACCTACCAAATTTTCTCAACGTAGGTACACTTTTATGTATCTCATTTGCTAAACAAATTACATTTTAAATTAGTTGTAAAATTATTTTCAAAGTAACTAACATGTCTTGTTTTACATAATAATGAAAGGAACGAACTTTCGCATCTATAGAAAGGTTTCTCCATTCTCCCCATAAATAATATCGCTGTGTTATGACGTAAAATGTTCGACGGAGTGAATTCGTTCCTCGAGAATTTCGGGCCTTTTTCACAGCTCACTTGGCGTTCACACAAGCTCGCTTTAGCGCAAGATAGTGGCTTCCGGTTGCTGAAAATGACGCATTTGAAAAGCGTCCCATCGTCGCGTGACTTGTGACGTCACACAGCCTCAGAAATTCTCTTTCCCCCAATGTTCTGTGACGTCAGAACCAACTTGCAGTCAGATTTCTTTTATATCTATTTGTGTCATCTTCAAATGCATTCATGGGGTGGTATTCTAGTAATTTTTTATTTTATTTTAAACTTTCTTATAGTCTTTTTTATTACATTGAGCGATATGAATTTTTAAATATTAATTGAAAAGAAATATTCGTTTTCCGGGAATGGACTGGGTCATATTTTGAGTCAGAGCTCAACGTTTCACCCGCAGTCGTATGGGGCATCTTCAGGAGCAAGGGGGATAGTGCTGTCTTAAACAAGGTTACCCGCAACGTGTCAACCACGCTAGAGGCCGAGTTTAAGCAACAAGAGGGGGAGACTCAGTTTACAAGGTTACCCGACGTGTAAACCACGGGATGATGGCTATTTCTTGAGCCACATGTGGAAACCGGTGATTCTCGGAACACGACACGCCCAATCTACCATTACGAACTCGATTCCCATTGGTCCTCATTAGCTTTGCTCATCTACCGTATCTTTACATTAGTATATAACTGTCTTCTCGGCTTTCCTTTCGTCACTTGGTTTATTTGGCCTCTAGCGTGGTTTACACGTCGGGTAACCTTGTAAACTGAGTCTCCCCCTCTTGTTGCTTAAACTCGGCCTCTAGCGTGGTTGACACGTCGGGTAACCTTGTTTAAGACAGTACTATCCCCCTTGCTCCTGAAGATGCCCCATACGACTGCGGGCGAAACGTTGAGCTCTGACTCAAAATATGACACAGTCCATTCCCGGAAAACGAATATTTCTCATGACTCAGACTGTGGAAGCCTAAACGCAACTATTTCATTAATTGAAAATTTTAATTTTACCAAATGTGACGTAGAAGGTGCTGATGATATTTAAGAAATATATAGAAATAGTAAACTTGTAAACCCACAAAATGTAATAAAACTACTTGGAACAAAACAGTTGAAATCGCATCATTGGCAAAAAAACTGTTTGATTTTAACAAAACAGTTATATGTTAAAAATTATTAGAAATGGCATCACACTTTCATACGTCACGAACCACGTTTTAGCGCCAAAATAAATTATAAGAAAACATGTTATTTTACTACATTCGAATACATCATTTTAACTTCTTAAAAAGATTGTATTTTATATTTTTAAATAGTTTCTGAATGATAATTTGTCTGAATTGTGAGGGAAATATATGACGAATCCATGAATATACGAATTTACAATTCGTATATGCATTTTATTGATTTATTACTTGTAAAAATATATAAATTTTAAATTTGCGCTTTTCTCTTTAGGCCCACGTCCCAATATGCAACGAATTTGAAGTTTTGTACAAAAAACTTCCTTTATACACGTGATAAAAGATTGAAAACGATTCATTTTGTAGTGTTATTTAAGTTTCATAGTATGTTAGTATAAAAACTTGTATATTTTTCGCGAAATTAATGCATTTTTTACGTTTTCGAAATGTATGCAACTTTGATTGCATAGTGGGACACAGTCTGTAGAACAGCTGTCTGACAACGTCCCAATATGCATCGAGCGTTATGTGATATGCAAAAAAACTTTATAAATAGAGGCTCATAATTTTTAAAATAATCCATTTTGTAGCTTAAGTTTGGTTTAATAATATCTCAATATAAAAATTTATATATTTTTCCCAAAATAATTACGGTTTTTACGTTTCCGAAATGTCTACAAGTTTGATTGCATACTGGGACACAGTCTTTACGTCACTGCGTCAAACAGACATAAACATAACCTCTAAAATTGCTGCTTCCAATGTGTAAAATGTTTTAAACTATAAAATAACATCATGAACGGCGTTTTAGCACTTGGTCATTTCTGCGAATCGCACGGCCCTTGCGTCATCCTCAGTACTCAAGCTGTAAATGAAAAATATCCTAGTCAACCACCTCATAGTCTAACAGTTCCTTGGTGTAACGCTTGCAAATCAATCGAAGTAAGTGATGCATTTGTAAGCCATAATGGAACGACAACGTATGTAACGACTAGGACGGCTTTAAAACAAGATATGGCCTTTTTATTGAAGCAAGCCTGCGTGAGAAGTTTGAGCTGCGAAGTATGATTTGTTGAAAACAAATGAATTGGTTTCATGGTTGTTTTTGTAGGAAGAAACTGGGAAGGAAGGAGGAACTGTTTATTTCGGAGATTGTGAAAGAGGACATGTGTTGAGTTACACATTTCGTTTGCCAGATTCTTTGGCTAGAGGTTTTCATAGATTATTTACAGTTATTATGTTGATGAGAGACAAAGTACATTTGTTGAATTCTTGGCCGTTTGTTACCACTCATGTTCGAGAACTAATCAACTATCTTAAAGTAAAAAAATATCAATTATTAATTCATTAAAATGTGAATATGTATATTATTTTATCTGCAAAGAACTACTTTCATCCTTTGGTTTATTAATAACTATTTAATAGCTATTTGTGTATTAAGAGCGCAAAATGGGACATTGCCGATTGAGAGGTTGTCTCGAAATCGACAATGACTACGTTTATCTCGATAATGGACCTTTTCAATTTAAAGAGATTGAAGATATGCGCAATGGGGATCTGCGCATAGTAAGAACAACAGATCTATGGCGCTTGTTTCTAAAAAAATTAAGACGTAAAATGTGAGAATATCTCAGATAACTTTAAAAAATCTTATCGAGATAAGTTACAAAAGCTTTTATTGAAGTTAAAATATCTAACGATGCAAATTTTCACTAAGAATACAGATATTTTAATGACTGCAATATTTTTGACATTTCGTTTGACAGCCCAACTGGCAGTTGTTCGCGCCATTTTCTTACTATTTGTAGCGATAGAAAGAGATAGCCGTTAAATTGAAAAGGTCCATTCAAGCGGCTTCAAGTATATTATGACTTGTAAAATCCTATTGGTTTATCTCAGCGAATTGAAAATAGGATTGAGTTATTTTCAATCTTCTGTAAATTCGCATCGGCTAAAAAAGGTAGTTAAATACTCGATTATGCAGACAGACAGGGATATATGATCTAATTTCATTCTGGATATATAACCCCAAAATCTAAAAGTTGTCATGTTGTTATTTGTCTTCTCTTTCAAAAACATTAAAAAAACATTTATTTCTTTATCACTCCAAATATTTCGCTTTTCGACAATTTTACTAAGTTTTATGTCGTGACTTTTAAAATACAAACAACCACCAACTGATATGAATTTAGTAACACTGCAACATATTGCGGATGTGCGCATGCGTAGCTACATTATTTGACATTTTCAAGCGGCATCAAATATTAATGTCGATCGTTTATTTCGGAGATTGAAAGGGGATTTACTAAATTTAAGCGGCTTCAAAAGTCGAGATAAACGTAGACAATGTCCATTTGCGCTCGAAACACACACGATTTTTTCTACAGTCGCCAAAATGGGGTCCTCCACCATAACAAAAAGTTTTTTTGTATAATTTATTTGTTTCAAGTACATTAAACTAGTGCAGTGAAAAAGTGGATGTCCATTGGGAGCGTTCATGCCAAACTTTTGCTATTGCTTCAATCTTATCTAAGCATTTGATACTTTCATTTTGTAAATGAATGCCCTATTTTATTTTCACAGCAGTGCGGCATTTTGTTTGGTTATATAATATACCGGCAGAGCAGTTATATGTCATATTGACTTGTGAAGGTGGTAATTGTGTAACTACAGTGCCATTAGTTCTTGACTAAACGTTTACAATAAGAATGTAATGACATATGTATCTCAACATTGTATAGTTAGAAATTTGGACAGCGAGCGTTTTTCTTTGTCGCGCATGAGCGGCAAAATGACATTTTGCGTTGACAAAAGAGAGCGCAAGTGGCTACTTTGTATATAGGCTGTAGAAAAAATATATTATCGGTAGCAAATAAAATAATATACTTTTGTCTTCCTCAGTAAAATGTCCATTTCCGCACTTGGTACATAATACACTATTCGTAGATGAACGCATCTAACATAAACACCGCTGAACAAAGCGAAATATCTCAAAGGGTCCACCGTTTAGCAACTGGAACCCCAGTAGGATCTCCTCGTTCTCTTATCCAACTTACCGGCCAAAATGGCGTCTTCAGCCACATACATTTATGGTTTACATGGATATTAACGGCTGGTGCTCAAGTTATGACCGAGCATTCGAATGTTTCTCTCAATTCCCCGCCGTGGTTAGCGGGTGAGACGGATGAGGGCTTTACTTTGGTACAAATGACGAAAATTCCTTCTAGTTCTGATTGTTCGGCTGTACCGACAATGCAGATTAGGGAACTTTATAATATGGTCACTGCAGAACAGTTTAAAACTATTTGTTATTGTATTTTGATTGGACTTCAGGTAGACTATAAATTACTGAACATAAATTTGTTTTATCTGTTTTTAATTATTGTAGATTGTTATCAGAGGGCCACAAGAACAGGTGTCCTCTATTTTGAATGTCCTATCAACATTATTACCGAAGAATTGGCCAAAAATTAAGACATATTGTGAAGAATATGTTAAACCAGAAATTTGTAATTTTTTGGGACTTGATTTACAAGTAGCTGTTCCTCAACCGAATGAATCCATAATTCGATTAGACATAGTCGAAAATAAAATTCATTTAAAATGGACTGGGATATTACCAAATAAATGTAAGTTTTAGTTTTTTTTTTTTAAAAAAGATAAAATTATATTTTTTCTAAAGCAAATTTTAAAAATAATACGAATCATGAAAAATAAATTCTAACACGGAGTGGGTTATGAACAAAGAAACGTATGTCTAATTATTATTCAATGGACCTTACTTTAACGGCTATCTCTTTCTATCGCTGCACGTGACTTTGACAAGTGTTTGTAGGGCCCCACAAGGTTGCCAAGTATATAGCTTGTGTATCTTGCCTGTGTTGCCAAATCAATTTAAGCGTAAAATTAATAAATAAAATTGTAAAATTTGTCATTATTAATGAATATCATGTTTTATTTTCTGACGTGTTTAATTTTTAAAATATTTTCTATAAAAATAGAGCGATTGGTGCTGCCATCTACGATACAAATATTTCTTGACGCGCTAAATTTGAGGATACCATCGAGATCATGTTGAACGCTCTATTTTTATAAAAATTAAGTTTAATGTGCCAGAAAATAAAACAAGATATTCATTAATCATTTTTTTATTTATTAATTTTTCGTTTAAATTGATTTGGCAACACAGGCAAGGTACACAAGCTGCATACTTGGCACCCATTTGGGGTCCTACAAGCACTTGTCAAAGTCACGTGTCTGCCCGTGCCTAAGTAAAAAAATGGCGTGAACAAGTGCCAGTTGGGCTGTCGAACGAAACGTCAAAAATATTGCAGTCGTTAAAATACCTGTATTCTCGGTGAAAATTTGCTTCATTAGATATTTTAACTTCAATAAAAGCTTTTGTAACTTATTTCGATAAGATTTTTTAAAGTTACGTCTAATTTTTTTTAGAAAAAACGCCTTGGATCTCAGTTGTTCTTACTATGCGCATATCTTCTATCTCTTTATGGGCCGGTATTTCCATCTTCGGACAAAGTGCTGGATAACTTATCTGTCGGATAAATGAACTATATTGCATCAAAAAATGACATTCAATATAATTTACTTTATTTATGCTTTTATTTCGATGCGATATTTTATCATTTATCTGACGGATAGTTACCCTGAATTTTATCCGGAGATGGAAATACCGGCCCTAAATTGAAAAAGTCTATTCAAAAGTCAAGTTTCAAAATTGATTTTAAAATGTATTTTTATGAAGAAAAGATATTTTCGTGAATAATCAAACACGACTTCAACATAGATTATGTTGGCCACAAAGACTTTTTACTCACAAAACCTTGAAAATATGCCAACAAACAGTTTTCTGAATAATATTTAATATTTTTTTCTTTGCACCATTGAATAAATTTGGAATAAACGGTTTCATAACGTTCTCTTGATTTTGTTGGCTGTAAATTTTGAATCGCCACATTTGCAACTTCCGGAATCTCGGGTGGAGTACAAGACACATCAGACATTGCACAAAAATTATTCACTTAAATAAAATAAAGGAAAAACTTGGTACAAAAGTGGTACAAAACTCGCAAAGTATTGATAGAAATGTCAAATGAAGCAATTGTTTCTAGTAAAACAAATGGTCATGGCCTACTTAATTTTATGTACGCTCTTAGATAAAGATGTTTTTTTTTTAAATACCAGTACTCGAACAAAAAATATTATACAAACTACGTGCGTGAAGACGTCTTCCGCTCATTCGCGCTATTAAAGACACTTGCTCGTGTTTCAAAAATGCGCTCATGCAGGAACATCGTCTTCCCGCACTTAGTTCGTAAATAACTATAAAGAAGGTATCGGACATTTTTAAGATAAGAATCAAGAGAAAAGCTTGATTTCTTAGATAATATTTTGTTGACAATATCTCGTTTCAAATTAAAACATACGTTTCTTTGTTCATAGACTACTCCGATTTAGGTTTTCTGTGCATTAAAAAATGAATATTTTAGTGCCGACATTGTTGATAAAATTAATCAAATCTATAGAAGATGAGCGATTACAAGATGAAGTCTTAAAATTACAAATAAATGTGTTTATTGAAGAATGGTCAAAGTATGTTATCACAAACAATTGACTAGCATTGTTTTATCTTTGTCCATCGTTTATTAATTATTTTAGACAAAAATACTTCAAATAATCCATAAACGATTGACAGAGATAAAACACTGCAAATCAACCTTAATCAGTTGTTTATATACGGCCAATGTATTCTAAATAATTTTGTTTTAGTATTGCGCAAACTTTATACTGGACTCAAGGACACAGTTCTCTAGACAAAATGGGAAATTTGATGCAAGCATTAGGTGTCCAAACAAACGATTTATTACTTATTAAATATTGGATAGAGCAGGTATCGTCACATCCAAAGTCTCAATGTATTTAATTTTAGATTAAGTAAATAAATTTACTTACCTTATAAATGATCCGAACCCAAAATTCATACATTTATCCCTCCGAACCCTATAAATGACACCAAATTATTTCCAATTAATATAACTATTAAATTGAAAATTACTAATTTAAAGTATCAACCAATTTAATTCAAATAAACATACATTAGTAATAAATGTAAAAAAAAAGTATAATTGTAAGGAATCAAATATTTATTTATGAAACCGTCCGTATTACAATAATTAGATTACTTCTTGTAACCGCAAGACTTCCTGCGACCACGAGCGCGCTCGAATTTGCGTCCCTTGGATCGAACGAACGGTTTAGTGTGCGAATGGGGTACACCAGGGGCGGGACCGAAGTGCCTGACGGCTTCGCGGGCGTTGCGGCGACCCTGCATCAACACTGTCTTCCTGCCAGTTGGGGAGCGGAGCGCCAATTGATCGAAAGTGATGATTTCACCACCTAACGGACGAATAGTAATTTTAAATTTAATTGAAGAATGAAGAACATGTATACAAGAATAGAAAACGGGTAGGTCTCATTTTTCAATTATTAATATTTAATTTATCATTTGACACCAAATGAGTGATAAAAAAGAACTTCATATTTATTTTTATAGGTTATGTGTACATTATCTGTCAGTCCGACATTCAAAATTGCTAATCTCGGACATTGAAGTTAACGTAAAAAATCTGGTGTGGCCAACACAATACCTCCCGCCATTTACAGCCAGAGACAAAAAATATTAAGTTAATCCTTTTTTTGGATTAGCGAATTTTACTCTAAAATATAGTCTAATCTAAATAACTACCTTTTTTTAAACCCCACACAGGATTAAATCCCAATTACAGAGCGGGTTCACATTCACACACATCCATGCCTTAGTAGGATTCGAACCCAGAGCCCCGAGGGCACTCATGGCATGCGGCGTTGCTCTAACCATTAAGCCACCGGTGTTATAATAAAATGAAGATTAAATTTTAAATACCGAGTAGAATTCACTAATCCAAAAATGAGGATTAGCTTAAACATTTTTTGTGAGTCGTTAATTTCATTAATCTAAATACATACCTACATATTTACTTAAGCTAGAAACTGTATTGAATTCCTTTTCTATTGTTCTATTTACTTTTTTCTTTTTAAAACGTTACTAATATTATTTTGAAATGATTAAATCTTTGATAGTGACATTTATCTGTCAGTTACATACATTTGAATAACTGCGATTTGTTTGTTTAAAGCGTAGGCTCTGGGATTTAAATTATAGATAATTTTATAAATTTATCCACAAAATATATAGAAAAAGTACTAATGCAAATCTATAGAAATTTTAATGATCTTTAATTTTTATAATAACAATATCGAAAAAATAACATTTAAAGGTATTTTTCGAAGAAAAACTATATTGAGCTTCTAGTAAAGTGCCATTTCCGGTTATTCGATTTTCACCAAAATCTAATGGGCTCTTTTCTTTCCATTACAGAAAAAGTTCAAAATACAAGGTTTAAAATTTTTCTGAATAATAGTATTTGAGTTGGAGTGGAGGATCCACACACAAATACATCATCGTGAAAATGTTAAAATTGGATTCTAGGGACCTTGAACGTGGTCATTTACAAAAATCTCGATATGCGATTTTTAGCACGATGCCTATACCTTCCTCATCAAGGGTAGCGGGAGGTAAAACCACTTAAAATTATGTGCTTTGTCTCCAACTTATTCATCGGAATTGTTAATTTAGTTCTTCTTGCATCTATTTTTTCTCATTTTATGTACAAATTTACTATTGTACATCGTATAACTGCCCAAATTATCTTACATGTTCAATAATTATCATACGGTTGGCAACACTGCATTTACAATAATGGATTACTTTAGTGCCGATTTCTGAACATAATGACGATTACAAATAATATAATTAAAATTAAACTACGCTGGAATTAAAAAAAACAACAATTGCTAAATGACAAAATAATAAACAAATGAACATCGTTTCAACTGTTCAGGTGATGTTTTGTTTTGTCATAAACCATGACCTACTACAGTAAAAATGATCCACTACAAATTTAATTTTGTCGCTTAAATGAAACGAAAACTCAAATATTTTAGGGGTTTAGTTGTGAATTTAATTCTCCTTAATATTTATTAAAGATAAAGGTGAGTTGTGCTCTCAAAAAAAGTTATGTATCACTATAATTTTCTTATTTTAGAATTTAGAACGAAATAATAAATATAATCTTCTAAAGAAGCTCGCCCTTACTAACCTGCTTTCAAGATGCGTGCACGTGCTCTTTCAGTGACACGAAGGGCACAAACAGACAACTTAGGCACTTCCCAAATACGCTGATCATCAGTGACAGTACCAACAACAACTGCGGTAAGCCCTTCACGTCCAGGTCTCTTCATTAAACGCACAATCCTCGCCAAAGATAGTGGCGGTCTGTGGATTTTGCTCATGAACAATCTACGCAAAATTACTTCATTAAATTTGGCCCCTGTACGGCGAGCGAGAAAGCGGTAGAGCTAAAACAGGAAAAAATTATTTAATAATATTGTACAGGAAAACAATGAACGGAAAATATGCCAACAATCATAAACATGTGTGTTGTTCCGCTTTTTACGTCAACAATAAATAATAAACTTATTTTTAAAAAATCATTTGTTAACAAATAATAATTTAAATAGTTTTAAAACTCACCTTAACTAACAGGCGAAGATACACATCTTCACTTCTAGGTTCTGTGCGTCGAACCTTGCGATCATGTTTATGATTTATGTCGATACCCTAAAAAATATCATCATTTTGTTAATTATACTCACATCAACAAATAATCCAAATTGTGTATATTGTAGGATGACTCAATAGAGGTTCAATATTATCGGATTATTATTAAAAAATTCATAAACCATCTTACCATCTTGGTAACCGGAAAGAGAAGAAACCAACCTCAACGCGCTGCTTTTGCGCCACCAACTAAAGAGAACTAAATTTGGCGCCTTGCTCAATCGATATTTAGGAATATATTTGCATATATACTATTTTTAACGTAATTTTATTAATATTTTAACGTAAAATTATTTCGTTAACAATTTATAACAAATTAATAGTTGTTTGTACAATTAAAACAAATGAATGTGTGTTTAAAGTTGAGTGAATAGCTAAAAGAGGGCTCTAGTAGTACAATTGTCAGTACAACTCTGACAGTTGTAGTTTTATAATTTTTATATCGATGCAGTCGCGTATGTTTCAAATGTTAATTGGCATTGAACACTAGTACATGCGTTCGCTTAAAGTAACAAGTACTAGTCATGAATGCGTCCATAAAAACACCTGTTATTAATCATTTCTAACATATTTCTTGATAATAATGGCAGTGGACAGAAAAATAAGTGATTTTACCGATGTAGGAACCAGTAAAGTTTTATTAGAAGAAACGTTTTACGTCTTATCGAAAAAGAATACAGTGTTTCGTGTTCAATTAAGTGCAAATGGTTTGTGTTTGTTAAAAGAAAGTAGTGACATTGTTAAAAAACAAACAATACATATTAAAGACATTATTGGATGTCAGTGTATGAGAAGTAAACGACGGTCTAGAAGTGCTGCATCGTGTGTTTGCCAGTCTTTGCCAAGAACCCCGACGTTAAAAGTTGTAGATGAAAATTCAAGTATGTACGGTACTTAATACCCAAATGATTATAACCAGGAATTATCATACATTTTTGCTGTAAGCGATTACAGTATAAATATTAATAACATGTTAGAAATATACTGTTTCGCACTATTATTATAATAAAGCGAAAATATTACAATTAAAATGTAAATATAAGTTATGATAATTGTTTGGTTATAAACCGGTAAATTGAAAATAGATTTTCATGAATTAAAACATTAGGTGAACAGGACGAAACGGATACAAGTGCATACTTATACATTTACGCTTATATATTACAAAGTTCTCGTCGAGGGCCGAAAAAAAGAGAAAGAACAATAATAACCCTCCGATTTCGCTCTTTTGACAAATACGAAGACAATAACAGAGAGGCCCAACGATGGCGCTCCGTCATAAAAAACCTAATGAATGGGCAACATATATCAAAAACACCAAGCCTGACTGAAATAATTCCCTCATTTAATACAGACGAGCGAAAGTTGTTGATATTTTTAAACCCTAAATCTGGACCAGGGAAAGGACGTCTAGTTTTTCAGCAGAGAGTTGTTCCTATCTTGCAAGAAGCAGAAATGCAATTTGATTTGCACATTACAAAGTATGCGAATTATGCTCGAGAATTTGTAAGGACGAATAATATTTTCAATTGGAGGGGGATTATTGTGGTAAGAAACAAAATATAGGCTTTCCATATTTTTTATTACGAAAATCTGTGAATATAAATCGTGATAATATATATTTTTTAAGTATTATTTTATATAAAATAAATTTATTTTGTGTGTACTTGTAGAAAATAGATATTTTGCGAAATTGAAAAAGTTGCACTTTACGGCACTAGTTCAGAAAATTTTAATTTTTGTTTGTTCTGTAAAATTAGCATTTTTTTCTCAGTCAATCTTTTATGGATTATTTTGGAGAAAAATACTTGATAAAAAAGATGCGTACAAATCATTTTTAACTGTTATTTGAAAAAAAAAAACAGTGTTAGTCAACTGCTCGCTAATCACCCTTAATCAATAGTTGCAACTTTTCTTTTATTAATTTCTTATCCATTTTGTTTAACGCTAAGCATTTACGACCTCAAAATATTTTAATAGTTTGTTTACATAGAAAATTTCAGGCTCAAGTAGTGGTTCACAACTTCTGGTACAAACATTAAAGGCACAAAGTACTGAACAAAATGAGTAAAAAAAGCTTAAACAATAGTTTCCGACATATACGGTAATTAAAAATTAATTTTTTCGGGATTTAACTGTGTTGTCTCGTCTCGGATATTGGCGCCCAACGTGGGGCTACTTCGATTAAATGAGACTTTTTTTCTTTTCAGAGGTTATATTCAGATGTGCTTTTGTTTTTCAATAAAAAAAATCAAATAATATTACTAAGTAAAAACTCCTAAACTATTAAAAATTTATTTTGTGTGTACTTGTAGAAAATAGATATTTTGCGAAATTGAAAAAGTTACACTTTACGGCACTAGATCGGAAAATTTTAATTTTTGTGTTCTGTAAAATTAGCATTGTTTTTTCTCAGTCAATCTTTTATGGATTATTTTGGAGAAAAATACTTGATATAAAAGATGCGTACAAATAATTTTTTTATAACTGTTATTTGAAAAAAAAAACAGTGTTAGTCAACTGCTCGCTAATCACCCTTAATCAATTATTCTTACTACCGGCTAGTAAGTTTATTTTATTTGTACATATATTTTCTGGACATTTTTCAATAAAAAATTAACACTGTACGGTACTAGTTCGGAAAATTATATTTTCTACACTTGTTCTATAAAATCTCAAAAATATTTCAAGCGCATTTTATTTATTTATTCTTCTCTTCTGTGCAATATATGTTCGGTACAACTTAAAAAAATATTTGTACCGTGTCCGCAAAGCCATTTTACTGTTGTCTGTGGTTCATTCTTTATTGTTGTTTACATCATCCAGTAAAATAACACTTTCCGGATGTAATATACTATTTACATCATTGCTTTTATGGTATGTAATTATTTAGGATCTAATAACCATAATTGATATTGTTGAAATACATATTTATGAATCTTGTCGCAGTCATTAATTAAAATAATCATAGTTTCAGATCACGAAGGAAATTAAAAACAAAAGTGCTTAATCATTTTTCGTCGCTCTATTATCGTTTGTTTTAAATTAGTTTTTTGATCCTTAATATTCAAAAATTAATTAAAGGTAGTGTTCTTAAAATGTTACACTTTTTAAATATTTTGTTATCGGTCATAATCCATTTTTGCAATCAGATAAAATCTATTTCATTTTCTTATCTTTTATCGTATGAATTTTATGTCGTACATGTAAACAAAAAAATAAACATCTATAGTTTTGTTGTGTACTTTGTGCTTATATTTCATGAAATTATTTGCATTATTAATTTTAATACTAATATGACATGCGAAAACACATAAAATGCAGCAATTTACATGTGTTGTTGCAAATTTTATCAAATGGTCTATTTATTTATCAATTTATTATTTATGAGTAAAACGACCTTCACTTTTACACAATGAATTTTTTTGTAAGAAATTATATACATGCTATGAGAATATTACATAATTCCACTTGAAAACGGAAATTCCTTGTTTCTTTTTTTTGAAAAAATACATATAATTCTTGAAAGAAATTATAAATTTGACAGGCGCGCAAACGACAATTTGAACACACCAAATACAGGCTGCGGCAGAACCAATTGAGCAGTTTTGAAGAGTTATAAAAAATAAACCAGGGTATATATGAAAAAAATGTTTTCATTTTTGAAATCAGTAGGACTTACTATTTTATACTCATTAATTTTTTTAAATAATGTCTTTAAGATGGCGGCCGTTAGCTGCAATACATTGCTGGAGCCGATTTCTGAAGTTTTGAACAGCCCGTTGACACATTTCGCGGTGTATCGCGTTTACTTCTTCAACAATCTGCTCCCTAAGGTCTAGCAGGTTTTGGGGGCGACGTTTAAACACTTTTTCCTTTAGATATCCCCAAAGAAAGAAGTCGCATATGCTTAAATCGGGCGATCGCGCAGGCCACCCCACGTCACCTCTCAAAGACACTAGACGTCCAGGAAACATTTCTCTTAAAGCGTTTAGAGAATTTCGGGCTGTGTGGGCTGTAGCCCCATCCTGTTGGAACCAAAAGTCCCCTAAACCCTCTTCTTCAACAACCACTTCCAATCGGGGCTGCAGAAAATTTTGCAACATTGAAATATGACGCCCGGAATTCACGGTCACGCCTTCCTCTTAAAAAAAAGTTTTTATTTTTGAAATCAGTAGGACTTACCATTTTATACTCATTAATTTTTAAAAATAATGCCTTTAAGATGGCGGCCGTTAGCTGCAATATATTGCTGGAGCCGATTTCTGAAGTTTTGAACAGCCCGTTCACACATTTCGCGGGGTATCGCGTTTACTTCTTCAACAATCTGCCCCCTTAGCTCTAGCAGGTTTTGGAGGCGACGTTTAAACACTTTAGATATCCCCAAAGAAAGAAGTCGCATATGCTTAAATCGGGCGATCGCGCAGACCACCCCACGTCACCTCTCAAAGACACTAGACGTCCAGGAAACATTTCTCTTAAAGCGATTAGAGAATTTCGGGCTGTGTAGGCTTTAGCCCCATCCTTTGGAACCAAAAGTCCCCTAATCCCTTTTCTTCAACAACCACTTCCAATCGGGGCTGCAGAAAATTTTGCAACATTGAAACATGACGCCCGGAATTCACGGTCACGCCTTCCTCTTCAAAAAAAGTACGAGCCTACAACGCCAAATTGTGATACGGCACATCACATCGTTAGTTTCGGAGAATGTAGCGGTCTTTCGTGAACAATTTGGGGGTTGTTTTCAGCCCAGTAGCGAAAATTTTGTTTATTCACAATCCCGCTTAGGTGAAAATGTTGCTCGTCGCTGCTGAAGAATGCTGCCTCAAGAGGGATCGCTGCAAGAATTTCCTCACACAGATTTTGGCGGTTGGCGTAGTCTGCTGGGTTCAATTCCTGAACCATCATTATTTTGAAGGGATGGAAATTCAAATCTAAATGCAGAATCCTCCTCAAATTGCGGTCTGAACCCCCCAATGCAATAGCGTGCCTTCGAGCAGAACGTCTTGGCGATTGTTCGACTGCTGCTCTCACTAGCTCTACATTTTCTGGTGTTCAGATGGATCTTCGTCGGCCATGTGTACCTATTCTTAGTGTGCTACCAGTTTCCTCCAACTGCCGAATCCAGGACCGAATTGTGTTCGCAGTAGGAACATAATTATTTCGCGGAATGTCGCCGAAAAGCTCTGCGTCGCAATCACAGATCGGTTGTTTTCATAAAACTCATGCACGGCAAAGCCACGATGTACTCCGGTCCAAACCATGTTGGGTACTAAAATGGGGATGCCGACAGAACAAAAGGAGACCTAGTGCAGCTACCTACCCCCGCCACCGCCTGAACACCTGCCCCCCAAACTGATCATTTGGTTCTGCCGCACCCTGTACTTTCTTTACATTTGAAAGATAACAGATTTAAAGTTGAATACTGCAGTACTCAGTCAGTATTACCAGCATGAATTTAGGAAAAAATTAAATTTAGATGTCTTACTTTTTTGTATTAATGATGGTAGCTCTGTATGTGTAAAGTAAATAAAATACTAAACACATCGGAGTATAAAAATGTATTTTTTGCAGATAGGAGGTGACGGCATTCTTTTCGAAATATTAAATGGTATATTCGAGAGATCTGACTGGATAGAAGCGCTCCAAAAAATACCATTCGGTGTAATACCATGTGGTTCTGGAAATGGTTTAGCCAGAACAATAGCGCATTGTTATAATGAACCATACACACCAAACTCAGTTTTAGCAGCTGCGTTGACTGTGGTGCGCAAAAATACATCACCTATGGATATTGTCCGAGTTGAAACTACGTCACAGGTAAATTACTTTTCTTTGTTGCGGTTTTTATGTTTTTAATCAACAAAAAACAATAACAATAACAATAGCTGCAACGTTTCTTTTATTAATTTTCTTATCCATTTTGTTTAACGCTAAGCATTTACGACCACAAAATATTTTAATAGTTATACTTATTTACCTAGAAAATTTCATGAGTCTTTTAAAGCTTTTTAATTTTCATACCCTCATGGAACGCCGGGAATATAATCTCATATTCCATCTTTCAAAATTAATTAATGGTCTAATTGATGATCCTAATTGTCTTTCTCTTCTAAGTTTACATGCCCCTACTATTAAAACAAGATCCTACTTTACCTTCTATCTTCCATCAGCCCGTACAAATCTCCTAATGTCCTCTCCAATTTATCGCATGTGCAGTCTTTATAATAATAGTTGATGTCTTTCTTCTTGACTTTAAGAGCTTCTGTAACGAAATCCATAATCTTTGTAATTAATAATATTGCAACTATGTCTTGTTGAATTGTATTTTTGCTTTTCGCTACCCTTTAATTGGACTTGTCTGTTGGGTAGTGTGTATTTTTAAATAAATAAATAAATAAATGATCAAGTAGTGTTTCACAACTTCTGGTACAAACTTTAAGGGCACATAGTACTGACCAAAATGAGTAAAAAAAAGCGTAATCAATAGTTTCCGTCATATACGGCAATTAAAAAATGAATTTTTACGGGGATTTACCTCTGTTGTCTCGTCTCGGATATTGGCGCCCAACGTGGGGCAACTTCAATTAAATGAGACTTTTACTTTTCAAAGGTCATATTAGATATGCTTTTATTTTTCAATAAAAAAATCAATTGTACTAACTACAATATTGTGGCGATCTTGACCAATATTTTCAAAAAACTTTTAAACTATACTATTATTTACGAAAGATGTCTATTCAAGGTTATTTATGCGAAGGAAGAATACACATCACTTTACAGCAGTAGCTTGGCAATATTTTATATTAGAAAGAGAAAGATTATTTGAACTATGTCTATTTAATTTGTGACAGATTTAGGTAAATAGTGGCATTATTTTTTAACACACTATAAAGTATAATGACGTATGTCGTAGAATTATAGATACCTAATTATCTACTACACTTCCCTCTGTACTAATATTTACCCAGTGGCGTTGACGTTTAAATCAAATTATTATTCCTTGGTTTATAAGTTAAGTCTATGTTTTTGTATTTTGCAAAAAACATAAGTGAAGAACATAAATCTTTCAGAAAGGCATTATTTAGAAAGAAAAATAATTTTCAAATAAATTACTCTTATTTTTTCAGTTAAAATGTGTCCATAAATATTTAATGTTGCACGCCTATGCATATGAAATGCAATGAAATTATCTGCAAGTAATATTATCAGACGGCTTACAAATGACCTTCAATAGTCATGAATAGTCGTGAATAATAGTTTATTAAAAATTGACAAAAATGATTCATATAAAATTTTATTGTATTTACTGACAGGCAAAATTTTGTTCGATTACTATCTTCGTCAGTTTTTCAAAATGTCTTTTTTTTACTCATTTTGGTCAGTCTGTTCCTTCAGTAGTTGCCACTTAGACCGCGTTAAATGTTACAAATAACAAAAGAAATGTAGATAAAAATAATCCAGGTATATTTTTTTAATTTGTTTATTAAACTTGGAAACATATTATTATAAAAAAGATACTGTGATGTGTATTGTCTCGGGACTAATCTGCGGTATTTCCTTTGTTTATTTGTTATTTTGTAATTACTTAATTGTTTTGAATGTTTTGTTGTTGGAAAGCATGCATGATGCATGGTCTGAACTTTTATCTGTGACCAGCGAAAGAATTTAAATTACTTGTACTCCAAAACCAGTTTTTATCATCTTTTTATTTTGTTTTCTTCTTTTTAGGATCACTTTCCCTTGGAACAATTTCAAATATTTTTGTGACCTATTTTATCTTTTAGAAAATATTATTCAATATTTATAATTGTTAATAACCAAATATTTAAAAAAAGTTTTCTGCATCTTATATTTTTTTTCCGTTTTTCCGTTTATACAGGGTGTAAATGAAATAAGTGCATTAAATTTGACCAGTAGTATAACTCATCGAGAGCAACATTATTTCTTAATAACTTTTTCTCGAAATCGCATATTTTTTTAGCATTTTTACCACCCCGTAAATTGACGAGTCGTTCCAAATATTTTTGTAATAATTGAATGCAGCAGCAATAGCTATGAAAAATTTTGTTTTAGCAATTGACAGTCCTGTCAATTGTTGCAATTAAATTTTGACATTAGTAATAAACTTGTTTATAAGGTAAAATTCTGTCAAAATGCGAGTACACAGACATTGTAATTACTTACCTATGGTTTATTTATTTATTTTTTACTTGTATCTGTACTACATGTTACTTGATATCACGGTTCTCATAAAGACAGTGTCATTGAGTTGCCAACGCATTTACATGGAGCGTTTCCAAATCATCACCAAATCATTCTGTTCTTAATATTCGCACATTTGTTAATCTTGTACATCTTTATCACATCACAATACGGAGTGTCACATATGACAATTTTTTAAAAAGCAACAGTTATATCCATACCATGTGCAAAAAGTTCAATGTTTTCAGCACATAACAGACTTCAATTTTGGGAATGGCTCATAATGTTCATTCATGAGACTGAATTTACTTGGGAAGGTGTATTTATTATGCACAATACACATCTTGACAGACGAAAATGCTGTAAAAATTTTCATTAAAAAATGTTTTGGGCGGGAACAATAAATGGACGACTAATTATTGATACTCATGTACCTCTTTTAAATGGACAAAAGTTTGTACTTACATTTTTTGAATAACGTATTTAAACTATTATGATTTCTCGACGATAAATAATCATCTCATAACCTAACAACTATGCTTTTGCTCCTCGTCTCTCCTTGTCTTCCTCTATTCACACTATTCAAAGGTGATTAAAACCCTGGTTCAAAACACAACTTTATAATTTTGTTATCCAAAATTTAAATTTATTTATTTTAAAAATTGTACTCTTACGTATTAATTAATAATAATGTTATTTCCCTTGATTCGTTTATTAATTACTGTGACTGTAAGTGTAACCGATAACCGACAATTTTTGAGCTGATTGTATCCCACTTGAACACGGCAACAGTCATTTGTTCTCCATGAGCGGGTAACGAAATATGCAGCAAATCTTTAAAGAATTTTAACTCAAAATCTAAAAGACTTAGAAAAAAAAGTTATTAAGAAATATTGTTCCTCTCATCGAGTTACATTACTGGTTAAATTTAATGCACTTATTTCATTTACACCCTGTATATTTGTTCGGAATTTAGATCCCTTTGAATTAAAATATGTTATTCCGCCATTATTGGGTTCAGGGCTTCGAACCGTTCTTTTTTTTTCATTTCAATTAATGTATGTATACAGTGTGCTTTCTTTGAAACAACCAGAGCTTTTTTGGGCGAACTAATGACTTTAGAAATAATGTTATATACAAAAAATGATCAAGAATAAGGGGCTAATTTATTAATAATAACAAACCGAAAATTCGACCAGTGGTTCTCAAACGGCAGAACAAAATTATATTTTTTAAAAGGTATCCTATATAATTTTTTAGCCCATTAGATAGAGATTTTTTTTCTGATTTCAACGATATAAATATGGTACAAGGTTGTATGACAATTATTTCGAGAAAAATGGTGGTATTAAACTAGTATATTAAAGAACGTGTTTTATAAGACATGTTTTTATCGCACGCGTCAAAATTTAGAAAACGAGCGTTAGCGAGTTTTCTAATTGACAAGTGCGAAAGAAAGTCTTGAGTTCTTTTACTATTTTTTATATTTTGCGCCTTCTACAATAACATTTACTTACTCAATTTGTGATTATATTTGTAACCATTTGTACATTTTCATGTAAATAATCTTCCCTAAAAAAAAATAATAATAATTTCGACATTATATTATTAAAATGAATTGTCAATTAACTAAAAATAAATTAGGTAAAAATGGGTTAAAGAAACGTCATCTAGTACCAACCGTCTAAAACAAAAAATTGCGTATCGAAATGTAGGTCATTACGATACGCAATGAACGCAAAATATAAAAATAATGTTATAATATTACAATAGGCTATGCAATACACAGGTTTCTGTTGCCTAGTTACGCTAGTAGTAAACCCATTTTCTATTACATTATTTCTAGTTTTTAATACCATTTTTCTCGAAATACTTGTTATACAAACCTATGTTATATTTATATTGTTGAAATCAGATAATAATATTCTATTTAAAGGGCTAAAAAATTACATAGGCTGCCATTTAAAAAAATATAATGTTGTTCTACCGTTTGAGAACCACTGGTTAAATATTCGGTTTGTTACTATTGATACATTATCCCCTTATTCTTGATCATTTTTGGTATAAAACATTTTTCTCTAAAGTTGTTAGTTCGCCCAAAAAAGCGCTGGTTGTTTTAAAAGAAACATCCTGTATATACAGCATGTCCCAGGACGAGCTTACGCTATCATTATTTTAAAAACTATTCAATATTATTTTGCGAAATTTGGTATCTAGGGGTTTTCCGACATGCTCGTTTCAGCTAAAATATTTTCAAAACAGTAACACTTCCGGTTTTACCGGAAGTAGACCCTAACTTTCTTATTTTAAATGGAATGCTATATTTTTTATTTTACCATTGAATTCAGCAGAAAATTTTACAGATGAAACCATAAAAACATTTTACTTATGATCAACCATTTCGGACGTAATTAAAGTTTTTTGATTTTTTCACTCATGACGGCCACGTTTTTATCACTCTATATCTCGAGAATGGAAACGAATTTTTATAATCTGTAAAAACAGTTTTGTAAAGAAAGCTTTTGTTTACAATAATATAAATTAATAATCGACAATTTTTAAAAATTGTAATTTCTACGTGAATGCAAAATTGAAGTCACAAAATTCAAAAAACTCAATTTTTTTAAATGGAACACCCCATTATTATGAGTTTTGGGGGGCTCTTATTGCATTCAATTTCTTTTTTTTTTAGATAATGTTTTCCTTCTTATCAGTCGGTTGGGGCCTAATCGCTGATGTTGACATCGAAAGCGAAAGATTTCGTGCTATTGGAGGCCAAAGATTCGTAGTAGGGTCCGTAGCAAGACTTTTAGACTTACGAACGTACAAAGGAAAATTATGGTACCTCCCAGTTGGCGAAAATATCCAAGTGTCAGCAATACCTCAAACTATCAGCAATGGGAGTGAAAACGATATCCCAGAAGAAGTTAATTTAGAAACTACAGGTAAATCATTCTATAATTATTATATTTCCTTGAAATTTCCATGATTTGTTATCGTAGAAATGTATGTTTGCGTAATTCTAGTGGAAGTAATTGCTGAGCAATATTTATTTCGATAATGATTAATATCATTAAAACAAAGGTCAAATTGATTCACGTAGTAATTATAAAAATTATCTGTTTTCACTTCATTCTTTGTTTACAATTCAGGAATGTAAGAATTATTTCAGATGATTTTATTGCAAATTTATTTAGTTACTCAGAAATAATTGACTGTTAGCTGAATAAGATTATAAATTTACAAAATAATCACCAGTAAATTATCTTATAATGTAATCTCATATTATATGTTTAAAATTTTAATATCTATATCTTATTTTCTTTTAAATATTATTGAGATATATATTTAGATAATCGTTTACGTATTATTTTAAATCGTTGACAACAACAAGTTATTTTGTTTCTCCCGACTTATATTATTTTTAATTTAGAATATTTCTATATTTGAACATACTTTTTAAATAAATAAATAAAAAACACCTGTTGCAAGCTTAGCTTCACTTTCAAATTTGTGGTTGGATATGATTGAATAATAGTGACATATCTGATCTTGAATACTCCTTGACTCTACGCTGATGTTTCACAAACATTATATAATGTTATGAAGAAAATCATAAATGAAAAATGTAATAATTTTTTTTATAAATATGTATTTGGCATATTTTTATATTTAAGGAAAAAAATATGTGACCCCCATTATTGTATTTCGCAAAAAAGGCCGGAATATTATAATTTTTTGGTGTATTTATTTTAAACCAATAATATTGGAGCAAAACGTAAACATTAAAAAAATTAATGAATTTTTATTATCAGTGATATTTTAGTTTACATAACATTTTGGAGAACCTTTTAATCTACATATAAATATCACATAAAAAGATAAATAAACAAATGAATATAAACGATCGACCAGAGATATAAATTGAAGAGCACAAGGCAAAAACAACCATTGTCCATATATGACCAACTTAATCGATCAATAACAAAAAATCGATATTTTTACCTTCCGTCACTTTTAGGTAAGAAAGGTATTGTCTTTGATCAAAAAATTCGATGATGAGTTTTTAATAAGCACGTTTTAGGGTCCATAGAATACGATTTTACTATTTTTACGATGTCTGTATGTATGTATGTATGTATGTATGGATGTGTGTGTGTATGACGATTTTTTCGGATCGCATAACTCCAGTACCACCTTTCCAAAAATTATAATTCTTTCGTATTCTTATTGAAGAGCTGATTAGATTTTGATTATAATTGGTCGACCCTAATTTGAAGATTTTAGCAGTTTTTCTTGACAAAATGTTGTTAAATATCACTTTTTCACATTTAATATTATTATAAATATTTAAGAATATTTAATCTCTATACGATTTGATTACATTTTATACTTCATATTCAATGGATATAGAGTTAAAAAAATATAAAGAAATTAAATTTCACAAAGCAGCCAGCTGTGCTATAAACATGGAAACATTTACTACATTAAGAAAATTCTGATTGACAAATGTCAGTGTCAAAATGCAATTTACATAATATGTTTAAGTTATAATTTTACTGTACATATATAGAAGCTTACAAGACACTTTCTGTATGGAATTTGTACAAATTACGTAGAACTGACTGAATGTAATGTACTAGAAATATGGAATCATTTGCAAAAAAACTTTCTGTGTGGAATTTGTACAAAATACATAGAACTGACGGAAGGTAATGTGCTGGCCACATCAGATTTTTTAATATGAAATCGAAATACTATATCAAAAAATTTTAATAAATGATCAAAAATCAATTTCAATAAAAAAATCGCAAGATAGATTTTATTAAAAGATCGATTTGTAGTGATATGAAATTTCTACTACGCATACGCACATTAAATTACGAAACAATTGATGAATAACATTTCCTAACGCGCATGAAACACCAAATGATGGTGAAATCAATAGATTTATTCTTGAAATAAATATTTTTTAAATAACTGATCTTTCAGAATTTAGAAGATCGATATTTTTTGAAAAGATCGATTTTCCGGAATTCGGATAAATGCGCAACTAGCAGTTGTTGGCGCCATTTTCTTACTATTTGCAGCGATAGAAAGAGATAGCCGTTAAATTGAAAAGGTCTATTGCTCACAAATGTTTATTTTCCTATTTCTTAACATCCAAGAAATACATGATCCTGAGTTACTTAAGTTACAGAAATCTATAAGTAAGGAAGCTAGAAAGATGTTTCTTTGTTTATCTCAAATTAAAAAAGGAAAATAACTCAGGTTGTTTTTGCTAAGAGCTCTTCAATTGTTATTATCGAAAAAAATGATTCCGCAAAAAACATGAGATACCACAGTTTTTTTTATATCATAATCTTGATCAAGAAACTGGATCTTATTTTATTTTTCGAACACCAAACGGAAAATTATTTATTTGCTGATTAACAAAGAAAGAAGAGTGAATCAAGCATCAATGGAAAATTATTTTCATTAAACTTTAGGAAAAACCTGAATTTTATATAAAATCTGTAACATGACTGGAAAATCCCCATTTCATAATCGTAAACCATTATCAACATCGCCGTCATTATTGTAAAATCTTATAGATATAGCAGTAGAAAGCAGACAACGCTTAGATAGTTGGTATTCGGCTACTTCCCGCCGCAGTGCCTACTTCTCCGCAACAGGAAGCAGTTACCAGTCCATGATAGATTCTGCGAACGGGGACCGTCATGGCAGCCACAGCAAAGCGCACATGTACGGCCCCGCCTCACAGTTACCAGCTTTAACGGCCCCCGTTCCATCACATTGGTCGTACAAAGAGGGTAGCTTCGTGATGGTGCACGCCTCCTACCAAACACACTTAAGCGAGGACTGTTTCTTCGCGCCAAACTCCCGGCTCAACGATGAGATTATTTGGTTGGTGATACTCCACGCTGGGTTGAGTAGGTCGCAACTTTTGTCGTTTCTTCTCGCGTTGAGCTCCGGCACGCATCTTGATCCGTCGAATGGGGAGTTGATTGAAATGATTGCGGTTAGGGCGTTTAGGTTAGAGCCGGAAGATGGTGTGAATTCAGGGCATGTAACAGTGGATGGGGAGTCGGTTGAATATGGGCCGATTCAGGCTGAAATTTTCCCGGGGCTTGCCAATATTATGGTTCCTTGAATTTTTATACATTTTTGTTTTTAGCCAATTGCATTTTGCTATTTTATATATTCACACACGCAGACCATACACGATAAAATAATTTTACGGGGGGTAAGGAGTTACGATTCTAGAAAATTTTGTGCAAAATATACAAAAAAATAACGATAACCTAACTTTTTTTTATAAAACTTTTTAAAGCCGATTCAATTAACCGGTTACAAAATCATTTATACCTTGTTCCATTTAAATCATTCATAATAGGGCGCGAGCATACACGTGACTCGAGCGACCTTGACTTGCTTGGAATCAGCTGATTTGTCAATTTGACAAGACTAATGTTTTGACTTATTTTGATTTGCTAAAATGTTATGTTTTTCAATTTTTAGGCATTAAAACACATGCAATTAAAACTAGTAACATTTTAGAAGTTAAAAATCAAAATAAGTCAAAACATTGGTCTTGTCAAAATGACATGCGCACACAAATCATCTGATTCTAAAGGCGATTTCGGGCGACAACCGTTCACTTGCGGTATGTCGCGTTCAGGTGCGTTCACACATTCGGGCGCTAGGAACAACATACCCGGTATGCTTGGATCAGTGCTCACAGCTGAACGGGTTTGCTAGTCGGGTCAGGTCTCTGTTCACTATTTCTATCTCTTTTTATCATGTCTTTTTTGAAATGTCAAAAGTCAAAACAGTCGGAGTCGTGGTCTTATGTCAAACAGGGTGACATTATTTTCGTTGACTCTTTTTTTGGACAAATATGGAAAAAAACTATCTTTCTCCGTTAATGCATTTTAATTGTCAGACACTATTTCTGACAGTTTTAAATGTCGCAGAATATACATAACCTCCAAGCACGGTGTCAACAAGTGAACCATTGATTTTTGGCGCCACCACTGACCATAGCATACCGCAAGTGACCGTATCTGATCCTAAGAAGTGAACGGGTATGTCGCCCGAAATCGCCTTAAGACGTCAAGGTCCCTCGAGTCACATGTCTGCTCGCGCCCTATAAGTACGGATCGTCGCGCCACTCGCGGATTTTCTAAACACTAGCGTTGGGTTGTTTAAATAACAGTTCATAAACACCTGTAAATATGAGCACGAAAATCTGGAAAAAAGCCGTCAAATTTGTTATGTCGTAGAATGCAAAAGGCGACAAAAATGGATAGCATCAGTTCGTCGAATGTCGTACAGTACAGTTGAATTTCATTAAAAACCTGATAACATATTTCTCAAGCAAATAACATTATTTTAAAGTTTACATATTTTGTGATTTTGTCAAATAAAAAGTTTAATTCATTATAACTTAGGAACAAAATACTGGAATTCAAAATAGGTTATAGGACAAGTCCATATTTGATCTACGATAAATTATTAGTAGACAACTTTATACAAAGCGCACGAAGGAAATCTAAAAGTTAAAGAAACTGATGTAAGTAAAAGAAATAAACAAATTACATATTAACTAAAAGGTTTCCCAAAGCAATGCGACAACTAGTGACGGTCTGACAGTCCTCACACTGGCGCGAATTTACCGCGCAAACGTATAAGAAAGATATATCGACATTTTCGAAACTACAGCGTACGATAACATTCATATTTTTTATTTCAAGTGGTGCTTCAAATATGTATTAAACTGACAAAATGATATAAATCTCAATTCTACACGTAAGAATCCTACCTAGCGCTACTTACCGGGAAATCCGTCAGATGGCGCGGCCAGCGACACGGAACATCTGTTTGGATAGCCTATGGACCTTTTACATTTTTATTGCACCCTGACGTCATTTTTCTATGCGCCACCTAGTGAAATTAGAGATGAGGAGGCACCATGTTGTCAAGTAAAATGATTAAAAGAATAAGCATTTATTTTCGATAAAAAATTATTTAAACAGCACAAAAACTTAAATAATTTTGTCTTTATCTATAAAGAAATAATTAATAATGAAAAAAATATATTTAAAAGAAAAATAACAATTTTATTCTTGTTTATTACTTTCCTAATATGAAACTGGCAACTACGCAATTATCTGTCACTTTATGTGGTGTTTATTTCGCATCTTGTGGAACAAAAAATCACTTTTTCTGATTCCATCTCCTCTTCCTCTTGTTTTAAAATATTCATCACAAATGCTTTGTGTGAATTTATTTAAGAAATTTAAGTTTTTGCCAGAGTTGTTACTTTCCGCCATTTGTAATTTTATTTGAAATGTAACTGGTCTCCTCAAAGCGCAAACAACCTACTGCGCACTACATATATGTCATTTTTCTCTATCTCTCTCTTTTGATGTAAAAGGTCCATTGCAGGGAATAGTTTTGACGTCTCTGATTGGCTGAAATTGGAGACAAAAGACAAGTTTATCCAATGTAATTTCAGCTATTTAAAACTGTCATTGATGCGAGTGCCATCTACTGAATGGCTTAAATGGAACAGAATATTTTCATTTCTGGATAATCTGTCTGTTAACTGTCAGTTAAAAAAAAATATAGCACCGATATTACAGCGTAAGTTGTAAAAATTACACATGTCTCAATTTTTCGATGCTACATTTTCTTTTAATTGACAGTTAACAGATAGTTTAATCAGAGATTAAAATGCGGACCTCAAGATACAAAAATTTGTGTTTTCTACGCTCATTAAAAAAGTTTTTTCCATTCATATTAGTGTACAAAAAGTAGTCACTTTTATTACAGTTAAAAAAATGTGAAAACGTATTATAAAAATAATTATTTGCCGATTGACATAAAAGTGCGATTTTTTGACAGTTAACAGTTAATAATAATGTCACTTTTACTGCCTATTGTTTGTTTTTACATAGCAATCGCATAGCAACATAATTTGATGGCGATGTGGCGATAACTATCGAAATAGATACTAAAAATTATCACTAAATTAATTCTAAAATCGGCAAAAAATAATGTGTTCAACATCAAACACAGATTTCCAGCTTCGGCAGTATTTTATGCCTCGGTTTCGCCTCGGTAATTAAACGGCATCCTCTGCTGTAAATCTGGTATTTTAGTCCCCAGTTAAACAAATAACTATTTTGTTTTTTTAGAAACGATTTAGAAACCGGTTTTAAGTATTTGTTCGGTTAATAGTTTTTTTTAGTAGGTAAATAATAATATCTGTTTTGGTTAATTTGGTCTTAAAAATACTGGTTAACCATTTTTAAAATCTGTACATATTAAGAAAAATGGCGCCTGCAACTGCCAGCTGGGATTTAAAAATATTTTAGCTTCAATAAAATCTTTTCTAATTTATTTTGAGAAGTTTTTCTAAGACTTTCTACACATTTCACTTCCAAATTTTGAAAAAAATAAACGTCGTGGATTTCTCGACAAGCACGTAACCATGACTTCCGCCATTTGCGCATATTTTCAATCCCTAAAAGGTCTATTAAATTAAAGCTGTTTTTATAAATTTTTAAAAAGAAGAAATGCACTTTTTAACTTATTATATAAAACGCGGGACTTCCCCGAAATTTGTTCTTTAGAATTTCGTGTTATGTGAATAAGTACCGTGTTTTAAGAGTGTAAAACTTCCCCTCGTAATTTGCGATTTTAATTTGAACGCGTCAATTACTGAAATATCAAATAAATTTTTATTTTTATATTCAATAAGCGAATCTACGTATAGACGCAAAATAATACAATCAAATGCTTAGCTCTTTAGCTGTAAATTTCAGAGTTCATCGCTATTTTCTTTACGCTTTTTAAATGGATAAAGCGGAATTGAGATATAGAAACTGTAAATAATTAGTTCAAATATTAAGATATCAAATGTGAAAATGTTTTATAAAGCTCAAATAGATGTAGAGACGATTTATTTAGTTTTAAGCGAGAAAATAATTCTTGTGTATTACTAAATAAATTCGCTGTTGTTTTTTGATCGTTTAAACTAATTCTAGTTACAATGCAATAATTATACTTGTTGTTACTATACCTGAGATTATTATTTATGATGTTTTAGTGTATTTATAGAATTTATTGTTCGTAGAGATGTTAATATTTCCAAATTATTTATTCATAAATCTATAATCTTTCTCTTTATATGAATGGGGATTGTGCTTTTAGGTAGAATTTTTAAATCAAACAATAATTGAAATTAAAATTTATGGCAGTGCCAAATATTTTTGTTTGAAAATTGGCATCGCATAATCAAAGAATCAATCAAATCATATCACCAATTCATATGTAGACATCAGGGAATAGCACAAAATATACATAATATTTATTAAAATTAAATGATATCTAAAGCATTTATGTTTTATACATGCCAAAATTTATATGAATTCTTCCATTTTATGCTTTATTTAAAGTTGTATTTATTTGTCAATTTTAATGAATTTTAACTTTATACATTATTTATATATTTATTATTTGTTTTATTTTATTTTAATTGTAAAATATAGTGTCCCAAACAAACATAATATTCATTATTACAAAATTAGTTTCAGATAATTCTAAATAATTATTAAAATACATGTGCAGGTAATTATCGTTGCTAAATTATTTATTTTAATGTTTATCTGTCACCATAAACAATTTCTGTCACCATTTATTATATGTATATTACTTTGTTTATAGTAATATTTTATAAGTTAACTCACTAAAAAACATTGACCTGCTTAAGGGTGATCAGCGAGCAATTGTTGCATTATTTGCGCCGCTCTATTCACGTATTAAATGATTCCTCTTCCTGTTTTATGTATAGTAACATAATCTTACTGTTCCTTTAACATAAACGCTATTTTTGTTTGAAATAATGTTCTCAACAACAATTTTTATTCCGACCAAAAACTTATTTCAAACAAAAATAACATTTATGTTAAAGGATCAGTAAAATTATTTTACTAATACAAAACAGGTAGACAGGAAGAGAAACCATTGAATGTATGGACAGAGTAGGGTGACCAGACGTCCTAGTTTACGAGGACATGTCCTCGGACGTCCCCGCGGGTTTTTACGAAGTATCTTAGTTTTTTAAAGAAATCGCATAATTAAATTTTTGAATTTTTTAAAAGAATTTTATCAAAATATCTTCTATAAAATGGTTCTTCATTGAAATAAATATTTCTTTTTTATTCTGAACATGAATTGTATATTTCTGTCTTCAATTTACAGAATTAATGTATTATTTAGAGCCAGTTTTTAAAGATTTTCTTTGTTACCTGTATTTTTATTAATAAAAACTTAGTGGAAACGTCCTCTATTTGTCCTCTTTTTAAAAATTGTAAATGTCCTAGTTTTTTTTCGATATGTCGATAGTATGGTCACCCTAGGACAGAGCGGCGCAAATAATGTCAAACATTGTTGGATCCGTCACACTCAATTTTTCTGACTGTAGCATTGCTTTTTTTTCTTGTCAATCATTTATGGATTACTTTGCAGAAAAATACTTGAAATAAAATTAATTTTTCAAAAATTATTTGAAGTATTTTTCTCTAAAATAATCCATAAACGATTGACAATAAAAATGATTATCAGTTAATCAGTTTTTATATTAACGATTAATATTTTCCCGAAAAAAATGTTCTTTTTTATTTGAGATAGAGACCCGATTGGACAAAAATGTGCTTTCAGAAAATATTTGATTGTTGAAAATTATTACGCTATAGTTCGTTCGCCGAAACGAGAGAAATGAGCCGGTTTCACATTTTTTTAAAAGTATTTTAAATGAAAGTTTATGCAATTCATAGTAATATAAAAAATAATAATTTATTGTTATTTTCGTGAATAATTAAATAAAAAGATTGACGCCAGAAATAGTAATGAAAAATAACCCCTACTCCTGTGACGTCAGAGCACATATAGTACGTCATTCATAGCCAATAGGAAAACAGTTACGTTATTTTTATAAATAAAAGTAGGCGATAGTTTGTCATATGTTAAACTGTATGTGCTCTGACGTCACATCCTGTTTCAGATCACGTGACATTTTCAAAATATTACACAAATTTCAATAATTGTAAAATAACTAATGGATATTTCGTCATATTTTCAAATTTGAGTCTCTTTAAAAAACAAAACCTCTTAAAATTTAGTACTTAGAAGTCATTTAAATTTTTTTGCAACAGCCCTATTGGAACTAACCCGAGAACCGAACCAAGTCATTCTTATTGGTCGATGATGACAAATGTAAAGTCGAATTTTCGAATATGTCATCATCGTGCAATAAAAATGACTTGGTCCGGATCCCCAATTAGTTCCAATTTCTCTCGTTTCGGCGAACGGACTATACTTATTAACAAATATTAAAATCAGATACAATTATTAATTAATTTTCCAAAAATGAAATTTACCGGTACATAGTGTTCAAAAAAATTCCTAACTTGGAGTAGGCTATGAACAAAGAAACGTATGTCAATTTAAAAATATTTAATTAAATATCAATTTGACATGAGATATTGTCAAAAATGTTATCTAAAGAAATCAAAGTTTTTCTTCTTGAATCTTATTTTAGAAATGAAAAAAAAAAATAGACTCGGTGAATCTTCTTTATTTTTTTCTCCTTAAAATTACATTTCAAGATCAATTTTGACATCTTAACTTTTTAATTGAATAATGATCAGACTTACGTTTCTCTATTCGTAGCCTACTCCGAGTTAGGAATTTTATTGAACACACTGTATTTATCTTAAATATTGTGACAAATGCATTTTTTTTTAAATTTTATTTTAGGCAGCAATACTACATAATTTCTAACACCAAATTACAAATATATTTCACAGATAATCAACTATGTTTAACAAATAGTAGTATTGCTGATACATCAAATATATTTTTTTTAACATTCATCATTCTAAAAAATAGTGAGGAATAATGCATTTTCATAAATAATTCAAGTCTTCAATGTGCAATAATATACGTATTTAATTTTAAATGTATTACATGATAAATAAAATAATTATGCATCTTCCCCATTTTTAAGGTTGTGATATTAATAATGAAATTATTCATAATTGTAAACACTTAATTTATTGTTCCAATATTTATTTCAAAGTATTCATTTCAAGAATTTCTTGAAATAAATATTTATATTGCAAAATGTTACAATTCTGTTATTGTTGATGTTAGCATTAAAAACAATTTAATTTTTTTGATCCTTTTATAAAATATTACATTATTATAAGGAATGATATATTTAACAGTTAAATTTTTTAAATACATTAGACATGTTACATTTTATAAATAAAGTTTACAAATGTAATGTAATTATTTTAATGACATATCATGAATAGCATTTAGTAAAAGTGAAACTTGATCATCTAATTGTGCGTCTGCAGTTTCATTCAAGTTCATTGTCATACATTGCATCGCCAATTTTTCAGTTGCGTCTTCTTTTTGAATAGATCTTCTCAAGAAACTTAACATCAAGTCGATTACCTAAACAAATTATTCATATTTAACTATAATATTTGATTTTCGATATTATTTTCATAGACGTGAAGCTGGTGCAACCATTTCGACAAAATCACACGAAATCAATCAGAAAATTTAGTACTCATTAATTACCCATTGGCGATCCATCGTTAATATAACAACAACCCTAACTTTTCAGGGACGACAAGAACTGCATTAACCGTAGTTCTAACTGGGATGAAAAAGGGGCTGGAATTTAATGATGTGAATATTTTATTACTGTTTGCACAACCCTATGTATTAAGAAAAATCCGTCGCAATCTTAGATAAAATTTCCATTCTAGTGGCGCAAATCGGTACTACGGAAAGCAATCGTACAAGCGCCATATTGAATAAATGACAGCTGAGAGTAATGTAGTAATTAATAATTAAATATTTAAACTTATCGCCTTCATATAAATAAGTTTTTAAACTCGATTTGTATATACAGTCAACGAACTCAGTGAATAATGTGAACTGTCATGGCAAACCCATCGTATAGCGGCCATTTTGTTTCGAAAATCAGCACCTCTATAGACTACCCAAGTACGTATCGTCGCGCTACTCGCGGATTTTTTAACACTATGGTTGGGACGTGGCTGGGATGACAGTTCGTAAACACGCGATGAGCAACGAAAACCGTGGTAAAAAGCCATTAAACATGTTGTGTTTAAAGCGCAAATAATTTAAATATAATGGGGATAATAAGATTCACTTTTACGTCTTCCCGTATTAACCTTGGGAACAGGTAAGGCGATAAAAATGGATACCATCGGTTCGTCGAATGACATAAGTACAGTTGAATTTTATTAAAAATCTGATTGCATATTTCTCAAGCACACAACAAGGTTTTAAACTTTATATATTTTGTGGTTTTATCAAATAAAAAATTTAGTTCAATAATTATAACTTAGGAACAAAATACTTCGATTCAAAATAGGTTATGGGACAATACATATCTGTGTGCCTTTGATAACAATAATGAAAAATAAAATATCTATGAAATATACATGCTATTGAATGTATAATTGTATAATATTTATGAGATTTACGATAAATTATTAGTAGACAACTTTATACAAAGCGCATGAAGGAAATCTTTATATTGACCTTGACAAAAATATACGTCAAAGTTCAAGAAACATGTAACACAAATTACATATTAATTAAGGGTTCTCCCAAATCAACGGGAAATATTTTCCAAATTGTCGTCCACTAAAAGTTCACAGTGACAAGTAGTGATAGTCTGACAGTCTTCACACTGGCGCGAATTTACCGCGCAAACGTATAAGATATGTCGACGTTTTCAAAATCACAGCTTATGATAACACACGTATTTTCTATTTCAAGTGGTGCTTCAAATATATTTTAAACTGACAAAACGGTTCGTGTATATATAAAACGCATTTCAACACGTAATAAATCCCTCCCAAAAATATTTAACGGGAAATCCATCAGATGGCGCGACCAGCGACACGGAACAGCTGCTTGGATAGCCTATCGTCAATTTCGATTGCGAATAAATTTGGTTTTTGTGTAACTAAATGAGTAGTAAATTTCCTGATTTTGTGAGGTTGTGCCAGCTTCAGGGGCCTTATTTTCATACTTGTTGTATTTGCCTTCGTAGTTGCGTAGTTTCAATTGCACCATCTTTTCGGCTGTTTTGTAGAAAATTGAGTTTACTTTGCGCTAGTTGTAAAGGATTTCTTCCATGCTTATCTAAAGAAGTAATATCAGTTCCGGCGTCCAAAAGAAGTGTTACTATTTCTAAATTGTTTGTACACGCTGCTAAATGTAAGGCAGTATTTCCAATAATGTCGCGCGCATTTGGATCTGCACCAAATCTTAGCAACAAACTTACTATTTCTTTGTATCCTCTACTTGCAGCTAAGTGAAGAGGACTTCTCAATAGATTATCAGCGGCGTTGGGATTAACACCTCTTGTCAGTAATTCTTGTACAGCGTCTGTGTTGTTAGTTCCGATAGATCTGTGTAATTTTTTCACATCCAAATCCAATTGTTTTCCTTTTTTTAAACAACTTAAATATTCCACTTTTTGTGTTCGACTTTTAGCTTTCATTAAGGCGTGGAGATGTTTATTTTCGTTTTCATTTCGATTCATTTTCAATAATATAAGCGGAATAAACATTTAGACCATTTTACGTCGTAGTGTACGGTTATAAAACTGTCAATAGTCAGCTGATGATGTTGATAGTTTAATAGAGTTTTTGTTAATAGACTTGTGGCAACACTGCACACAACATGTGGTAGGGTGATTTATTTATAACCTCCAAAGATGAGTGTCAAACAAATAAATGGTTTTAGAGGTAAATAAACTTATATTATTCAATTATTTGTACATATTTCAATTATGTATTGTTTGTAGTTCTTCCCTTAAAGTTTTCTGAAAAAAGTACCGCTCATCACGAAATTTTTTTGAAAGAACACATCGTACGGCATCAGTCTGCTGAAACTCCGGCAGAACGTACATTATTTGCCGTAAATATCCCTCCATATGCGACAGAAGACAGCATTAAACGAATATTTTCAGTTGCCGGACCAATTGTTAACATAATTTTCAAACAAAATGTAACCAGCGATTCTTCAGACCCTATAACTGGATTTAAAGTAGCTTACATCGTTTTTGCAACCCCTAAAGGATTATTAAGTGCTTTAAAATTAACAAAATTACAACCTCTATCCACACCTGAACAACCAGTTCTGTGTGGCATTCAAAAATGGATAAAACAATACAATGAAAATATAATTGATCCAAAAACAATGGAAACAGAAATAAATGAATACATGGCTGACTATGATCGAAAAGTGAAACAAAAGAAAGAACAAGAAAAAGCTTCTGCGGAAGAAGACGATGAAGGTTGGGTTACTGTAACAAAACACGGTCGAAAACCTGGTGTAGCCAGGAAAGAAACAGTTGAACAGAAGATAAAAGAAAAAAATGAAAAGAAACGGGAGAAGAAAGAATTGAAAAATTTCTACACTTTCCAAATTAGGCAATCGAAAATTAAACATCTGGCGAATTTACGGAAGAAGTTTGAAGAGGATAAAAAGAAGATCAATTCTTTAAAACAGGCAAGGAAATTTAAACCATTTTAATTTTATATATTTTATTATAAAAATGTTACAAAATAATTTGTTTATGTGTATTAATAACTATTTTAAGAAGTCTATTTTCTGGTAGTTGATCTAATTGATTTAATAAATCTTGTATATTTCCATAAATACATCGAGTTGCTAATGCCACTTGGACAGCCTGTGCCAAACGATCCAACGACACCTAAAAAAATATTGTACATAATATGGGTTGATACGAACCCCCAATTCATGCATTTATACAACAATCACACTTTCCTACCCGAACTAATTGTGGTCTCTTATTATTTTTTTATGATTTCCATCTATTCACTACCTTACCTACAAGTTGGTAGAAGGTTTCTAATAGGGTTTGCAATATCGGTTGAAAGATTTACGGTATTTTTTTCCGGTATTTTCTTTTAATAATACCAGTATTGGAGGAAACGAAAGAGGACATATTTTTTTATTCATTGTCTGTAACTTTTAGTTGCGCGACCCTTTCTTTATCATAAGTATGAAGAAATCTCTTTAACATCTGTTTTTCACATATTTCTCAGATTTTACAAGTTTCTAAATACAAAAAGTGTATAAATAGTTATTTATATAAAAATCAGGAAAATGGTACATTACTGGCGAGAGTATTTTCCGGCCCAGAGTCAAGTACAGACATTTTACTGACAAGTCACGTATTAATTTTGTTTTTTGAAACCTTTGATTACAAAAAAAAATAATTTTAAATTTAATAACAGACCTTTTTAATTTAAAGAGATATAAGATATGCGCAATGGGGATCTGCGCATAGTAAAAACAATTGAAATCCATAGCGTTTGTTACTGAAAACATATATATCATATATAAAAAAATATATATCATCATGGCATATTACCCATTGCTGGGTGTGCCAATCTGCTTTGTACGCAGATTTCGCTAATGATGATGACATTTGTACCGTGCGGGCGTTTACCAGGCGTCACCTCACGGGCACTCATTGCAGAATGAACCACAGGGGTCAATTTAAAATTCGAAATATTTGGCGTCCGTCGGGATCGAACCCGGTTCCCCAGATTCTGTTCATTTGCAATGTTTTGCGACGATTCCTTTAGACATTTTAAGATTAACATTTCCCATGTACAAAACACTACTATAGGTTTGTTCCAACAGAAAATTCAGAACCGTTCAGAACGTGATTTAAAACCGGTTGAGATTTTTTTTTTTGTATATCCTAACCAAAAAAAAAAAACTTGATCACTGCATTAAGGCACTATCATCCGTAGGTAATTTTCATTGTTTTGCCTTATTTCCATAACATCGTACAAGAATTCTCAATCATTTTCGCTAGAAAATTCTGACAATTCGGAAAAATCGCTGTTTTCTTTCATTTCTAATTTCATTAATAACAAAAACAAAATAAGTCAGATTAATAGTGTATTCCGAAATTAAACCACGGTAAGCACTGAAAATGGTTACGGTTTAACCGCGGTTACAATGTTACCAACATCGAACTAGAAAAAAGGACCTGGGTCTTGATTTTGTAACTTTATATTCTGTCTGATTTCAAATTCTGTCAGAATTGGGTTTTCCCCATTACGAATTCTTCTGCTCCAGACCAGTAGAATTTGAAATCTGACAGAATTGAGATTTCCTCAATTCTTTCTCCGGATAGATTTCAAATTCTACTGGTCTGGAGGAGTAGAATTCGTAGTGGGGAAAACCCAATTCTGACAGAATTTAAAGTTACAAAACCAAGACCCAGATTCGTTTTTCTAGTTCGATGTCGGTAACATTGTAACCGCGATTAAACCGTAACCATTTTCAGCTAACAGCTAACCTTATTTTGACAAATTTAAAATTGTTAAAAGTTCATTTGTCATGCATCAAAATGTAACCGCACCACAACCGCCGATCTAGCGCGGTTAGTGTGGTTACAGAATAGTTACCAGCTTTCAGTAACCGCGTTCCGAAAACACAACCGGTTACTGAAAAGGTAACCGCGGTTAACTTGGTTCAATTTCGGAATACACTATAAATAACACGGCAAACTTATTCAGAATTAAAAATTCTGGTAAAATCCTGGAACTTTAAGAACGGTTCAGAATCGGTTTGGAACACAATTCACTCGTTTTAAATTTAAATTCAATTTGTCAAAACGGTAAAATGGCTTTGCACAAACTCAGTATAGTTCAGAACGGTTCTGAACTTTTGTTGGAACAAACCTTAAAAATATAAATATTCAATAAAATTTTAAATAAAAGGTTTAAATGTTTTCGTGACAAGTCAGGGAAATGCAACTTTCACACAACATTATTGGCGCGAAAATAGTACTTTTGCTCCGATTTTAGAAAAAAAATCTGTTTTTATTTTCTCGTTTGTATTAAAAAATATAAAGGATTGCATTTTAAGTATTTTTTTATACAGCTAAATAAAAAATTAAATATGGAAATACCGGTTTTTAAATTTGCCCCGATATTGCGAACCCTAGTTTCTAATTACTATTTTCTTACCATGAGCGATGGTTCATTCCTGATTGATCTTCCCTGTCTCAACAGCTCCCCAATTTGTGTTTGCAAAGGCGCAATAACATTAACCAAATGTTGAGCACAAACTGCTGTCGGTGGTCCACTTCCCGGTCCCGCTTCCATTAAACTTTCCAGCAAAGCCAGATGCAGCTGGCAATATAATTGCTGGCAATTTTCATTCTTCTGAATCTTATTCTTTGTTATCAAATGTTGTGACTCGTACTGATCGTTGGAAAATTGTATTGGGGCTAAAATGCACCATTTTAACAACCCCGCTAATGGCATAATTGCTGCCATTTGTATTGCGCCGGTTGGCAAAGATGAGGGGTTGTTTTGCGCAGCGGAACAAAGTTTATAATTGTCTGACACCCAACGGATAATAGTTTCTAGTAAATTTCGCGGTGGAGGTGTAAAAAAATTGCGCTTTTCGATCAAATAAATCTCGGCAACTGCAGTTAAAAAATTTGCTGTAAACTGCGGCGCTATGTTCGGTAATATATTAAAACGTACAACAGCGTTCGGAGTATAAACAAAATAATCATTTACTAAAGATTTTGCGAGTTGAATGCTATGCGAAGATGTGTTTCCTAATTGTTGCATCCAAATTCCAGCTGCGTGAAGTACAGCAGCAGACGAAATTGATACAGCCATTGATACTAATTTACACAATATTTTTATACGCAAAACTAAACTATTACCTCCGAATAACGACAAAAATATTGTGTTTTTATTTTGTTCGGTTCCCGGTCCAGCAAAAAATTCGCAAAAAACTTGCAGTAATTGTAATTCTTGTATTGAAGACAGTGGGTTCGGTTTGCGATTTCCTCGTCGATCTATCTCACAGAAGACGAATTCAGCCATTAAATCCATGGCTAAGTTTGTGTGTTTTATATTTGAGGCTCTACTTATTAAAATTTGTTCTACAATAATAACAAATAATTAGTAGTGGTCTTTGTTGTTATTGGTCATTTGTGCTACCTATTTTAACTAAGGCCTCTTTCGCACATAATGGAAATTGTATTTTTCTTAACGGATTTTTTACTTCTGTTGTCGAGGACATTGTGCATAATTAAATATCAACAATTATTGCAATTATTAATCTAAGATGCTGTTTTTCCTGGTGTCAAAATTTGACAGGCGGGTAGACAGTGTTCCCAACAGTAGAAAACCAAATTATGTAATAGTTTAGGAAGTTTGACGAACGAAGTTTTGTTTCCGAATAAATTGAACTACGAAAATCAAAATATTACATATTTTAGTGCCCGACGACAACATACATTGCGTAAGTTGGGTTTTTGTATAAACACTTTTATATTTTGATTGAAATAGTATTTAAGTTTTAAAGTTATTTAACAAAAATAATATTAGCTCCTACTTCTTTTTACCTCCCGCTAACTTTCTATAGGTACGGGAGGTACATAATGTTTTCTATCCAAAAATTCGATAGTGAGTTTTCAGTGAATAAGCACGAATTAAGGTCCCCACAATTCGTTTTTACTATTTTTATAATGATGTCTGTCTCTGTGTATCTGACGATTTTTTCGTCCAAAAATTTATAGTTTCCGTATTTAAGCTTTGCGCATGCATATAAAAATTTGATTAGGTTTTGGGTAAAATTGGACAACCGGAAGTGGTACTTTACTTAAAGCCCGTAACAGTTGTTAATGAAAAACTATATTAAACATAATCCAAAACTTTTCAAATTTGGTACCTATTTAATATTTTTATATTAACGAGAACGACATATTAGATTTTTGCAAAAATTAATAGACCGAGAGTGGTACTTTACTTGAAGCTCTGGAAAGATTTTCTTTAAAAAATGTAATAAAATATGTTCCAAAACTTTTCAAATTTGGTATTTCAAATTCTATAAGATTGGAAACAACATATTAGATTTTGTCTAAAATGTTTTTGTAAAGTTGATCGGATTGATTCGATCTAATCTGGAAGCTTTCGCAAAGTTAATCGGGTTCTTCTGACGCATTCGTAAACTCACTCACTGATCCATGTGCGGTTAGTATGAATTGCGCGCGCAAATTTAAAATTGTAAACATTTGTGTTTCAGAAAAAGTATTTATGTAAATGCCTCTCATTATACAGAGTGTAACAGCTAAATAAGCTACCTCAAAAAATTTCTATATTATTAAAGAAACAATAAAATACCATAAGACAATTTTATAGAAGACCAAGTGGGACATCCGATTAGAGAAGAAAATATTTTTTTAAACCAGTGGTTCTCAAGTTACAATCCAATGTTATATTTTTTAAATTGGATGATATATATATATATATATATATATATATATATATATATATATATATATATATATATATATATATATATATTTAAGCTCATTGGATAGAGTATTCTTTTCTGAATTCAACCATATAACCACTTTATATCTTTACATAACAAAAATATTGAAAAATATTCAAATGAAATTTAAAGAAGTTAATATTTTTTAGTCATTTGTCAGTAGGCTATGTATGAAAAACAAAAACTTCTATTTGTCAATTTTTATTATTTAGGATATAAATCAAATAGAACATTATTAACAAATATTTGTTTCATTTTAATTTAAGGTCAATTGTTTTTCATACATAGCCTACTGAAAAATGACTATAAAAACACAAATTTACTTAAATATCAATTTAATTTTCCTAAATATTTTTGTTATGTAAGGATATAAAATAATCACATGGTTGAATTCAGAAAAAAATACTCTATCAAATAGTCCTAAAAAATATACATCCCATTTAAAAAAATGTAACTTAAGAACCACTGGTTTAAAAAAATATTTACTTCTCTAGTCGGATGTCCCTCTTGGCCTTGTATCTTTAATAATATACAAATTATTTGAGGTAGCTCGTTTAGCTGTTACATCCTGCATGCAGTGCAGAACTATATCAAGTTATAAGGAAAAAAAGTTATTTCGAACAAATAAATTACTACATGAAACAATTTCCGATCGAAATAATGTAAACAAGTGATTTAAGTGGCCTTTCACTCTCACTTGAGGCGTCGTATATAAAATTTTGTACAATTACAGAAACAAGCTCTATTTTCTTATCCATTTTAACAAGTTAAATTTCTTCTATAACTTCAGTGTTAAACGTCAAAATCATACACATATTTGACGCTTTAGTAAAAGCTTCGATAATCGGATGACGTCATTGAACAAATCCGTCGGATAGCTCAGACTGACTTTACGAAAAGGCCTAAACCGGACGTGGTACTTAACTTGTAGCTCTTAACAGATTTTCGAGGAAAAACCTAATAAAATTAAATCCAAAATTTCGTAACAGACTTCTATTTTTTTTATGAATTTTTTTTATCCATTTTTTTAAATACATGCTAAATACTTACAATTTACAACACTGAGGTCCGGAGGGTGAAACATGAGAGTTCTATTAAAAAAAAAAAATCCGAGGCAAAATAATAAAAGACGCAAATATTATGCTCAAAAGAATGTATTCCTACTACAGTTTACAGTACATCTTACATAAATACCAAAATTTATATATCTTTATTACATACACTTACTTATCTAATAAGAAAATATCGTAATTATATATGGGTTTGACTTTACACATATACAGTTTTGTAATTGTCTTTGGGACTTAAAAGAAAATATACGAAGCAATAAACTTACAAGTTCCCAAAAACGTTGCTTAAACCTAAAAAATTTCCCAATACTTTGTTCAACCTATAAGCACTATTTACAGACAAAATAAAAGCTTTTATCACTCGGGCAGATCACTATCTTGTGCGTGTATCGTCGTCTTCTGGACCATGCACGACCGGGCCACTGATTCGAACAATCTGAAACAGGCACAAACTATTACAAATGAGACCATAAATCAACAATTAATCAATTTTATTGTGGCGCATTTAAACTCAAAGAGACTTAAGGGCCAGACTTTCAATAAAATTATTTTAGAAGGGGAAAAGTTGCAACTATCGTTATTGTAATAGATGGAGTTTAAACTAAACTAAATAAATAAATATATCATCACGGCATATTCCCCATTCCTGGGTGTGCCAATCTGCTTTGTACGCAGATATCGGTAATGATGATGACATATTCGTACCGTGCGGGCATTTACCAGGCGTTACATCACGGGCTTGCGTGGAGAGTGCGTCACAAGGGTCAATTTTATGCCATTTAAAATTTTAAATATTTAGCGTCCGTCGGGATCGAACCCGGTTCCCCAGATTCGCGACCAGACACTCAGGCACGAGGCCACAAAACCCCATACCTTAAAAATAATTTTAATAAAAAATAAAATACGTACTTCGAGAACTAAGTTCTCATCATCATTAGCACAACAAGGGAAAGTTAAACAGAGTAGTTAAGATTACTCAACCTGTCAACCATGCCAGAGGTTTTTAATATTAACAATGAGTTAACGTATATTTGAAATAAATTGTGACAAATTGTCAGCCGTCGGGATTCGAACCCGAGACACCTACCTTGCCGGGATAGTGCTCTACCAAGCCAATAGCTTAGTTAGTAGAGCATTATTCCGGCAAGGTAGGTGTCTCGGGTTCTAATCCCGACGGCTGACAATTTTTCACAATTTATTTCATGCCAGAAGTCCTAACAACTAGAGTTAAGTAATCTTAAGTTACTTAGTTTTCGAAATAAGTATTTAGTTTTTATTAAAACTATTTTTAAGGTTAAAGGGTAATTTTATAAATATGTTATTGTTTTGGGTTTGTGGTGCTTTCTCCACAACTTTGAGAGCCCGTGAGGTGACGCCTGATATGTGCCACACAGATAGTCTGTTCAAAAAAAATCCTAACTCGGAGTAGGCTATGAACAGTGAAACGTATGTCTGAACATTATTCAATTTAAAAGTCAAGTTGTCAAAATTGATCTTAAAATTTAATTTTAAGGAGAAAAGACTATAAAGAAGGATCCAGTATATTGACATTCGCCGTTTTCTAATTTGTTTCTATTTTTAAAATAAGATTCAAGAAGAAAAGTTTTGATTTATTTAGATAACATTTTTGACAATATCATGTCATATTGACATTTAATAAAATATTTTTAAATTGACATACGTTTTTTTGTTCAAAGCCTACTCCGAGTTAGGAATTTTTTTGAACACACTGTATATCGTTATAACAAAAACTACGAACAAAAACACGTTTTAAAAACCGGTAACTATTAACCGAAACAAATTATAACCTATTATTTTAAATTAAAAAGTTTTTATAAAAGAAGTTTCTGAAGCTGTGGAAGTTTATTTGTAGGATATTTTCTTGGTTCAAAGCTTCAATTGTTTTTTTTTATTTAATCCTTTATTATTAAGATTTAGGATTTGAACGTTTCGGCCTTGGATAAAGCCATTTTCAAGTCAGAACAATTGTTGACAAAGTTGACTCTGCAGTCTGCGCAGGTTGAGATGTTTTTGACTCAAATATGGTTTTATCAAAATTAAATATAAACCAATAGCAAATTAATTATTATTTTTGACACAATTTTACTATATGTAAATCACAATTGTTCTGACTTGAAAATGGCCTTATCCAAAGCCGAAACGTTGTCATATCCTTTAATAATAAAGGATTAAATAAAAAAAACCAATTGAAGCTTTGAATTCAAGAAAATATCCTACAAACTAAAAGGTCTTTAGAAAGAAATGGAAAGCGCATATTTTTTCTGTAATAAAAGCAAAATCTTTTTACACTAAATGAATGAAATAACGTAAAATAAGGAATGATTATATTAACCGGTTAATCTAACCGTATTTAGAACTAAAGTAAATGGCGAATAGAAGCAAATTGGCACACCCAGAAACGGGTAATAAGCCTTGATAATATTATTGATGTTATTTGTCTCTTTGAATTTAAAAGTATGAATTAGGAAATCGTTCTTACTTTTCAATTTCAGGAGCACAGTGAACAAATTCATGATTCCAGAACTTGTAAGTAGGATTTTTGATCAACTCAATAAAAGTGATCAACAATCCCCACGGATGAGGCCGATTCACAATTAGTCTTTCAAGTAAAACTCGCGTAATTTGCTCTTGAATGGCTTCGGTATTTGCCTCGGCGAACAAATACAACAAAGTGCACGAGAAATAGTGAGTGTGACTGTTTGGATACCGCAGTTGGTTAGCTATAGCATTCAAAAACAGATACCGTCCCTCAGTATCTAAATCTACAGCTAAGTTTTGGAAAATGTCCATATGCGAACTGTGCGCGATTGTAGACATATTCGGTGTTAGACTTTTGCCCCGGATGTGAGCGATGGCTTGAGTTCCCACATAGAGAACCAAGGCGTTCATCAGCTGTATGTTATATCTCATGCCGGGTTCGTTGGAGATTTGCAAGTTGCTTCTGAGTTCTGAGAGAAATGTCACTGGAGCTCTTGCTTTCAGATATGAGTCAAGATCTTTCTTAAACGTCAAAGGCTGAATCATAGAAGCAAAATTTGTTAATACTCTAGGAGCTAAAGAAATTTCTTGCAACATATCTACTTTCAAATTCGGAGTAAATGGGTCTGGAAGACGCATATTTCTCGGGAACGCAGACAAAATCAAATTTCTCATTTGAATGCAATTTGGCGGTATTACATCGCAGAATCCGTAATGATAATCGCATAAAAATTCAGGAAAGTCGTGAAGCAAAACCAACAAAACTCTCAGCGTTCCTCTGTATAGAAGAGTTACAGGTTTCGCCAGTTCAGCGTTTCGCAAATACGGCGCTAGATATTTGAATAAATCCACTAGAAGTTGGGCGTACATCCCCCAACCTTTTTGTTGGGGTGTAATTGCCAACATTCGACCAATAAAAACTCTATGAGATACTAGTTCGAGCCACGCGTAGCAAAATCCGCTGGCTTTTGCCGGCCGTAAAATATGAAGTGTGTGACAGAAGGCAGTTAAAACTTGAAAATTTATCGCTTCTAAAACTGGCTCTGGAGTGTTTAATTCCAAAAACAGCATTATAAAAATTCTGTGATACGGCAGTTGATTAAATTCTGTAACTCTATTTTCGTGATCTTGAAGCAGACACCCTGCCACTATTCCTAAAACTTTGTTCAGCAAATGTATCTTCGTTGAAGAATTATTTGTGTCCCCTGAGTGTTTAACCAGTAACGCAATTAATCGTACGAAGGCATCCAATGTATGAAAACTTTTTGCTCTCATCACATTTGCAGAAATGGATTGATCCTGGATGTATCTATAAACTGCTTCAACGCATAATTGTGTCGAAAGTCTGAAAAATCTTGTGATTAAATCATCTGTTTTTAAAATTCCTTGTACGTTCATTTGATGGACGAAAATGCCGAAAGCTTTCGTTGAGTCTCTCCCCGACGCTTGAGTGTGATATAAAGTGATCCATTCTCGAAGAAGATAGTCGGTTTTTTCGACTAATCCAGGAGGATCGTCATAATCCCGCGCACGCACTTGTAAAATTCCGTTGTGTATGTGTATCGTTGGTCCAGTTGCCGTTCTATCGCCCAAAAAAGCCGACTGATCATGATTCTGTTTTAAAACTTCTATTAAAGTAACTAATCCTTCTGGTGGTTGTCTGGAATGCGTTGCGATTCTCGCTAACATTTCTACAATATTGCAGAAATCTGCTTCGGTTACATAAGTGTTAGTTCTTTCTTCAACTAAATATAGTTGGACTAATTGCATGGCTAAACTAACTGCCATGTAATTTGCACCGTTTTCCATCAGTTGGGCGAGGGCTACATCGTATTGGCCTAAGTTGACTAACTGGGCTCTGACTAAAGCGTCAACTGCCTCTAAACAATATCGGAGATCGTCTCTGCATTCTGTTAAATATCGCGTAATGTGTTTGTTGGTCCAAAGTTGCCCGAAAGCTCTCGGATCTTGTAAAGTTTTCAATACTCGGATGTAAATTTCTTTGTATCTTGTTACCACTGGTTCTGATTCCGTCGCTGCGGACATTAGGCCTTCTTGAAGGCCTTCCACTGTCTGAAAAAAAAGTTTATCTCAACATTTCATCGTTTTTAAGGCATTAATATTTGTCATTTGCTTTAGTTTAACCCTTTATTTGACTTGAAAATTATTTATAATTTCATTCATACCTCATTGATGAAGCGTTTAAGTTTGACAATGTTTTCGAAGAATATGTGAACGACATGCATTATAAATGTCATTTTTGACTTTTGATACTTCATTTTATATCAAATACTTCAAACAGTAGGCTCGATTTGTAAATTGAAACTGACAGTTCGAAATTTAATGTTTAAACATTTACGAATCACACAAATGTTTTTCAAAACTACGTATGTCAAACGTATGTCTCAAGTAAATATTTATTTGGTTTATTTAAAAAATATAGATAAATAAAGGGAAGAAGAATTATTGATTGAATTATTAGGCAGTAAATAATAATTATATTGGTATTATTTTTCTATTTCTTGCAGACTTCATTGGGAGAATAATTGTTAAAGTTATATTACAAAGGTACAATATAATAATTATTGCATATTTTTCAGCCTTTTTTAAAATATTCTATTCAACTTGTAGTTTACGGGTTTTGTAACTTTGAAATCTACAGTAAAGTGAAATTCAGCGGATTTGAGATTTCCCCTCCACTTTTCTCTCGTACTGTCCAAATCTACTTTGTTACAGCGTTTTTATAAATTCCACAGTGATCGGTACTTCTAATTTGGTTATAAATTCGACTGAAATTTACAGGAAATACAAAATTAACTGAAAATAATTAAATATAAAATAAATAAATATATCATCACGGCATATTACCCATAGCTGGGTGTGCCAATCTGCTTTATACGCAGATATCGGTAATGATGCTGACATATTTGTACCGTGCGGGCATTTACCACACGTCACCCTCATTGCTGGCATGGAGAGTGCACCACAGGGGTCATTTAAAATTGGAAATATTTGGCGTCGGTCGGGATCAAACCCGGTTCCCCAGATTCGGGACCATATACTCAGGCACGCGGCCACAAAACCCCATAATAACAATAATTTATATTGAAATTTTTGATTTTTTCATGAAAATATTTGATTGACAGCAGAAAAGTAGTTTTGACATTTTGACTCTGTCGCTTATGCCGCTCTCGAAACTAATGCCAGGACATGTGGTAGAAGTTCATAATATTGCATAGTTTTTTTATAATTAATTTTAAAGGATTACAAACAAGAAAACATGGTGAAGCAAGCGACGTTCAAAATCTATCTCTATAGATTGTAATCGGCTAGATTCGGGCAGTCTATTTCAAATCTGCACTACATGGTGGCAATAAAGTGGAGAGGATCTCAAATCCGCTGGATTTTAATCTCCAGTAGATTTCAAAGTTACAAAATCAGACCCCAGTAATGATGACGATATATTCGTACCACCTCGGGCACTCATTGTTGGCGTGGAGAGTGCACCAAAATATAACTAACAATTATTATTCGTAAGAAATTTGCAAGACATATAAAAGAAAACATATAATAGTTTTTTATATCTTGAAAATAAATAGGATTTTATTGTTTTATCACAATTAAATTTCTGTAATTTAATAGGGGATACCACCATTTTTTTATATAATTTCATCTGAACGTATAAGTAAAACTAAGACTGTCGGTGAAAAAATTCTTATTAATAAGCGAGTTATAGTCCTACGAAATTTGAAAATATAGATTTGACGTCACGAATATAAGTTTTTATATCAAACTATTTTCTTCGTGGACCTAAATGTTCTTGAAATATATGCTATTTCTAAATTATATTTATAAAAAATAAATGAATATTATTATACTGTACAAGTCTGCAATTATTAAGTTTAATGCAAAATATTTATATTCAAATAAAAACTGTTTGAGAATTGCACTACTGGACTGATAGCTACGCCTCCGCTATTTGAATTTCTCTACTTCCATTGGTAGTAGACTCCGCCCCTAACTCGGTATTCGTTATATATTTATAGCTGGTCCCCAATCAAAATAATATATATGGATTTCAAATGAGTGACGAGCTGCTAAAACAATAACCCTCTTATTTCCGAAGTATTTCAATTATATCATTTTATTTCTTTATTAATATTCATTATTAAGCATATACTTTCACGAGAAATATTCGTTTTCCGGGAATGGACTGTGTCATATTTTGAGTCAGAGCTCAACGTTTCGCCCGCAGTCGTATGGGGCATCTTCAGGAGCAAGGTGGATAGTACTGTCTTAAACAAGGTTACCCGACGTGTCAACCACGCTAGAGGCCGAGTTTAAGCAACAAGAGGGGGAGGCTCAGTTTACAAGGTTACCCGCCAAATAAACCAAGTGGCGAAAGGAAGGCCGAGAAGACAGTTATATACTAATCTAAAGATACGGTAGATGAGCAAAGCTAATGAGGACCAATGGGAATCGAATTCGTAATGGTAGATTGGGTGTGTCGTGTTCCGAGAATCACCGGTTTCCACATTCAAGAAATAGCCATCATCCCGATTTATGTTATTAGGATGTTTCCATATTTCTAAAGTTTCCCTGTATTTACGTCTGTAAAACTCAGGGACAGGAGCTAAAATGCGGGAATTTTCAAATAAGATGTTATGTCCTGTGTTGTGTTGGTGTTCTGCGACCGCAGATGTTAATACCATACCATTACGCAGACAGTTTGTGTTCTGACAATCTAGTGTGAATACTCCTTCCTGTTTCACCTATGTATACTGTGCCGCAAGAACAAGGAATACTATAAACACCGGGTGACGACAAGGGTTCGCGTTTATCTTTAGTTTGGGGGAGTATTTCTGAGATTTTTTGTGGAGGTTTAAAAAGACCTTAATATTGTTTTATACTTTCACTATTTTTTACTAATTTCTCTTAATTCGATTGAGCCGTAATCCCCTATTAAAATATTAATTTGTAATATCTCAAAACATGATTGTATGTTTTTTTATTCATTTAATTTTGAAAATGATAAAAAATTTCAATCCTATTAAAATCGCAAAATATAAAATTAAGTCTTAAATTCGTATGGCATTAAGAAAAATAATACAATAGAGACAGTTGAGGAATAAATAATAAATTGAAAATAATCTACCTTTTGAAGAAGTGTGAGGGCACTGACAAAATCCCTGCTGTTCCTACGGGCGTGCAACAAACAATCATGTAGCACATGCATATTAGCGTTCATGTTAGCGAACGAGCCCTGCGCCCCTGCGGCACCTCCCGCGGATGTGGCCTGCAGAAACTGCTCAATTTCCATAGCCAGTTTCTCATATACTGTTGCGATGTCATCTGAAGCTATTAATTGTGATGGAAATGGTGTTGCTGGCAATGGTTGCGGCTCCTGCACACACAAAACCCTAAATCAGTTTTAAAATGTTTGTATGGGGACTTGGTTTGCGAATTAACACAATAAAACTAAATAAATCAAAAATAGAATATGTTTTATTGAAATATAAAGTCCGGATTTTCAATTTTACAATATAATAAATTGTAAATAAAAACTGAAACTTAATACAAAATAGTTTCATTCCAAAAAAATTAGTGATTCCTTTCAAGCCAGAAATAATATCCGGTTAGAAGAATAAACCAAATTCGAAAACGACGATACCTGAGCGAGCGTTGGTTTTGGCATAAATAACGCATTGGAATCTCTTTCTGAAAGGGGTAAGAATCCGGGAATATTTCGGGCAAATTCTTCGTAAACAGCCATTTGTTGGGACGTTACTCCACCAACTTTGAGGCGGATTTGTTCTGGCATTCGTTCTGCTTGATATGTAAGGGCCATCGTATCGCAATATCGCCTGAAATCAATATTATCAACACTGAAAAATTACAAACACTTTCCCTAAACTATTATTCACGAAAGATGACTATTCAAGGTCATTTGTTCGAAGAAAGAATACACATCACTTTACAGCAGTAGCTTAACAACATTTTGTATTAGAAAGTGAAAGATTATGTGACCTATGTCTATTTAATTTATGTGGTGTGAAAGATTACGGAAATAGTGGCATTACTTTCTAACACACTTTAAATAATAATCACGTATGTCGAGGAATTACAAATACCTAATTATCTACTACACTGGCCTCTGTGCTAATACATAAGTGAAGAACATAAATCTTTCAGAAAGGCATTATTTAGAAAGAAATATAATTTTCAAATGAATTACTCTTATGCCTGGTTGCACAAACGTTCATCAACGCATTGTTCGATTAACGGTTCATCAAATCGAACAAATTCGAATCATTTTCCTTCTTCTTAAGACATTTAAATCATTGCTGTCAAAAAATCGCGTGGCATTTGTTCGTTTTAATGAACCGCTAACCGAACAACGCGTTGATTAACGTTTCTGCAACTGGGCATTAGTTTTTCAGTTAAAATATGTTCATAAATATTTTATGTTGCACGCCTATTCATACGAAATGCAATGTAATATTATATTAGACGGCTCACAAATGACCTTGAATAGTCATCTTTCATGAATACTGGTTTACGACAGTTATTTAGACTTAAAAATGACATTTGCCACTGGTTGGGCCTCTCAGGCCCATATTAGGTCTGTTCGTTTCGCTACTTTGCGTCTACGGTTTACTGCCGCCTCCATACAAAGTATATGGGCGCGGCAGTAAACCGTAGACGCAAGGTATCGAAACGAACAAACCTATTATGTTTTAACAGTTATTTATATAAAATGACTGTGTTATTTATTACATCTTGTAAGGTTTAAGACATTTTGTCCTCGCATGTTCTAAATACAAATCGCGAAGGTCCTTTATCAGCATTCAATACGTTTTTACTACGTCTTTCTGTAAGCACAAAACAGGAGTCGCTGACTAAATTTCATTTTCGTTTTTGGAAAAGAATAAATATGATTCAACAGAAGCGTCTATGAGGTGTGTAAATAAAGTAATGAGACTGACAACAGATCACAAGAACTGGCAATACTGGGCGTCTCTCTGTCACAGGGGGACTCCAACATCTTATCTAGAGTCAGTTTGCTGTCATGAATACGAGCAACTTTGCATAGCAACGGGACGTTAACTCTATTATATTAGCCTCGCCTGAAAGGACGTCATTTTGGGACAGTATGCTCTGTTCCATTTAAGCCATTCAGTAGATGGCACTGTCAACAGCGCAAATCTAAAGTAGCCGAAATTACATTGGGTAAACTTCTCGTCTCTAATTTCAGCCAATCAGAGATGTCAAAACTATTCCCTATGCTCCGCAATACTGAATGGCTTAAATGGAACAAGGTATAGAAAACATTAAAACTGCTGTAACCGATCAGCTGAAAGCAATTTCAGGGGTCTGATTTTGTAACTACTACTGGAGATTGAAATCTAGCGGATTTAAGATTTCTCCCTCCACTTTATTGCCACCACGTGGTGCAGACTTGAAAACGACTGCCCAAGACCAGCCGATTACAATCTACAGACATAGATTTCGAATGTCGCTCACTTCACTGTATTTTCTTGGTTGTAAACTATTAAAATTAATTATAAAAAAAACTGTGCAATATTTTAAACTTCCACGGCACGTCCTGAAGCTGAAAAAGCATCTGTACAAAATTAGCGTCGATATGTAAAACGGTGTAGAATAGAATTGGCATTAGTTTCGAGAGCGGCCTTGCCGACAGTCAAAATGTCAAAACCACACTTTCCTGCTGTTATTACAATATTTTCATTAAAAAATCAACATTTTCAACAACTTTTAAGTATAAATAAATGATTTTCAGTTAATTTTGTAATTTCTGTAAATTTCAGCCGAATTCATAACCTAATTAGAAACACCGATTGCGGTAGAATTTACAAAAACGCTTTAACAAAGTAGATTTCGACAGTACGGAAATCTCAAATCCGCTCGATTTCAATTTATAGTAATTTGAAATAAATTAGGAAAAATTGTCAGTCATCGGGATTCGAAACCGAGACACATACCTTGCCGGGATAGTGCTCTACCAACTAAGCTAATGGTAGATCACTATCCCGGCAAGGTAGGTGTCTCGGGTTCGAATCCCGATGGCTGACAATTTTTCACAATTTATATCAAATGTACAAATTGTTAACTAATTGTTAATATTACAGTAGATTTCAAAGTTACAAAATCAGACCCCATTATCCGAGTTCCAGCACAGCTATGAAGAGTGCTTCCCAAGGCTATTACTTTGAAGGAGACAATATGGAATTGTAATTTTAATTGAGCAAAAAAATTATAAAAAATCAGTCTCATCACTTTATTTACACAGCTCGTATAATAATGGTCTTTTATATTCTCAGAGGGCTACATTAATTTGACCTTGGGTCGCGTCATCATTTCAGTAATTTTTCATCAATAAGGCCTTTTTTGGGAAACGTTTTTAGAAGACTGAAGTACGAGTAAAACGAACTAGATATGAAAGTACCAAGACCCAAAAATAAGCAATGATAGCGCGTTACTTCTAACTGCAATAAAAACAAATATGAGACAAGTTTGCTCTTGCAAACATACAAAAACAAAATATATGGGCCTCAAAGACTCCTCCGTGGCAAACGCGTGCCTTCTTTATATTTTCAAACTCGTAGTTGCGTTACAATATTTTTATGTAAAAAAATGAAAAAGTAGTTAAATTTCACAACTTATCATCCTTCTCCACTCATTTCTGTCAAAGTACATTCACACAATAATTATAAATAATACAAATTTATGACATACCGTCCCTCAGTCCTGGCCAATTTCCTCAATTCAATGTCGTTGACCAACCGTTTATCAATTTCAGGAATAGCCTTTTCAATCGCAGTTTTCTGAATAAAAGCACACGCCAACTCCATATTATCTTGCGCTACAATATTCGCAGCTTGATCAGCGAGTTCTTTCTGTTGCGCATTCGCCCCAATCATCGCCGTTTGAAGCGCAGATTTCAAATGCGTATTAATCGAAGCCAAAAGTTGATCCCTGCAAGTGATCATCGCCATTCCAGCGGTTAAGTTTCGCACCATGTAATGCGCGGCTGATCTCATACGCATTTCTTCGGGATCTAAAGCGAAATCTTTTCGGACGATCTGTTCGCAAGTTGTTAGAGCGATTTTTATTGAGCGGTCGACCACTGGGACGATCCATTCTTGAACCGCGCGCTCCACTGCGGGTCGGACGAGTTGTTTCAAATGGGGGTGTGTTTGGAATAAAACCAGGGAATTGTTGATTGTTAAATGAGTTTGAAGAGCTGTATTGCCGTTTAATTGGATGTCCATGTAAGTAAAACGTGGTTCCGGAGCTGCTGGTAACACGGAAGTTGGTGTTGCGCTGGAATTTGTAACAGAACTTGGAGGGGTGCTGCTACTTCCTGAAACTGAAGCGATTTCTTCAGAACTCATACTCGCTGATGGCGCAGTCGAAGGCGTTTGGCTTATAGCTTGATTTAATTGCATATTTATCTGCGCTTCTTTTTTTGAAGGTTGAGACAACTGAAATTCTAGTTGTCGTAATTTTTCTGGATCTTTTAAATAAACAGCTGGTTTCAGCTGCGAAACATCTATGTCCAAATTTTTGCATAAAACTTCTATTTCAAATTTTAAATTGAGTTTTAAATCTGGTTCTTGATGCAACTCGGCTAAAACGTTCATTATAGCCATGGTCCAAGGATTTGGTGGTTTAAAAACTTTACTTTTCGCACAAGATTCGAGAACTTTTGCGACGAAAGGAACCACGTATAATAATTCTTGTTGGCCTTTATGATACGCTTCAACTAATAAAGACTTTAAATCGATGTCAATTTGTAAAATTGGTTTGTTACGGCCAAGTGTTAACATTCCTAACCAATGTCCAAGATTTTTTAATAATGAACGGTCGGAAAAATTAGCGATTCCTTTATCGGATCGCAATAAAACTTTGATGTTTCTGAAAGTTTCTTTCGTTACCATTCTGTTGACTTCTGGAAGTTTTAAAACGTCCAAAAAATTAGAATATAAAGCATGAAAATTAAGCTCGATTGAAGCTCTTTTCATGACTAAATATTGAGAAATCCACGCCCAATATTCTTCAGAAACAATTTCTCGAAGTTCGTCGCATTTTGTTTGAAGATTCAACTGGCTTAAATTGTTAAAAATAAACGCAGTTTTATCTTGAAGTGATTCGGGAGGTGAAGTAATCTTTTCTTCCTTTTCTGTTGCAACTAGAAGAGTGTCGATGTTCGTAGCGTTCGCAATTGAAGGTCGCGTGCTGAGAGTGTTCGCCGTTGTAGTACTTGCTTTCGTCGCGCCGGTTGTAGTAACAGAAGTACTGCTCATATTCTTGTAGGCCTGCGACGCTGGAGTAGAAGCCGGGGCTAAAATAGCCGCCAAGCTGACTGGAAGAACAGGCCCTTGAGGTTTTCCCGGTGGTTCCAAACTCTGCAAGCCGTATTCAACATACTCAATTAAGTGAGGAGGAAATTCATTGAAATGCGCAATTGCTCTAACATGTTCGCAATACTTGTGGTATTCTTTCAGCCGAGACTTGAAGCGATCCAAAGCTGCGATGCCGAAATAATACATCTTCGAGCCTTCGGGTTTTCGCAAAGCGTCTAGCACGAAGCGCAACGCCAAGCCGAGGGCCATGTAGCTTGATACGAGGCCTCGTTCGATTATTCCGCCGAATAGTTGGGCGGTTATGTGGAGCTCTTTGTCGGGGTATTGAGGGAAGAAGCGGTATTCTTCGAACAGGTTGCGCAACATACAATGAAACACCTAAAATAATAATCAATAAAAATAGTGAAGATATGAAAGAAATTTTATAACAGTATTTCACAAATAGTCAAATTTATTTCAGATAGCGTCACTTGTAAAGGCCTGTGTCTACGATGGTAGAAATCGTTCCGAGTTCTCGATCATATTTTTTGATCATAAACATTGAACTTGTATAACTACAGATGTCAGGTTTGTCGAATTTATGAAGTAAGTTTCAAATAAAAATTATCCCGGCAATAAGTAAATTAAATTTTTACAACGAATATATTAATTTATTTATACGTAATTATTTATAATCAATATCAAAAATGAGTAGAATTATGTAATATTTTATAACCTAATCATTTTCAAGCTTATCAAACGTCAAGATTTTAAATTGGTAACAGTTAAATGAAATTCGCAACTTGTACGAAAAAATGGGATAGAACGCATTTTTCCATTCTAGTTTTCTATTCGATTTTTGCGTCCGAGTTGGTAGTGTCCACGATCCGAGATATAGAATTGCGAATTATATCCGAGAACTCGGATAGATTTCTATAATCGTGGACACAGGCCCTAGATAACTAAATTGCGCAGTGGAAGCGTGTTAGGCCCATAACCTGATAGAATTACTTGAATATTTTATTTAGTATTTAATATTTATTTCATACGACATAACACATCAAACGTATAATATATGACAACTGTTTTTTTTTTTTTTTTGCAATAAATTGACCCCTGTGGTGCACTTTCCACGCCAGCAATGCGCATGAAGTGACGTCTGGTAAACGCCCGCACGGTACAAATATGTCATCATCATTACCGATATCTGCGTATAAAGCAGATTGGCACACCCAGCAATGGGTAATATGCCGTGATGATATATTTATATATTTATGTTTTTTTTTGTCACTTGCTTGGTCCACTTGATCATTGCCAACATAGAACAAATGTTTCTAAATTTTTTAAAATGGTTTTTGTTCAAAAATACGTTTACTATTTACTCAACCGGTTTTTAAATTCGGTTAATTTTTTTCTACATGTGTTTTTTTTTGTTATTTTAGAGTAAAAAGTATTTTTATTACAGTTAAAAATAGATAAAAAGTATATTTTCTTTTTAAAAAAGTATTTTGAATGAAAGTTTATCCAATATTTTTCATAGTAAAAAATTGATTTTCGTAAATAAATAAATATATTGGCGACAGAAATAGTTATGAAAAACAACTCCCCACTCCTGTGACGTCAAATTACATACAGTACGTCATTCATAGCCAATAGGAGTTTGTCCATCACCTACGTTATTTATAAAAATACATGACGATAATTTGTGACATGTTTTAAGCTGTATGAACTATAGCTACTAGATAAATTACAGCTGACTCGTCCACCATATTGGAGCCACTTAAATCATTCAATATCAGCATTACAGTATTGTTAATCATAGAAATGCTCCAAATTGTGCAAATTATTTGAGAAATAGTCTGAATTTTTATAGGTACTTATGCAGAACATATATTTTTCTCTAATCTCAAAAATCTTAACGGACCGTATTCTTTTTTGTATTATTATTTTAAATAAATATAATATAGCAAAAATGGAAGTTATATTTAATTATGAAAATTGTAAGAAATGCACTTTTATTTCATAATTTAATGCTTTCATTTTGGCACCAATATGGCGGACGAGTCAGCTATGTATTATCTAATACCTGTCGTATGAACTTTGACGTCACATTTCAAAATATACAAATTTCAATAATTGTAAGATATCTAATGGATATTTCGTGATATTTTCAAATTTAAGGCTATTTAAAGAACAATATTTTTTTTTAAATAATATTTAGAAGTCATATAAAAATTCTTCCGACAAACAAGCCTTGTTGGATAAAAACGGTTTTAAATTGTTTCGGTTAATAGTTATTGGTTTTACTAAAATTTAATATTTGTGTGTAATTGAATATTATGGATTTCTTTAAAGTGTAGCTTTCTGAAATATATTTGGAAAGTATATAGTGAAAAAACTTACGTCTTGTTCCCTCTTGATGGGAGAATCTTGAAATTTCTTCAACATGTCCAAAACTTCGTCGATTGACAATGTGGGATGAGGTGGATGATTGTAAATCCTTTGAAAATAACTATTGGCTTCATCTTCAACTTCTTTTGAAACATTTTGAGCCATTTCCGGAAATAAGCTCGTATCAGGTGCTCGAGGTTTTTCCATATTTGGTGTCGGGCCTAATCTGCTAAGGCCTCCAATTGTATTTACACCAGGCACTAAGGAAGCGCCCGTACCTAAAAATGATTCAAATCAAATTAAAAGTCTTCAAAATTAAAATTTTCAACATACCGACTGGTCCAGAATGTTGCAAAGGCATCATCGGGAAAGGACTATTAGAGGGACCAGCCCCCATAATCCTGCTTGGTGATCCAGGGGATGAAACCAAAGGCCCCAAACCTCCCGTTAAATTAAACGCAGAACTATTCGGTCCACCTAAACCAATATTAGCCAAATTTGAACTAATAGACGATATCGGATCAACATTTGGTGCATTGAACAACTGTCCCGACAAACTCGAAGGATTAAACGGAGTTTCTAATCCTCTGTGGGTTCGCAAAACCCCGGGAGGCGCCTGTCTCGATTTCAGCAAAACAGCACAGTTGTTAGTCATTGTAAGAATTGCATCTGTGCATTCTTTCGATACGGGAACAACACAACTTTGCAAACAAACAAGCATTGTTGTTAAAGTTTCATGGGGTAGTTGAGCTGCTTTGGGAATACTATCTTCACTCTTCCCACCCACAATTTGCGGGCATCTTCTTTGTAAGAATTTAATACAAGCCGAAACGAAAGTCTCGCCATGTTCTCGTATTTTATCAGTCAACCATTTTTCCAGTTTTAGATATTCTCGTCTTGAAGCTAAACACGCCAGATCGATGATAAATGGAAAAGATTGCGCGTTGAGAAGCATCGACAACGCTTTTAAATCCTGAGCGACGTCTAGAATTCTCGATAGTCTAGTTTGGTCGTGATCTCCTCTAATGTACCATTCAGCCATGGCATGCATTATTATTGGTTTTATGTTGATGGTTTGTGCATGCCAAGCATGGTGGAGGATTATGGCTGAATTTGGATGGTTACCCAAAAATATGGGCATCAAATTTGTCAGTAATTCTTGTCGTAGTAAAGTTACTGGAGGTGCAATTTGAAGTAAAGCGAGTACCAGAACATCTGGGCAGTGTTGAATTGGTATTTTGAATAAATCTTGTGTTTGGGGATATAAACCACATTCAGAAATATGTAATAATATTTCAACTAAATTTAATGATCTCCATGTCGCTATTTCTTTATTGTCAGACTCAGGAGGTGCTTTTAAAACTTCAACATTCACTGAATGGAATGGATAGTCTGCAAAACAAAATATGTCTGGATTTTTCAGAATATTTTGAATCAAACTAAACTGTCCATCTACGTTTTTCCATCGCCGATATAACTGATCTATTGGAAACGTTTCGGGATGAAAACCTAAACTTTGAAGCCCCATCCTTAAAGAAGTCATCAGTAAAATCAATCCATGTCGTTCTTTGATTATAAAATCTGGGTGGTCTAAATCGATAATCACTTGGTTCCATTGAAGATTTGGCACTACTTCTTTCAAAGCCTGAACAAATACTTCAACATTCCAAGATGTTGCTCGGCATTCGTTATTATTCTGTCCTTGTTTTTCTTTACTCTCAGAATTATTGCCAGACCAAAACCCTCCAGGTGTTTGTAAATTTAAAGATTCTTCTAGTCCACTATGCGTTCTACACATAGTGGAAAGAACCCTGGCTACAGCTGTAGGGGTGACGTCTCTTCCTCCGAGACTGATGAGACTGCTTCGGCACTCGTCCACTGAAGAGGTAAAGCTGTACCCCATTTCAGAGACAAGCTCCGGTAACGAATTCTCAAGCATGTTTCCGGATAATCCAGGTCCATCGGATGACATTTCTGGTGTTAATTCGGATTCTGTTGGGTATAACAAAGGTGCCAAAACAACTGGCACTAACTCCTTCGGGAAATCACGTTGTAAAGTACGTAAAAAAGCTGTGTGGGTGTCCTTGTTCAACCCGACTTCTTTCGGGGATTGAAGAACAGCGGATAATATCAAATGAAGAACTTCTGGGGTCGTTTCGTGGAGACCGCCTTCGTGTTGCCGAGTGCTACCCTCTGTGTCTATGTACGACTGTACTAGCGCTGGTAAACAGATGCGTAAATGAGACTTTGCTAGATTCGCTATATCCGGATTGGAGGAATGACGTAGGACTAAAACTAGCACCACTTCTTGTATAGCAGATAAACGGATGGTTTTGCTTAGTTGTTGGAATAATTGGGGGCTGAGCTTCAAATGCTGCAAATATACACAACACCATATTTAAATAATTAATAGAATTCATTCGCAAATAATCGTATATTCTTCATACACCCAGTTATTCATCACGCAATCTTTCGTAACTGGCAAATATTTTCAACTTTCACGTCCATCCACTTACATACAATATGGCTCGTACCATGATCACAGTTTTGACTAAAACGCTGTTTTAAGATATGTCAAATTTCATTATTTAATAATAATAATAACAATGAGTGCCCGAGAAGTGTCGCCTGGTAAACGCCCGCACGGTACAGATATGTCATCATCATTACCGATATTTGCGTACAAAGCAGATTGGCACACCCAGCAATGGGTAATATGCCGTGATGATATATATATATATATATATATATATATATATATATATATATATATATATATATATATATATATATATATATATATATAATTTAAAAAAAAAAACTCTCAACAGGATTAAATCCCAATTACAGAGAGGTTTACATATACAAACATCCATGCCTTAGTGCGATTCGAACCCAGGACCCCTAGCATTCTCATGACTGAGAGCCGTTGCTCTAACCATTGAGCCACCGGAGCCGACAAAATTTATAACAAATAATATAAAATTTATCAAAATATGATTTTAAAGCAGAACATAGTTTGTATTCAAACACATATTTTTTTAAAAATCGTTCTTTAAACATAAGGGAGAAATTAAATATTGAAATTTGAATTTGACATTTCTTAAAACAGTGTTTTAGTTAAAACCGTGATCGTGGTACGGGCCCAAATGTCTACAGTCGGTGACACGAAAGAAAGCTGGTGCGGTAAGGGAGAGTATTCCATATTTTGTAATAGAAGTTTCTGAAACTGTGGAAGTTTATTTGTAGGATATTTTCTTGGATTCAAAGCTTCAATTGGTTTTTTATTTAATCCTTTGTTATTAAGATTTAGGATTTGACAACGTGTCGGCCTTGAATAAGGCCATTTTCAAGTCAGAATAATTGTGGTTTACATATAGTAAAGTTATATATGGTTTTCAACAAAATTAAATATAAACCAATACTAAATTTATTATTATTTTTGACACAACTTTACTATACGTAAACCACAATTGTTCTGACTTGAAAATGGCATTATTCAAGGCCGAAACGTTGTCAATTCCTAAATCTTAATAATAAAGGATTAAATAAAAATCTACTATTCCTGGTTCGAGTCATGGTAAAATATTTCTAATCGTAGTGCCGCTTTACTGTTAATCATGTTATAGTCAGAAATATTGACAAAGCCATGGACCATTATTTGCGCCGCTCTGTTCATGAATTGAAAGGTCCCTCTACCTGCTTTGTATAGTAAAATAATCTTACTGTTCCTTTAATATACACGCTATTTTTATTTTCATTTTCTAAGAAATTATTTCAAACAAAAATAGCAATTATTTTAAAGGAACATTAAGATTATTTTACTGTACAGAGCAAGTAGAAAGGTATAGGAATCATTGTATGAACAGAGCGGCGCAAATAATATTATAAAGCAAACAATATTTCTAACTATAGCATTTAAAATTCCTCAGTCGATTTTCTTTCGTGTCACTGATTGTTCACCATCTTAAATGACCATTCCCGCTCTCTTAACAACATATACGCTCTTCGTACACCCTAATATTCCTCACGTGATCCCTTCTATCCCCAAACTTTCGCCCCACAAAGTTGGTACAAGCACTCCATTATAAACATAACCAAGCATCTCTAGATACATTCATACGCAATTATGTTAATATAATTGCATTTTTAAAGTACATTTTCAACCAAACTTCAAGTCGGGAATAAATTTGACATTTAGAGCAGCGCAAATAATACTATAAAGCAAACAATATTTCTGACTATAGCAATTAAAATTCCTCAGTCGATTTTCTTTCGTGTCACGGACTGTTCACCATCTTAAATGACCATTCCCGCTCTCTTAACAACATGTACGCTCTTCATACACCCAAATATTCCTCACGCGATCCCTTTTACCCCAAACTTTCGCCCCACACAGTTGGTACAAGCACTCCATTATAATCATCTCTGATACGCTCATACGTAATTATTTTAAAATAAATTGCATTTTTAAAGTACATTTTCAACCAAACTTCAAGTTGGGAATAAATTTGACATTTAGAGCAGCGCAAATAATATTATAAAGCAAACAATATTTCTGACTATAGCAATTCAAATTCCTCAGTCGATTTTCTTTCGTGTCACACTGTTCACCATCTCAAATAACCATTCCCGCTCTCTTAACAACATATACGCTCTTCGTACACCCCAATATTCCTCACGTGATCCCTTCTACCCCAAACTTTCGCCCCACAAAGTTGGTACAAGCACTCCATTATAAACGTAACCAAGCATCTCTAGATACATTCATACGTAATTATTTTAAAATATAATTGCATTTTTAAAGTACATTTTCAACCAAACTTCAAGTCGGGAATAAATTTGACATTTGACAGATGTCAAGGTCGAATTTTCACATCTCCGCCGCTTATAAAAAGATAAATATAAACTCCGCACAATTTTCACTGAATTTAAAACTACGCAAGCTCCAAACTGATCTTAAATGTACCTTAACACTGAAAATTTGTAATGTCACAACTGACACAGATATGTCAAAATACTAAAGCAAATTTGGTAACTTTTATTTTGATGTAAATACCTTCTGTGGATTGTCAAATACGTAACAGATGGAAGACACCAACGATGGTTTGTTGAGTAGAGCTGCGCACTGAGTTAACAACAGTTGACTATGCACAGAGGGAGCGGATATTTTTGTTGAAGTTTCAGGAAACTCCACACAAGCAAAAAGGCAACGTAGTAGGTGACGGTCTGCCTCTAGACCGTGCAGAGACACCAACTAACAGAAAAATTGTTTGGTTAATGTTTTGCATTTATTTATTTGAAATAATTTGCAATACTTGCTTTCAAAATAAATAATTTTGCGCAATAAATACAATATGGGTCACGTTGAAAAACAACTCAAAAATCACTTTATCTACAGAACAAATACAGAGATATGAAATATATAAATATATATTTGTAAAATATAAATAGTGTTCAAATATTTATTGTTTAAATAGTTAAATAGAACAAAAAAAATTACTTTAACAAATGAATAAACAATCAACTAAAACAACGGAACATAAATGACATATTGTTGAGAAATTATTAATCCTTGTTATAAAAATTATTGTTAGTTAATTACTACAAAAAAATAAGCGTAAAATTATGATACATAATACAAACATGGCGTCTCCGTTACAGACGGTAGGCATTAAATTCAAATTACCTGCTGGAGTTCTTCGACACTCTGCTTGTAGTTTTTTTTATTTAAAGATGTAACTAAATAACTTATTTGCGACAAAGTAAAAGACAACGAATCCAGGTTCATAGTTCCATGAACACGGCCTCGAAAGCTTCAAATACGTTTGAAGCTTTCTCACGTATCCACGAATTACTTCCCCAAATTGTCTTGTACGCTGCGGCGGAATAACTACATTTACAATGGTCCAAGACCATCATCGACACTTTAATGCACTGTGCTACACATCAACTTTTAATAAACATTATAAGAACTACGTTAACAAAAATTATATACACTCTTTCGTCACAACAGAAACAGACATCACAATGAGTGGAAAGATAGGTTACGGAAACGGACGTGAATGTCGCTTTGGTCTTCGAAGTTTCGCTCTGACATCTGTCAAATAATTTTAATACTAGCAACAAGACTACCAACTCAAATTTCAAATATTTATTCGGGTGATATAAATTATAAAAATACAAAGATGTTAATCAATGAACACAAGTCATACAATGAAGTCATGAAAATTGTTAGTAACACACAGTCTTTTCAAGGATATAATAGTTTTAACAAAGATTTTACACAACAATTGGTATATTTACCTTAACAATGCTATTTTGGAATAAACACCTTTACATCCGCTATACTCATAATTTACATTTTGCAATACATTTTCAATATTATTATCATTAACAATCAAACCTTTTTGAGCCAACGCAAAACGAATGCATTTTTTTACAACATCTACATTCAACTTACGAAACATTACTAACGAATGCTTTAGTTTTGCGTCAGACAATGATTCACTTATTTTGTTGCTGTTTGAAATTACATCCATCCCGTCAGACCTATCAAGAGATAACTCTGGTATTGTGTATATTAAAATCATTATCACTTTTTTATCAGTGTTGAATAATTTTCTTGCGAATGGTATCACAGACGAAACATCAGTTATTTCAAGATTATCAACAACAACTAAATTATATCCGTTGTTAGATAAACTTTTTAAAAATTTAATTTCGTGATATTCATTTTTGTGTTGCGGAGCGGAAATTTTAATAATGTTATCTTTCCATTGAAAATTATTAGAAATTATGTTTGCTGTATACGTTTTTCCAACGCCTACTCCACCAGTAAATATAAATAATTGTTTGTCGTACATATTTTTTAAACCTTCCTGTATTTTTGTTACAACTTGAGGTTGACCATACAACAAATCTTGAAGAGCATTTGTTATATTTTCAAATTGAAATTGATCAGAAATATACTGATCTTCTTTAATAATTATATCACTTTGAAACATAATAACAGCACAAAAAATAGGAATTAACAATATTGTGAATAATTTTAAGTACTTTAAAAATATTTTTCTATAAGATTTCACTAATGTAGGATCACTATTTTCGGTTAAATTTTTTAGGTTAGCCGAAGCAAGAACAGTTAATTTAGAAATCTTAGGTTTGTGTTTATCATTATCACTATTTTCGTTATCACCTTTCAACAACGAATGAACATCACTCATTGAAAAATCATCAACACTTGAATCAACTTCCATCGGAGTACATTCTTCAATTTTGTCCTCTTTAATTTTGTTGTTCATTAGTGACTGCGAAAACCCTTTTTGTTCAGGGCAATTTTTATTAAAATTGAACAAGTTTTTCGATCGAGAACTAAACGGAAATTTTTCTAAATCCGTCTGATTAGATAAGAATGAGTCGTCATAAGATAATAAACTTTTTTGTAACTTTCTTGGGCTGTGAATAATTACAGATTCTTTTAGTTGTATTGCTGGTTTCTTACTCGAATGACCTGGAAAAAATTCTCAGTAGGAGGTTAAAAATTATTTTATTTTCAGTGAATTTCTTACTGTATATTTGTTCGCAGCTATATTGTCGAATTAAAGTTTCCCCTTTGTCGTTTTTAAAAGCTTGTTCCACACTAACTTTTTGGGTAATCGGCGAACCAGAAAACGAATATGATCTGTTTATTTTATTGTCATTACTTTGAGAATCCATTAAAAATTAACTTTAAAATGTTTAAAGAAAAATAAATATGAAAAAACTGACTTTAAAATAATTTAAAAGTATCATACGTTTAATAAATGACAAATTATTGAAATGACAGCTCTAAAATTTATTGCCAACTTTGCGTAAGCAAAAGTACTATCAAACTTTGTAGTTCGCGTAAATTGTAATAGGTGGCCATAACTGCCATTTGTGTTTTGTTATGTCACGTGTTTGTGGGACTTCGTGACTTCTGTGTTTGTTTTGAAGATTAAAGTGTATTTTTTTTGTTTAAAGAGGCTAAAGTGATAACAAATAAAGTGTTACAGTAACTACAAACAATTGGGCAATGAAGGTAATCATCAAATTCATTTATTTTTCTCAATTTTATTTGTAATAACATTTACGAGATTCCTTCAATAGTATACCGGTAATATTTATATCAAAATGTTTCTTTTCTAAATATTATTGTTATTAATGATCATCAGGGGTATGCTAAATACTGTAAAATTGTACTTTGATGTTATTTATTTAAAAAGACAGACAGAAAATGCACAATATTTATCATCATAAAAATTCATAAACAGTAGCATGAATAATTAATGAGCAAACATGAAAATACCGGATTTGATACGAAAACTAACAAATCTATAAAGTCGCCTACGGAAGCAATAACAATGTTTTATTCTCAACAATTATTAAGAACATTTCATACGGTCAGAAACAAACAATATGTATTATTATGAATATAATCGACTAATCGAGAATTACATACATACATAAATGTTTAACTTTTGAAAATTTTCTCTCTAGATTTTAATTTTTTGTGTTTAAATCTTTGGATTCCAATTATTTTTTTGCATGAACGTTTTTTTTTAAATGTATACCGGAGCGGTAACCAAATTTTTGTCATATATAATGTATACTATTATTCACGAAAGATGACTATTCAAGGTCATTTGTCCGAAGATAGAATACATATCAATTTATAGCAGTATCTTAGCAACAGTTTGTATTAGAAAGAGAAAGATTATTTGACCTGTGTCTATTTAATTTATGTGGTGTGACAGATATACGTAAATAGTGGCATTACTTTCTAACACACTATAAATAATAATGACATATGTCGTAGAATTACAGATACTTAATTATATCACTACACTGCCCTCTGTGCTAATATTTTCCCAGTGGCGTTGACGTTTAAATCAAATTATTATTCCTTGGTTTATAAGTTAAGTCTATGTTTTTGTATTTTACAAAATCATAAGCGAAGAACATAAATCTTTCAGAAATGCGTTATTTAGAAAGAAACATAATTTTCAAATAAATTACTGTTAGTTTTTCAGTTATAATGTGTCCATAAATATTTCATGTTGCACGCCTATGAATATGAAATGCAATGAAGTTGTCTGCAAATAATATATCAGACGAGCAGACGACTCACAAATGACCTTGAATAGTCATCTTTCGTGAATAATAGTATAAGTGGTAAATTTTTGCCGGAAAAATTTTCAGATTGTTACGAGATTGATTGCCTAGAAATTTATTAAGTGGCATTGACAAAAAAATCACGAGTTGTCAAACGAGTGATCCGAGTGATTTTTGGTCAATGTCACGAGATAAATTGGCAACAGGCTCGAGTAAAGCAATCGAAAAAAAAATCCAGGATAAAATTTAACCACGAATGGTATTCGGATGACTATGTCCGAAATAAAAATCAGGTAATCATTTATATAATTTTTTTCTTGACAAAAATCTTCTAATTTTTATTGTGTTTTGAGGTGTTATGTTTCAACGTTTTAAATAGATTCCTGTCTGAATCGACTTGTTTTTAATAAAAAACTGATAACACTGAAAATATACAGACTTTGTCAAGTATGTAAACAATATGTTTCCAAAACGTCAAAAAAATTTCGCTTGTCAAAACTCGTAAAAATACTGCATCTTATTGGTTGAAAGGGAACGAACAATTTTTTGTGACTGTGTTTTGTCGAAATGAAACTTTGTAATTAGGTAAAATCCTGAATTTGGATTGGCTTATAAATTTGAGTGAAATAGTCAAAATAATGAGGCCGCGTATGGCTAAATTATTTCTTGATGACTTATTCCAGTAGGAGTGTTTTGTGCAGGGCCGCGCCGTGTGGGTGGGCAGGTTGTGCCCCGCACAAAGGCGCCTGACTTTGAGGGGCGCCGTTTCAAGACAGTAGAGTTAATAATAGTAAATTTTTATAATTCGTGAAGACAAAATTACTATAAAACTTAAAAATTAACGTGATAGAAGAAGTGAACAATATAGTTTTTAATTTGTTTGCATTAGAGCTCTAATTATAAGTAAAATAATTATCATATTCGGTTCATTATTATTCTAACAATGTTATATTGAAATAATAACTAAGAAAATGTTGATTACAACAATGAATATATAGTTTATAACTCAAGAATATTGATTACAAGAATGAACCCCACAATGAATCTAATATTTAAATACCTATTATCATTTTGCAAAGCGTCAAGCGCATATACAATACTGAAATCTGTTGTAAAATTGTTGATTACAACAAACGATTTTGATTATAACCTATTGATTACAAGAATGAATCTAGGAAAATTTCATCAATATATTAAATCTAAATTTTTGAACAAAACAAAAAGTATAGTTTAAACTTTAATTTGCTAATTTTACATCATAAGGGGAAGGGGCGCTAAAATGTAACATAGCACGAAGGCTCCTCATACCCATGGAGCGGCCCGCAAAATTGCGTCCAGGACGTATATGACCCTTAGGTTAAGGAAGGCGTTATGATTTTAAGCGGGAGCAATTTTGTGTTATATTTTATTTATTATTGCAATATATATTTATTTAATCAGTACATATTTTTTTATTTACTAAATAATTATAATGAACCACGTATATTTTTCCAATTATATGTATCACAGCAGTACAGTAACATATTTTTAGTGCATTCTAATTCTACCCAAAATCAAAATGTATTTAATTTTCAAAGCAATAATTATTGCAATTTAATCAACTTCCAATTTTCTGAAATTTCCGGTAACGCCATACATAACATCTCCAACGCTCCCACAGGAACCGGCAGTTTGCTTCAGGGCGGAAACAGCGCCATCTCTTTCCTTTGGAGTATACATTTCTTCGTAAACAGCCATATTGTCGTGGGAGAGCAATCGTTCATGCGATGCTTCAAGTTCTTTTTTCCAAAGTTCTTCATTATAAAACAGAAATAAAATATGTAAATATTAGCAATTTCTTGATTATTGTAGATTAGGTGATAAACTATTATTCACGACAGATGACTATTCAAGGTCATTTGTGAGCCGTCTGATATAATATTACTTGCAGATAACTTCATTGCATTTCGTATGCATAGGCGTGCAACATGAAATATTTATGGACACATTTTAACTGAAAAAATAAGAATAATTCGTTTGAAAATTATGTTTCTTTCTAAATAATGCCTTTATGAAAGATTTATGTTCTTCACTTGTGTTTTCGCAAAATACAAAAACTTAGACTTAACTTATAAACCAAGGAATAATAATTTGATTTAAACGTCAACGCCACTAGCTAAATATTAGCAGAGAGGGCAGTGCAGTAGATAATTAGGTATCTGTAATTCTACGACATATGTCATTATTATTTATAGTGTGTTAGAAAGTAATGCCACTATTTATGTATATCTGTCACACCACATAAATTAAATAGACATAGGTCAAATAATCTTTCTCTTTCTAAAACATAATGTTGCTAAGCTACTGCTATAAAGTGATGTGTATTATTTCTTCGAACAAATAACCTTGAATAGTCATCTTTCGTGATTAATAGTTTAACAGAAATTTATTAATGGGCGATTTTTTGTACTTACCTATCATCTCTGCCATGGGCATAACACCACCATATTCTTTGGGCAAAATGTCGGTTTCCATCTCACCATGTGCGATGGCTTCGTCTAGATTTGTGTAGATTTTAACTCGTTTTTTTATTTTTTCAGAAATGAGGGAGAGGCCGAAATCCAGAGCGAACTTTACTGATGGGTGAGCATTAATCACATGTACTTCTTTATGTCTCATTGGTAAAGTTTTCTAACGCAGAAAATTAATTAAATTGTGAAAAATAAAGGACATATTTTATCATTAAAGAATCGATTTTGATTTTCTGATTAGAAAGCTTGCTTTGAATAAATTATTAAAGGAACTGAATTACATTAATACATAACTGAATTATTAATTGTTAGTAATTATTTCATTAATATTAACTACATTTTTCAAATATGTGCTAAATAGTTAGAAGAAAATTCAAATATAATTTAACAAAATATAATAAATGGGTACATACTAACTACCATTTACGAATATCAGTGCCGGCCCAAGACTTTTGAGCGCCCCAGGCGAAAATTGTAAATTGCGCCCTTCATTTATTACAATTTTCTTTAGATTATATAGATACAAAAATTATAAAAGGGGCGATTTGTGTCCATAACTCGCGAACAATCACAGAATCTTAATCTGAATGATTTTTTTTTGAAAATATTTTGGATATTTAAAATACAGAGAATTTTTTCTTTTGGGTTCGACAGAGTCGCTTTATTTTTGTCTAATACCATATACAGGATTAGTCACGGGAGAGTTACTTTCAAAGTCCATTTGTGTGCAACCCGAAATACAATTTGCAACAGCATCTAGCTTCCTCTCTTAAAAAATAGATTACTTAATTCACGATTGCTTTGCCTATCTAGTGATGGTTCTGTCATTTTGACATTAAACAATTAAATATGGTCTGTTGTCATTAGTTGGTCATTAGTATTTTGGGTTGCAAACAAACGGACTTTCAAAATAATTCTTCCGTGACACTGTATATAGGAAAAGAAAAAATATTTCTCAACAACAATACTTTTTCAGTATTTGATATGACAATGTTTTTAATTGATATAATCGCCAACGAATTTAACCTTTCTTCTTCTTAGTATAACGTAAAAAAATATAAATAGGATTTAATTAATATAAGTTTTCTGCAACTGGAATTGTCAGCATTATGATTAAAGCTATACACTGGACGAATCAATAAACTTGTAATTTTCGCCTGGTTTGCCTGTAGTTTGGGCCGGTCCTGACGAATATTATGTGAAATTTAACATTTTAAGTAATATTTTTATTCTTTTAATAGATATATTTACAAATTCAATTACTGGTGCAATTTATAAAATGATTTTAGTTAAATAATATGGTTAGTACGACATAATTATACGGTATACAGCATATAGGGAAATTTATAACTTTAACAGCAACTTTGAGGAACATGATTTCTTATATGAATAATAATTGTCAAATAAAATAGGCCCCGTTCCTTTTAGTTACCAAAATACAAATTAAAGTTTTATAAGTTAACAGTTAATTTTCCAAGATTTAAATTAGAATAATTATTGTAATTAAATGGGTGTCTGGTCGCGGTTATAGAGACTCGGGTTCGATCCCGACCGAAAGCAAACTTATTTCAAATTTCAAATGGCACATAAGTGACCCCTATGCTACTCTTTCCACGCCAGCAATGAGTGCCCGTTAGGTGACGCCTGGTAAACGCCCGCCCGGTACGAATATATCATCATTATTGAAATCTGCATATAAAGCAGATTGGCACACCCAGAAATAGGTAATATACTGTGATGATATATTTATTTAATTTAAATAGGTTTAATACTGTTGAATATGTAAAAAATTGTTAGTAATTTAATTAGAGTTACGGTGCATTCACAAATGAAAATTAAGTTTAGATTTAAGGTTTATACTTTATATTTAAAGACTTTGGCCGCATATTATGTAATGACTCCATCCACACTTGAGAATTTAGGGACTCTAAATCCAAATCATAAAGCTAAACATTGCAAGGCCCAACTTTAGGTTTATGATTTAGTTTGACGTCACAAACTTCACCAATGAGAACAAGTCTGAAATGATATAGATATATACACCCATCTTTATTTAGTATCCACGTGGTGGATTCCGCTTTTTAAACAAATGCTAGAAAAACATGGAGACTGTCATAACTAAATTGCTGAAATATAACCAATTTTGCCAAGCGAATGACAGTTTCACGGCACACAGGTGTCTTGTTGAGTACTGCTCTACCGATATTTTAATCTTGTTTTTGAAGCATTTACGAAGATTTCTGTACATATCAAAACTAATTTTCAGATAATTTAAACTTACATTTATGAATGACTTAAACCTAAACAAAAACCATAAACCTAATTTTCATTTGTGAATGCACCTTACTGATACAAAAAATCATGTTAACTGTAAACATCAAAAAATTATTTAAATTATATTTCCTAACTAATGATTTCGTTTAGATACATTTACGAGTAATGGTATAAAACTTTTTTAAAATTTGTTTTACAAATATATAAAATAATTACAAAAAGAATATAATATATAAATAATTAGATTATAAAGAATATCAATAAATTTTGTTGGAATAGGCAGAAGCAGTCGTGGCCGAGCGGTTAAGGCGTCTGACTAGAAATCAGATTCCCTCTGGGAGCGTAGGTTCGAATCCTACCGACTGCGAAATTACTTTTTTCAATTATAACAAAATTTTGAAATGATCATGTAAATAAATACCAATATTTTTAGATAAAATTCTCTAATAAAATCATAAAGTCCTCGATAAAATCAGTGTCAACTTACTTCGCCATTTTTGACAATACGCACAGCTTCCTTTGGTGTAAACAAAGTCAAATGAGAAAATCCTACTCCTTGGCCATCGTTGAAATGGACAAAACCCCTAATTTGATTTTCTTCATCTTCCATTAATGTTTCATAAACAATTCCATGAATACGACACATATCACCGTTTGTGAACTTATAAGGATCAAAGACTCCTAAAAAGCACATTCAAAAAATAAGTAAATTTATTAGTACTCCTTTAAAAAGAACATGGTTTCCTTTTTGTTTAGACTCTTCTTTTTATCCTTTTTTAGAAAAACTATGGAAGCATGATGAAGTTTTATTTTAATGCATGATTATTTCAATGGACCTTTCCAATTTAAAGAGATGAAGATATGCGCAATGGGGATCTGCGCATAGTAAGAACAACTGAGATCTATGACGTTTGATTCTAAAAAAATTAGACGTAAAATGTAAAATAATCTTATCGAAATAAGTTACAAAAGCTTTTATGGAAGGTAAAATGTCTAACGATGCAAATTTTCACTGAGAATACAGGTATTTTAATGACTGCAATATTTTTGACGTTTCTTTTGACAGCACAACTGGCAGTTGTTCGCGCCATTTTCTTACTATTTGCAGCGATAGAAAGAGATAGCCCTTAAATTGGAAAGGTCCATTAGTTGTGTTATATAAAAAAATTAGGTGGCTATGGCGATGTTCCTATTTACGCTGTTGTGGCTTGAATAGATGAAAATATGGTATAGATCGTTCGTGCTTCCAAGATAAATCGTGTGAATGTTTGCCTTCAAATAGGAGACAACCTATTTGTAAACATTTATGACTTTTCATTCATAATTTTAATAAAAACGATTAGCACTATAACGACATGACGTCACAACTGTATTTTTGTATCAGTGTGCCAGGCGAAAAGAATATAATTTTATATTATTCATAACTTGTGAAAATAAAATCCATTTATTTATATGTATATCGTTCTGTTTTACATGAAAATGTATGTATCATATTTATTGTAATAAAACATATTTATTTAAAATCATTATAACAACAGATTTTTCTTTTGACAAGGTACAATGAACCTGTTTCACATTTTTCAAAAAGTATTTTAAATGAAAGTTTATGCAATATTTTTCTTATTAATAATTATTTTTTAAAAATTTGTTGCTACTTTCATAAATAATTAAATTAAAAGTATGGCGCCAAAAATAGTCATGAAAAACAACCCCTCACTTTTGTGTCGTAGAAGCACATACATTACGTCATTCACAGCCAATAGAAAAACAGTTTTTCCATCACCTTCGTTTATTTTTGTTATTTAGATAAATAAACGTAGGCGTTAGTTTGTCACATGTTAATAACAAACTTCTAATTTGACGTTGACATTTTCCATTTTAAATGAGTAATAATCCCTAATACAGACTACACTGAAGCTGTAGATCGGACAGTTTACTGAAAGTCGATAGCTGCATTATATCAGAAAATGCTTGTTTTAAAAAATTTGACATTTGTTTGACAACTTTGACAATATACTTATCATAATTCTTGTATTAAAACACAAAGAATTTACACTATAAAGGGACCAATTGGAGCCGATGAAGATGTATGTGTTGTGACGTCACATTCTGTTTTAGATCACGTGACTTTTTCTAAATATCCAAATTTCAAAAATTGATTGTAAAATATCTATAAGATATTTGCTGATATTTTCCAATTTGAGGCTATTTAAATAATGATATCTTTTTAAATTTAATACTTACAAGGCATATAAAAATTCTTGCAACAGGCCTATTATACAGTGTGTTCAAAAAAATTCCTAACTCGGAGTAGGCTATGAACAAACAAACGTATGTCAATTTAAAAATATTTAATTAAATGTCAATTTGACATGAGATATTGTCAAAAATGTTATCTAAAGAAATCAAAGCGTTTCTTCTTGAATCTTATTTTAGAAATGAAAACGGCGAATGTCAATATACTGTATCCTTTTTTATTGTCTTTTCTCCTTAAAATTACATTTCAATATCAATTTGGACAACTTGATTTTTGAAATGAATAATAATCAGACATACGTTTCTCTGTTCATAGCCTACTGCGAGTTAGGAATTTTTCTGAACACACTGTAGTTTTCTGAAAGTGACAGTTGTCACTAGTTAACCCTCCGTGACATCAATTTTTGGCAAAATTAATGACATTGACAGATATAAACAACTTAATAGTATGTTCCGTAATGCAACCGGTTCGACCAGATTTACGATTTTGTATTCCGTAAGTCCTGAAATTATTTACCGGTTTCTAATTGGAACGCGGTTCCTGAAAAAAGTTGGTGAAAAGTCGGACCACGGCAACCACGAAATAATCCTGGTTCATTACAAAATCAAACGATATCCGTCAGTGTCAAATTTCTAAACCGCATTTTTAGTGGTATTACTAATAATTATTATAGATGTAAGTATGAAAACATTATTTATATTTGAGATATTGGTGATTGCGTTATTTTTATTGGCATTATTCAACGTTATCATTCATTTAGTTAATTTGTATTTTTGTTAGGTTGTGTCAATTTTAAATGTCATATGAATTAATGTCAATCTGTTCCGAAATAGATGAAAATATTCAGGAACCATGGTGTACCAGCAATCAAGATACAGGTTTTTTGGTTGATTTACGGAACATAGTATTAGTCAGTAGGCGAAGTAAAATTACAGATATGACGTCACACAAAATTAATTAAATTATATTTCAAAAACTATATACATTTGGAAAGTGTAACAAACGTTAAAATTCATCATTTTATTAAATCTTTCAGAAAGAAAATAAATTGAAAAATGAGTACCGGACCCCATTGTGCTTAAATAATATTTTAATTTATAATTGATTTTTATTATTTTTTAAAATCCGCTGTAGAATAAAATAGAATTTTATCCATGACGATAAAATTAAATTATCGACTCGCGAAAAATAATATGTAATAACAAATCAAATACGTATTGGTACCATCACTATCACTATAGCAACGGTACTTGTTATATCGCTGCTCATGTTTTATTATTTTGTAATTCCCACAAATCGTAACTTTCTCTTTTAACATTGTTACTGTTTGATCTAAAATGATGCAACGTAATGTAACATCAATGCAATTATATAATTGTTGGCTTTTAACTATTGTGTTTATATATGGATGTTGGGTTAGTGTGTCGTCTGGGATATATGATATTTTCCTGTATTATAAATTAAATGGTAAATTATCATACATAGTAAATGTGTTACGTAAAGTACCATACCATATTGATTATGTCCATGTGTTCATGTACAAGTTTCGCTTACGTAAAAATATTAATTATTAATATAGGAAAATGATATATTAATGACAAAACATATACTTGATATTTTCGTGAAATCTAGTTGATATTTAAGATAATATTATTAATATTTGCGGTGGTTTGTAGTAATGTCGTGTTCTTTATCATATTTTGGCATTTAGGATGACTTCCTGTAAATACAATTCCGAATGGCGCGCTAATGACATTTCGGTTTAATGTGAATACTAAACATGTATTTAATAATTCAAGTCACTTCGACATTTAAGAGTTAACGATAAGGCCCGATATTTTCAGCTCTTGCTACTTGCGTACCATTTTTACTTCCTTGTACGAAGTAAAGGAAGTATTGTAATCGCGAAAAATTTCGGTTTTAAGATTTCAACGGAAATATCCATTTTGACCATCCCTGAATCCATTCTGACTAATTTCGTCGTGACGTCTGTACGTACGTATGTATCTCACATAACTCAAAAACGGTAAGCCGTAGAATGTTGAAATTTTGTATTTACGACTTCTATCACATCTAGTTGTACACCTCCCTTTTTGGTCATTACATAATTTCCAGAAATGGTACTTTATTTGAAGCCTATAATAGATTTTAATGAAAAACTATATTAAAATATAATCCAAAACTTTTCAAATTTGGATTATAAGACTTTTATATCAATTGGAATAACAGCAGATTTTGGTTAAAACAGGCTAACCGGAAGTGATATATTACCTGAAGTTGTTAACCGTTTTCCTTGAATAAAATGGTTTCATTTTGATGTTAAAAATAAATGCTTCAAATAAAAGTTTTAGAGAATTAAATTCTGCGTCTAGCACATCAAGTATTATTAAATTAGCCCTTTGTATAAGCGAGATATGTAAATTTAAAACTTATATACTTTTTGGTTTTTGTAATGAAGCTTGCTATGGATTAGGACAAAAAATAACAAAAAAAATAAAAAATAGATGTTAATGTCAAATTACGTCAAACACGTGCAATTTTATAATTGGGTCTATACTTCATCTTCATATTGGTCTTGCGTACAAGGAAGTCGTGTGGTGTCCACATCAGATTTTTTTATTTAATATTTTTGAAGAGACGGTGAAAACTTGCTACCCATATTTTTTGTTTTGGCAAAATTTTCATTAATTGGCCAGAAAAAAATAATAAAATTTTAATATTTAAATTACCACCGTGTATGACGTAGAATTACACCAAACCAATGAATGGCCGTAAAGCAATAACATTGATATGTCCAATAGCAACGGCATGTGCGGGTTATTTAAACATGACAGATCATCTGTTTGACGTTTGAATAATAGTTTGTAGGTTAATATTTTCGTTTGTTATTTTAATCTTTTACGTGTATAAGCTAAGTTAAAATCCTTCAAAATCCTGCTTAACAAATCGAAATACGTACTAAAAGTAACAGAAACCACGCAAGTTGTAAATAATAAAGAAGAGAGACAGACAGTGACAGAAAAATGAACTAATGTCAAAATCAAATTAAAACTCGCATTCGCTCGCCATCTACAGATTACATTCTTAAATATGCATCCCTTTCTCCAGTTCAAAATAATGACGTCAAAGAAAATCTTCTTTCTTAATTTATTAATGGCAATTATTGCGCCATTTTACTTACAATTTGCAGCGATAGAAAGAGATAGCCGTTAAATTGAAAAGGTCTATTATAAAATAACCAATATTTTGAATTGACTAACTGTCAATTTAACTAGGATAGGAGCGGGCCTACAAGTCTGTTTTACAATATAAAATGGCATACGTCTCCCAAGTGTTCCACTAGATTTTTTTCAAATTAGATATAAATCCGACTCTAGTTACCATCCATGTTTCATATTACATATTGCCAACATACATAAATAGGTACCTAAATGTATACAGGTGTCTCACAACTCGCACCCCAGACGAAACTGACACTTGCCGACGACAATAGGTTGATGCCAACAAATAGAAGAAAATAATTTGCGGCTGCTTGCATAACGGAGTTACAAGACTTTTTAATCCATCAATCCCGGAAGGATATCTTGAGGTGTGATGATATTATTACAAAATAAAACTGGTTGCTAGGTTTTAAAAATACTACTAGTGAGTTACAAAATTTGTTTGACTTACTGTAATTTTGACACTTTAGAGTTGACTTTTCACTGTCAACAAATTTAGGTTGGCAAGATTTCTGTCCGGAAAACGTTCCGAATAGACTCATGCTGCCTCTCTGGCGTTACGTACACATTCCCCGAAAATTATAATCATTTCTAAGTAATCAGCGGCTGAATACATGGTAAGAATTTGCCTATTTTATTCACCTTGTCAAATTTAATTTGACACTGACATTTTTCGAAAACTACAGTCGCCCACACATTTTAACGTAAAATTAGGTCTCTGATTGGTCAATTTTAAAACGTCTTTTCTCGAATATCTTTTAAGCTAGATTTTTTTTTTTTTCGAAATTACACATCCGAGTGCAGTCTCGTGTTTCCTCATTCGCTCTGGGGCGCGAGTTGTGAGACAGTCTATATAAAGATTGCGACATTCAATTCTCTTGTAATAATTCTTCATCTGTCGAGCACCTGTAAAACTTTCCTTGTTGTCAAATATTTATAAATTCATGAACCTGAAAAGTGTTTAATTTTTGTGAAAGTTTATAGCCGGTTAAATAAGATATACTAAATGCAATTGATAACAGATGTAAGAAAAGCAAAAATAAATTGTTAATATTGTTATACATAAACAAGGAACTTCGTGTACCAAGAGACCAAAGAAATGATTAATTTCATGCAGGAAATTTAAGTGTGGACGTATTTGCAAAATTACATAACATACATTATTTGTTAAGTCATTACTATGTATTGATAAATTATTATTTACTTACATTCAATCATTATGAACATAAACAACAAGAACGTAAAGAAGAAAGATGGTATTATACAAATTTATTTAATTGTTTACATTTATTACACGGAAGCGAATCTAGGATCATTAATGCAGGACAAAGAAACAAGGAAGTAAGATAGTATCAAAAATAGGTACAGTGCTCAAGAGAATAAAAGAAAAATACTTGTTTTTGGACAGCCTTTAGGAATACAATTAGAAAAAATGACTATCGGGTTGATCAATAAAACTATAATGCCCGCGTTGCAAAAATGGCTCATCACCTCTTGGTTACATTAAAATGGAAATACGAGCCCAGTCACACACGTATTACGTATTGGACCAAGGAGTTTTGTGCCGAAGGTTATTTTTTCAGAATTAAAATTTATTATATACAGGTTGTATGCGGAGGAGCAGATACGTGTATTCAATTCACTGTAGTTTTAGCAATTAAACTATTTTTTGTGCAACCGGACGCGAAGTAAGCATTTCGCAGCCGCAATACAGGCCGCGAAATTAAATTTCGCGACCGTTGTTATGGTAACGGCCGCGAAATGAATTTCGCGGCCGTTGTCATGGTAGCGGCCGCGAAATTAGGTAAACAATCACTTTGACACTTGAGAATTGCATGGTTTTGTTTATCAAATGTCAATCCCATAGCCACCTTGAAAGCAAGCGGCCACGGCGACAATTTTTCTCTCGGTACGCTAAAGAGTGATTACGCGGCCTTGATATACAAATAACTATTCTATTGTAATAATTTCAAGATATACCACAACTTAAATTCGTTTCTTAGTTACCTACTTATAGTGTCTTTAAAAAAAAAAACACCCTGTATATTGAATGTTGTTAATTAATTGCTAGAACTACAATGTGTTTATTATACTTGATTGTTTTTCTATAAATGATCTGTATATAATAAATTTTAGTTCTGAAAATTGATTTTCTGGAAAAGGGTTCTTTGGTCCAATACATGTGCGACTGGGCTCGTATTCGAATCAGTTTCCTTGTTATTATTATTAAATAAATCAGTTTTTATTTCCTTTAACATACATGTTATTTTTGTCCGGGGTGGCACTAAAATTTAACTTTGCACAAATTCGCCTAATACTCGCGGAACAGCCTTGACGCCGAACAGCCTTGACGCCGATAGTCAATTTTCTGAGTATAGGTAGAGTCCGTGCGTTTAGAAAAAAAAAACAGCGCACAGGCCAAAATTCACCTAGGCGGGCCCAACTTGTGGAAGTAGGGATGGTACGATATTGTGACAGGTAGCAGCTGTTTGTTGCGTAGACAAAGATATTCAATCAAATGTCTTTTGTGCGAGTAATAATTATATGTATACTTGTTTATGAATTTGGTGTATCGTAAATGATAATAATATTAAAATTAATAACATTTAAATATTATTCAGTTAAATGTTTTTTGAGCGAGTATTAATAGTCAACATTTGTAGGTTGGGTAATACAACTTCTACTGCACCGATTTGTTTTTTCTCTAAACGCACGGATCTAGATATCCTTGTTGCATTATTATGAATTATAATTTACCTGGTCTGGCGACGATAACTCTACGTCCTTTGCTGTCCCTTTTTGGGCAAGCAAACAAATACCCCAAATCGGTCAGCTGTTGCATCATGGGTATTGTAATATCCAAACAACAGAACGCTACCCCAAATGTCTGTCGTAGCAAAAGATAGCGTTCTAAAGCTACCTGTGCTTGGGGGACGCTGAATTTCTTGGCTCTCAGAAAGCGAAGTAAAAAGCGCGAATCTGTTGGATACATCATCATAATCTAATCATACATACGAGCACAAACGCGTAATATTTCAGCAGGTTTACAAATTCTTTCATATACTCTATCCGTTTTAACAAGATCAATCTGCTCCTATCTTCGCACCACTATACGTAGTTAAAACGGATAGAGTTTAGACTTAAATCTTTAAAACTGCGGAGTAAATGACTGGTGATAATAGTTCGACCGGCATTTTAAGGGTCATCTTCTAGCCCAAATTTAGCTTCTACCGAGACCCTTTACTTTTGGAATAATGAAAAACAACTTCGTAAAAATCCAGTGCGTGCAGTCAAATTTACCTTGCAAGACATATGGGACAATACCACCACTGACAATACTCACAGGAAAATGTGCAGGGCTTAGGGATACAATGCCTAATACAATGGGCTACTTGCGTGCCATTTTTAATTTAATATTTTTGAAGAGACGATAAAAACTTGCTACCCATATTTTTTCTTTTGGAAAAATTTTCATTAATTGTCCAGAAAAAAATTAATGAATTTTTAATATTTAAATTACCACCATGTATGACGCATAATTACGCCGAACCAATGAATGGCCGTAAAGCTATAACATCGGTACGTCCAATAGCAACGACATGTGCAGGTAATTTAACCATGACAGATCATCTGTTTGACGTTTGAATAATAGTTTGGAGGTTAATATTTTCGTTTATCATTTTAATCTTGTACGAGTATAAGCTAAGTTAAAATCCTTCAAAATCCTGCTTAACAAATCACAATACGTAATAAAAGTAGCAGAAACCACGCAAATTGTAAATAATAAAGAAGAGAGACAGTGACAGAAAAATGAACTAATGTCAAAATCAAATTAAAACTCGCACTCGCTTAAATATGCATCCCTTTCTCCAGTTCAAAATAATGACGTCAAAGAAAATCTTCTTTCTTAATTTATTAAAAAAACATAATTTTTTAAAAATAAAATTTATATTTTTACATGCGTCTTCAACTTTACTTTAGGTATTTAGTGATAGATATCAGATTTTCAGTACCACGCAAGTAGCCTACTAAAATTGGTATTACTAATAAAGGCGATGTAACCCAATATTAAATGGCGGAATATTTGAACAACATATTCCGTTTTTGTAAGTTTAGTCGACAGAAATTTGTAGAAATTTCTCAGCATTTGCGTAGGTTTTATAATTTCTTTGTTAAAAATATAGATTAGTCGAAATATTATGAGTTTGGACTCGTACATAAAAATTACGCATAAACCCGAAAATAATAATAACAATAAGAACTCAGGTGACTTACTCCACTCTTTTAACAACATTCTTAACCGTACAATTTCATACTGCAAATATTCCTCACTCGCTCACTCCTTACAAATTAAAGTGACCGATTTTCGGTAGGGAAATACCGCACCCGGAACACAATAGTACATAGTTACGAAACCATCATCCTTCGCCACACATTCCCGTCTAGCACACTTCTTTTGTCTCAGCCACATTCATAATCGCATTCATACATACTCTTCTTCTCTTTCCACTCGGAAATTTTCTCTCCCTTAACACCCTGCCGACTACATCCATCCACTTACACACGCGATGGCAATATTAATAAGAATTAAGCATAGTTACCGAGTCGACAGTTTTTAATGCGAGGATTTTGAATGATCCATTCCCTGAAAGAAATGAGAGCTTGGTTTCTGCCACTCTCTTCTTCGCGCAGTTCTTCTTTGGCCATTAATAATGTTTCTGCTGGTAATTGGGATACGTATTCATCGGGCTGAGTTAACCATTCGCTTGTGTCGGACATATTGTTGATTGGTTCTGTTCTGCAACAATTAAAAATATTATAATGAAACACTAAATAATAGTAAAGTTCTTGATCATTTCTTTGACTTTTTAATACGTAACATTAGGATTACAGAAAACACAACTGGAATACTTATAGTAAAGGGAAATAATAGTTATTTATACATTGTTTAGATTCATAATCACTTACGCTTATTGAAGAGACGATTTGAAAAATTGGGGATTTCTGAGCGATCGGGGTAACGGTAGAATTATTGAGAATTAGAAAATCAAAATAGGCTGTGGATTCAAAATTTAATTTACACAGTTATTTATCTGTCCTTTGATATTAAGTTATAAAAGTTAAATATTGTTAATCAAAGTATAGGATTAACTAGAGAGTATTTAATTCTGGTGAAAAAATAAAGTAATAAAACATCCGCCATATTTACCTGATTTGGCAATGTGAAGTATTTGATATTTTTTTGTACTAAAAAATTACGGAGTAGAAGGCCTTTGTTTGAAGAAGAGATTGATGATTATTTTTTGTGCAACCGGACGCGAAATAAGCATTTCGCAGCCGCAATACAGTACGCGAAATTGGATTTCGCGACCGTTGTCATGGTAGCGGCGGCAAAAGTAGGTAAACAATTACTTTCACACTTGAGAATTGTATGGTTTTGTTTATCAAATGTCAATCCCATAGCCACCTTGAAAGCAAACTTTCTGTTTACAATGAAACAGTTTAAAATTAATAAAATTTGTAATTACATATTTTTTACGGTTGCACAAAAAATATTGTGTACACCTTGTTCGCGAAATCCTTTAGCGCCCTCGAGATTGTCTTGCCTCGGTCGCAAGCGGCCTCGGCGACAATTTTTCTCTCGGTACGCTAAAAAGTGATTTCGCGGCCTTGATATACAAATAACTATTGAAGCATTCAGCATTCCAAAATAGTATATTGTGTTATTAGGAGTAAAAGTGATACTTTGTGTGGCGAGCGTGGAAGTTTGCACGATGACAGTTGCATACGAGGCACACAAAGAGACTTTTATTCCGAATAACATAATTTTTTTCCAACGCACTACTTTTCTTTTTATTCGTTAATTCTATGTAGTTTCTATGGATATTCATTTATTTTATTTCTACTCCGGCGGCGTAGAAATTTCCAGCGGCGTAGAAATGAAACTTCTACCTTGTGAATCAAGTCACAAAAAATGCCATTTCTACGACGTTTGAAAAAAAAATTGTTGGGGCTTTTTACAAACGGAAGGAAATATTGGTGAAGTGTATTTTTGTTTGAGCATATTTAAAAAACAATTCTATAACATATGAACCATGTGTTTTATTCTCAATGGCTCGTACCACGAGCACGGTTTTAACAAAAACGCTGTTTTAAGAAATGTCAAATTTCATTATTTAATATTAATAATAAATAATATCATATTTACCAAAATATGATTTTAAAGCAGAACATGGTTTTTATTCAAAGAAATATTTTTTAAAAAATCGTTCCTTAAACATAAGGGCGAAATTAAATATTGAAATTTGAACTTGACATTTCTTAAAACAACGTTTTAGTTAAAACCGTGCTTATGGTACGAGCCAATAATTCTAGCGTGACCCGCGGGTATTATCATTACCGCAATCTGTGAATTAAAGGAAATTGGCACACTCGGATATGGGTAATATGTGATGATCATTTAAAATATAAATTTTTATGATATTGCTAAGTAGAATTTTATTTTTAACAATATTGAAAAATGACCTAGATGCATACATAGTAAAATACAAAAATTAAATATTATTTTTATTTGTAAAAATATATATTTTATTTTTAATAAATCAATTTTTATTAAAAGGCTGAGTTACGCTTTGTTTCGTAATTGTTGGCTCTCTGCCATATGAAACACGTTTAAGTTTGCAAGTTCGTTCCAACATTTTGTCGTAGTTTCTTCTGTATTTTAGCAGTGGATAGACGTACGTATATATATTTCTATGTACCAGTGAATATATTTAGGGTGAAAAATGATAATTTATGTAAAGGGGTGATTATAAACGAAGGCCACGAGAGTTGAATATTATTTATAAACATAAACCGGTAAGTTTTACCATTTAATTTACTCCATATAAAGGATATTCTATAGATGAAGTGCTTATGAGGTCTACTAATTTATCATCAAATATAACATATAACAATATCATTTTTTGTCATTCTTTGCTTTACATAATTTAATTTTAAACCATCAATTTATAAAGTAGGAGTAGATCATTAATATTTTAATAAATATATGTTTTAAATACTTTATTACTGTAATTGCTTTATATACAAATTCATGTGCTATGCACTTATTAATTATTATCTCAATTAGATTAAAAAGTCGAAAATATTTACTCATCTTTATACAGGATGAGTCTTTGAAATGACCATCCTCGATATCTCTATTTTTGTTAGAAAGAGAGCATAAATTTATTAACAGAATTTATTCGTCTACTCAAGGAGTAAATAACATAAAATTATTTTCACATATACAGGGTGTTGCATTACGGCTTTGCGAGAATGGGCCCGTCCAACTTTTTTTTAAATTTTTATATGTTATGAAGAATTTAAAAATAGAAATTCTGTATTTTTTGTTTTCTTGAAATTATGCTTAATAACGCCTAAAATAATTATTAAAGTTTTGGCGCGAAAGTGATGACGTTAGAGTCACTCCGTCATAAGTAGAGAGAACCGACATACGTTACCATTACTAATGGTAATATAATATACAATAAATTTTGCAAGAATAAAAATACGTATGCATTACAAACTGTGATAAGAAAACTTTAGAGTTAATGATAATAAAGTAAGCCACATAGTTATTATACCATTTCAAAATATATTTGTTTGATATACTTATATGAATAGATGTAGGAGTAGTGTTAAATGATAATTTATGAAAAACTTCCAAAGTACATATTATACATAAATCAGGTAAGTAAAATTAATAATTTTTGTTCATTTTCATAATCAGGTTAATCATTCGCTTTAATTAATCTGACTTTAATACTTTCTTTAATATAATATTTTAGGTTATTATACTTACCAAGTACCAGTATTATAATTAAAATAGTATTTAAACTATTTTCTATTTATAATTAAATACAACAATAACAGTATTGATTACAATAATCAAAGCGTAGTTCATAATAAAAGTAAACCAACATTTACATACCTATTTACTAAATGATTGCAACAATGACAAGTAGATATTGAGATTACAATAATTAAAACATAAATTATGATATAAATTTATTTAATAAGTAAATTTTCTTTTGATCTTAATAAAAAATTACTCGGTTATATTAAATATGTGTTTGTTAAGAGTATGTGTAAAGCCAATCGCGAATGTATGAGCAAAATATGCATGGTCCACTGTATAGTGACATTTCACAGGCTAACTGGACGACTGTAATGACGCTGACGTCACAACATGGCGATCATTTTACGCTAAAAACTTTAATTACATTATTATAGGTATAAAAATATAAAATATATAGCAATTTTTATTTCGTTTTCATTTATTTATATTCAAAATTCAAATGCAACATGTAATTTCTAAAAAGTCGAAGACTTGGACGGGCCCATTGTTTCTCTTTTTTTAAATGGAACATCCTATGTATTTTCATATATTTTGAATTGTATTTTATTCACCTGTACGCACATATATTTTTCTAATTCAAATAAGTGTCAAATTTCGTGTTAGATAATAAAAATTTCAATACAAAATGAGTAATTTACAGTATCGTATTGTGCCTTCTTGCAAAAATGTTGCTAGGAGTAAACCTACTATTGAATATATAAATATGCAATAAAACGCGAAGAAAAGAAATTTGTGACTGGAACAAACAATCGTTTTCTGAAATCAATTTAGCCACCATTCAGCTATCGACTTCGGTAAACTGTCCGACTTATCTTGAGTGTAGTCTATTAGCCATTATTACTTTACTACTCATTTGTTATTAACATGCGACAAACTATCGCCTACGTTTAGTTATTTTAATAACAAAAATAAACGTAGGATTTAATTATTTATGAAAATAACAACAAATTATTAATAAGAAAAATATTGCATAAACTTTCATTTAAAATACTTTTTGAAAAATGTGAAACAGGCTCATTACAAATGTAATAAACAAAATTTGTATAATTGAATAGGAACAAATAACTACGTAGTTGTAATTTATTACAACACATCCAGATCCTCTGCAATTTTTATGACAAACTTTACATAAGTAACGCGCGTATTATGCTCTATTTTTTACCCTTTTACCTTTCCTTATAAGGAAATAAACTTTCTTACGCACTTTAGTGCCGATAAGTTACGTCATACTGCACATTATGTTATTCAACTAACCTTGAAATAATAAGTTACGTTTCCATATTTTTCTTATTAGATTATGTCATTGCAATGCACTTTCTTTGCGTCGTTTTACACATTCACTTTTTTGTTATTAAAGTGTTATTAATGTACATATACATATTAACTTATTGCTTAGTTTTTAATTTCGATTTAAAAGCAGATAATAATTCCAAATTTGTTCAAATAATTGAAATGCGGAAAAGGAAGTGGTATTAAATGCAGTTTATATTGTTAGATGGTAGATTAATCTATTACCATTTTAATAAAATTATGTAACTAATTGGTTTTCTAAAAGTATAACAATAATATTAACATTTTTTGAGTTATAATTAATAATATCTCGTATATCATCACGACTTATTACCCATTTCTGGGTGAGCCAATCTGCTTCTTTTAGCAGCTAGTAAACCGTTTTTTTTTTTACTCGAAAGTTCGGCAGAAAATATTTAAATGACTTTGGGCTATGAAACTACAAAGAAATTTTGAAGTTACCCTCACTATAATTAATTTTATTTTACTATTTGCCAAAAATATATAAAAACTAACTATCTACTATAGCTTCTCATGATAGTAGTAAAAACTGAACATTAATTTGTAAAAATACTGTTATTAGCTATTTATTATTTTGGAACGGATATGTGACGTCATGATGGTAGTATCATGGAAGAAAACAGACTGAGAGGGAAAGATATAGTTGTAGTTCCACGATCCTACCATGGTGACGTCACATAAGCCTTCCCCAAATTTGTAATAATTATTTTCTTGTAAACTACGAACAATAATTTCATAATTTGTGTAGCATTTAAAATTTTAAATATTGTAAGGCCCGCTATTTTTTTTATCTTTGGTCAAACTGTCTCTTAACTTAACTATCAGTTAAAACGAAAAATTCACTTGTGCTATAACATGTGTGACATTTTTACCTCCCGCTACCCTTAGTAAGGGAGGTATAGGGATCGTGCTAAAAATCGCATATCGAGATTTTGGTAAATGACCACGTTTTAAGGTCCCTAGAATCCGATTTTAATATTTTCACGATGCTGGCTGTGTGTATGTCTGAATCCTCCTCTCTAACTCAAATACTATTATTCGGAAAATTTTAAAACCTTATATTTCGACCTTGTTCTAATATGGAAAGAATCCATTAGATTTTGGTGTAAATCGGATAACCAGAAATGGCACTTTACTTACTAATAGTTTTTCTTTCGAAAAATACTTTTGTTCGAGATTTATGCTATTATAAAAATTAAAAATTATTAAATTTTCTACAGGTTTGCATTATACATTTTATGGATAAATTTATCTATAATTTAAATCCCGGAGCCTACGCCTTAAAAAAACGCAACTCCTTGGTTACGCAGTTATTCAAATCAAATGTATGTAACTGACAGAAAAATGTCACTGTCAAAGAACTAATCATTTCAAATTAATAATAGTAACGTTTTAAAAAGAAAATAGTAAATAGAATCATTCTTACATGGAATGGGATTTAATACAGTTTTTTGCTTAATAAAAATTAAATGGCGGGAGGTATTGTGTTGGCCACATCATATTTTTTTTTATAAGTAATACTTAAGTTAACAGACAGTTTAGAGATCGTCTGCACCTCCGTCTACGCTTTTCCAAATGAACAAAAACAGGCTCTAAATTTTTGCTGTCTGTAACTTTTTATTTATAACGAAAATAATACAACATTTTTAGTTAATGTTCTGTATTTTTATTAAATACCTCGATGTTATACAGTCTTTGGCGTTGAAAATACACAAAACACGTTACAAGTTTTTATTAATAATGACTATATTTGTCATACATTTGTAATAAAATTTAAACCCTCGCTCTTGACACAACATGAAATTGGGTACGTAACTTTTTAAAATTTTAAAATATATTTTTCTTTATTCGAAAAATTGACTTCAAAATTAACCAAAAATCAACAATTTTAGAGCTTTGCCACAGATATAAGAACAATGATATTGCAAAAGTAAAAAGTTACAGACATAAGACCAAGTTTTCTTAATAAATATATTATAAAAAAATTCCTAACAGATTTTGCATAATTGGAAAAATATAGAGCCTCTATTCGTTCATTTGGAAAAGCGTAAGACGATTCCGTTAAGATAGGCCATTATCGAGCCTGAGTATCTGGTCGCGAATCTGGGGAGCCGGATTCGATCCTTCCCAACGCCAAAAAGAAATACTTCGAATTTTCAATGGCACAAAAGTGACCCGTGTGGTGCACTCTCCACGTCATCAAATATTCATAACAACAAGCATAAGTAGGCTTCAGGTTCCTTCCATTATTACATAACATAAATTTCCAATAATTTCACAAACAATATAGATTAAATATCATTTGCTTCCAAATTAAAATGACATGCAGATGTATTGTTGTATGACGCAACAATGTGTCACGCCACGAGCCAGGAAATAGCGTATGGCATTATTTGCGTGCGCTATGCATTTATGCACTTAAGTATAGACGGTGCATGTGCAATACGGTCCGCGAAGTTGTGAGCGCGACGGCCGCCGGACAGTGAAAGTAGCTCAAGTTATGTCATCGGCGATAAGGCGATGCATTTCCGCGATCTTTGCGTGCAAAGCACGACAGGGGGGGATTGGGAATTGTTGAAATTGGGGCACTTTTTGTAGGGCAAATAAATGAAATGCAAAGAAAATAAATAAGAGAAGTGATAGAAATTTCTTAAGACTAGCATTTCTGGTCACATTCGATACTAGATTTTGGAATTTTTTTTTTTAATTATATTTCATTTTTACGAAAGAAAATAGCGTTGGTTCAGATAGGGAATTAAATTTTGCCCTTTATAATTATCATTTTTATATAAAATTATCTGTTGTTTTTAAAATAGAATTTTATTTACACCCCTTGTAAAACCAATTTAGTAAATGATAATAGTTATTTGTATATCAAAGCCGCGAAATCACTCTTTAGCGTACCGAGAGAAAAATTGTCGTCGAGGCCGCTTGCGGCCGAGGCAAGACATTCTCGAAGGTGCTAAAGGATTTCGCGGACAAGGTGTACACAATATTTTTTGTGCAACCGTAAAAAATATTTAATTACAAATTTTATTAATTTTAAACAGTTTCATTGTAAATAGAAAGTTAGCCTTCAAGGTGGCTATGGGATTGACATTTGATAAACAAAACCATGCAATTCTCAAGTGTCAAAGTGATTGTTTACATAATTTCGCGGCCGCTACCATGACAACGGTCGCGAAATCCAATTTCGCGGCCTGTATTGCGGCTGCGAAATGTTTATTTCGCGTCCGGTTGCACAAAAAATATATTAGTGTAAAAATGATAAATAAAAATTGTAAAATGTCCTATACATAGTAAATAATCTAAGGTTTATTTATGTATCAAGATGCTGATTCCAGCCTAATATCTTACACTGGGGAGATACTATTCACAATAGGGGATTACAGCTGAATCGAATTAGTAAAAAAATAGTGAAAGTATATGCTTAATAATGAATATTAATAAAGATAGAAGATGATATAATTAAAATACTTCGGAAATAAGGAGGTTTTTGTTCTAGCAGCACGTCACTCATATGAAATCCATATATATATTATTTTGATTGGAGACTCAAAGACCACCTATAAATATATAACGAATACCGAGTTCGGGGGTGGAGTCCAATGGAAGTAGACAAACTCAAATAGCGGACACGTGGCTACGAGTCCAGTACTGCAATTCTCAAACAGTTTTTATTTGAAAACAAATTTCTTGCATTAAACTTAATAATTTTGATACACTTGCAATTATAAAGCATGTAGACTTGTGCAGTGTTATAATGTTAATTTATTTTTTATAAATATAATTTAAAAATAGCATACATTTCAAGAACATTTTAGATCCACGAAGAAAACAGTTTTATATAAAAACTTATATTACTTCGGGGGCCATAACACGCTTGTTAATAGGAATTTTTTCACCGGATTTTCACCAATAGCCTTAGTTTTACTTATACGTTCTGATGAAATTATTTTAAAAAATGATGGAATCCCCTATTAGTCGGCCTAAAACACCCGGTATGTAAAATAATTATCATAAGGTTGGCAACACTGCGTTTGCCTGAAATAGTCATATAATGCATTACTTTAATGCCGATTTCTGCAGTTTTTATGACGATTTTTGTTCACTTTAGATTAGTTTTATTTTGTAAAAATCACAAAATTTTATATATTTTATATTTATATTGATTTTATTTGATACCTACCATTTTCATATTACATTTCACTGTACGAATATGTCATCATCATTACCGATATTTGCGATGATATATTTATTTATTTTTATTTATATTATTGTTTGTTACAGAGTGTTCCTGAGTTCATATTAAAAACATCCAGCAGTTATCAGATATTCAGCAGATATCTACTAACATCCAATCATCTACTGGTAAGTCAAATACTTATATTTTATATGCATGCGTTGGTTACTTGTTTTTAAACTATAGTAGGTTTCACGTATGAAAATAACGTTGGCTTAGATAGAAAATTACCTATGATTGGTCAGAATGCAAACCTAATTTACAATAGCGAAATAAATATCAGTTATCAATTGTTGTTGTCAAATAAAATCGACAGGATATTGCACCGTTTTCATTTCGCCTATGTAATTTTTCATATGCATATACCTATTGTGCATTTATAGGCGTATATATAGAAAGTAAAAATATTTAGTATTGACAAAGTTTGGTTTGAATAAATTATTTATTTAATGCATGTAAAAACAGTCGACTCTCAAGCGCCATATCTGCTACTTTCTTAAGTGAAACGCACTATAGAAGGACTAAATTTTAATAATCTCATGAACTAAAAAAAATATTTAAACATTCAGTCTCATGAATACGATATTGTCCAATATTTTTTTTCAAGTACTGTCAATTTTTGCTTTTGATAATAATACAAAATAATTTATTTAATAAAGTAATGTCAAAAATGTATTTGATTTAGTATAACTAAATCTTATAGAAAGTGAAATTTATGTGAGTCCGGTTCTGCGTACTTCTAGCGCAAGTAGGTCGAAAGTTCTTAATGAAATTGCATCTCTGTCATGCAGGAGAAATGAATTGTTTTTCTTGTGTGAAGTTGACCTTGGTGTAAAAAAGAACATTTATACTTCAATTCAATTGTCGTTTCCTGTGTCTATTGTCAATATGATAGACATATAAAATTAAAGGAAAGTCTATTTTCATGGTCACTGTCAAAGAAACTAACCAGTATAATAGAACATCATTACAATTTAATTAGCAAAATTGATGTAATCGATTTCAATATAGATAAATTTTCATCTCGCAATATAATTACCAAAATACGACATATTTTTTAAAATTTAATTTAGACAATGATAAATTTAATAATAAACAAAATACACAAATATGAATTAACGAATATTTCATTTCCCCTATTTCCAAAATAGTAATTTTAAAAAATAAAAATCAAAATGTTACCTACTCAAAAATTATCTTTAAAACTACCAAATATGTTAATAACGGCGATTAATAATCGAGACATTTTATAGCTTGATATTATTATAATCGCCGATTAATTTATACGTTAGTTATAATGATTTTCCGTTGAATTATTGATTTAAGAAGATAAAATTTTATTCCATTTTTTTGATGAGAAACGCATATCTAATATTTCGCCCGGTTTACATTTCCAATAAATAATAAAGCTATACACAAATGGTTAGAAATTTCTACAAAATTCTTTCAATCACTTTAAATATAGACTTTAGAAAAGCTGTGGGCCAACTGACAAGTGATTATAGTTCAATCGACATTTTAAGGTTTACAATTTACATTAAATTTATGGAAATCTGTTCATTATAATGAGAACAACAGTCGTTTATTATATTCTTCTTGTACAGGTGTAAAATTAAAAATTAGATAATGTGAGAAATTTTCAAACGTTTCATATTACATATGTGTTATAATTTCCTTCAGAAATTGTATAAATTTATCTAGATTTATGTAACTATTAAATTTTTCCCACACTTAATATGCACATTTGTAGGTGCGGGTAGCGAAAAGCGAAACTATTGTGTAAAATTTGTCGTTAATGATAAAGATAAACAATGAAAATTAAAACGCCCAAAAAAAGAGTTAAACATTGTTGTTTTACGCTACATCGAGTTGTAATTTATAACTTACTGTTCGCTATACTATCATAAATAAGCAATCATTTTTTTATGATTTGTTAGACATTGTAACAATGGTGATATTTATCCCGTACTATATTTATAGTGAATCTATGAGTACATACCAAAAAAAAATGCGACTTGTTATTGAGAAGTCGTAATTAATAGTACATAAAAAACATGTATGACATGTTTTTTTCGCACACGTCGAAATTTAGAAAATGAGCCCTATGGGGATTTTTTTAAATGATAATTGCGAATTTATATGGTATGACTAGCGAATGAGAGTTGACGTTTAACTTATTTTATAGATGTGGTTTCTTTTGAAACCCTAGAGAAGAATAGAACGAAATATTCAGGTATGAAATTTTTGCATGACCCATTTAAATACTGGACTAGGAAAGCACAAAAATACATTACTATGTCTGGCTGAAAATAAATGGCCGACTAGGGTAACTGAATATCAAAACAGGGGTGCGTTTAAAATATTTTAAACATTTTTCGTTTATGTTGCTTATAACAAAATATTTTGATCTTTAAACTATTTAGTTTGGCAATTCTATGAAATAGGATTATTTTTAATTTCCTCTAACAGCAATTCCGACTCGAGAGTTGCTTACACGTGAGACGAAAGAACTAGAATTTGCGGCATTAATTTTTTTAAATACATCCCTGAATCCTGTTCCAATTCTAACGGAATACATAAGGGTCAGTTTCCTTTCAAATCAAATACAGGGAAATGTTTTCAAAATAAACCAAATCTATTAAATAATCTAAACGTCAACTTTCATTTGCTAGTCATACTATACTTCATTTGATTTCTGTGGAACTAACTGGCCTGTGCGGCTTCAAATTCATTCAATATTTCTTTGGAATAACCGATATCTGTCATTTTAATTTGACACTAAATTATAATTGTTTATAATAAACAACATAGCAACGCTAACAAGTTACGTAGAAACCACAGCATACTTAAATTCACAAGGCTAGCATAACGATAACGAATATGCAAATATACCTATAGGGCGCGAGCAGACACGTGACTCGAGCGACGTTGACGTGCTTGGAATCAGCTGATCTGTGTGCGCATGTCATTTTGACAAGAACAATGTCACGTTGACAATACCACTGTTTTGACTTATTTTGATTTTTAACTGCTTTAATGTTATTATTTTACAATTTTTAAGCAGTAAAACATGTGAAATTAAAAATAATAACATTTTAGCAGTTAAAAATCAAAATAAATCAAAACATTGGTCTTGTCAACGTGACATTGTTCTTGTCAAAATGACATGTGCACACAAATCAGCTGATTCCAGGCACGTCAAGGTCGCTCGAGTCACGTGACTGCTCGCGCCCTAACCTTGAAGTGCTTAAAATCAGCTGATATGTGTGCGCGTGTCATTTTGACAAAAACAATGTCACTTTGACAAGACCAATGTTTTGACTTATTTTAATTTTGAACTGTTATAATGTTTCTATTTTTAAGTTCGTGTGTTTTACTGCCTGAAATTTGTAAAATATTAACAATTTAGCAGAAAAAGTCAAAACATTGGTCTTGTCAAATAGACATTGCTCTTGTCAAAGTAACATTTGCACACAAATCAGATGATTCCAAGCACTTCAAGGTCGCTCGAGTCACGTGTCTGCTCGCGCCCTATTGAATCCTTGAATTTCGAGAACCAAAATAAAATAAAACGTTGTATGTACCACGGACATAATCAAGGTTATAGTACTTGGGAAAATTAAATTTAAACATTCCCCCGTGCTACAATCTTTTAAGTATGCCCTTAATACATAAATAACTAATAAAACGAATCATTTATACAATTTTTTTATATTTTACGTCTTTTATACCTATATTAAAATAAAAATTTTAAAAAAACTGCTGGGTATATTAAACTTTGTTGATTTAGGGAATGTTGTAGTTGGCAACATTGGATTGAGATTTATTCAATTATTTGAAAGCATGTCAATTCTGATTTATAACGTTTAAAAATTTAAGTAGATGTCATCTAGTACCAACCTTCTAATACAAAAAATTGCGTATCGAAATGGCTCTTTCGATACACAATTGGGTTTCGGAATGTCTTCATTATGAACGCAAAATATCAAATTCGACTGAACGCACTTGTTATTCGTGTCACAAACTTCATCCTTTTGAGCTATAGCCGTCATTAGATACTATATATTTATTTCAAATTACATATATTTTACTTGTAGCTACAGTTTTTACAATTTGATTTTATTATAATCTAGCTAGTAATCTAGTTCTTATTCTAATCACATTCCAACAAAATAGAGTAAAAGCAAAGTTATATTCTACATTTTCCTTATTTAAAAGTACTGTAAATAATAACAGTCGTGTCAATTTTCTTCATAAATCTTTTTAAGCCGGAAGAAATGTGAAACAATTTCTTGTCATTAATTTTAGAGACTCTACAACACTTTCAAAATATCATTTAGCACAATGCGTATTTAATGGATTTAAATGTAATTCAAGATTTTAGTAAGAGTACAAAGCATTATAAGATATTCTTTGTTACTTTATCTTTTAGTAGAAAGTCAACATTAAAAATAAATAACATAATTGCTAGATAAAAATGGATAATTGTTTATTGTAGTTAATTTGCATGCATTATCGGTAATCTATAGTAATTATAAAAATTGGTGCAGATATTTTTTCCAATATTTCGTCATATTTTGATAACTTGCTTGCAATTTTTCTAAATGTATAATTTATGCATACGGTAGCGTTTAAAAATATGGACACACCTGCTGCCTTGTTAAATGCACTCAAATTGTTTCCTTTGTAAAATTGATGATCTTTTAGAAAAAAACAACCTTGGTCCATTTTTTAAATTTGAGATAATCAAAGAAAAAACTTTATAACTTCCTTACTTTTATAGATTTCTGTAACTCAATTTAAATCAGGATCAAGTTTAAATTACAAAAAAATATTTATTGCGGATGTACCCGGTACTGTAATGTTCCATTTCCGGGACTCATATTAGCAACGTAAAGTGGACAGTATGAAATAAAAAGATATTAAAAAATTTCTATTAATTTGTAGCAGTAGCCATGACACTTATTTTTTCTGGTTTTCATAAAACGTCAATCTCAGTTATGGAAAATTAATCCTGTATCTTCCATAACCATTTCCACCATAATATTTTTACCTCCCGGGTGGAAATTTTTAAAAAATTAAAAATTCTGAAAATTTATATTTAAGTAGTTTGAAAGGTATAGATATAAGATTTTAAAACCATAGGTCGATATCTCTTTTCGTGTCCGAGATATTCGTTCTCAAAAATTTGCTCAAAAATGCCCATTTTTGGGTCATATCCCAAAAATGGTCAATTATACACCGCTGGCGATATTACCATTAGATTCTACGAGCAAAATTACATAAGCATACCAATTTTCATAATTTTTGAACAACTATTACAATCTCCAGAAGGAAAAGTCTGAAAATGGCCAAAAATCGCAAAAAAACTAAGGTGTACCCCTTGCGATTTTTTCAGTTTTTGACAATTTTAAGGAATGTTTAATAATTAATGTATCCGTTGGAATATTTTGATGAAAATTGGTATACTTATGTTTTTTGGTACGAGGAATTTACTGGTGTGGTCGTTGAAGGAGTACCGCACACCCATTTTTGGGTATGAGGATGGTGTGGTTTAAAAAAGGGTGGAAATTTTTAAAAAATTAAAAATTCTGAAAATTTATGTTTAAGTAGTTTGAAGGGTGTAGATTTAAGATTTTAAAACCACAGATCGATATCTCTTTTCGTGTCCGAGATATTCGTCCTCAAAACTTTGCTCAAAAACGCCCATTTTTGGGTCATATCCCAAAAATGGTCAATTGTACACCGCTGGCGATATCACCATTAGATTCTACGAGCAAAATTACATAAGCATACCAACTTTCATAATTTTTGAACAATTATTACAATCTCCAGAAGGAAAAGTCTGAAAATGGCCAAAAATCGCAAAAAATCTAAGGTATACCCCTTGCGATTTTTTCAGTTTTTGACAATTTTAAGAAATGTTTAACAATTAACGTATCCGTTGGAATATTTTGATGAAAATTGGTATACTTATGTTTTTTGGTACGAGGAATTTACTGGTGTGGTCGTTGAAGGTGTACCGCACACCCATTTTTGGGTATGAGGATGGCGTGGTTTAAAAAAGGGTGGAAATTTTTAAAAAATTAAAAATTCTGAAAATTTATATTTAAGTAGTTTGAAGGGTGTAGATTTAAGATTTTCAAACCACAGATCGATATCTCTTTTCGTGTCCGAGATATTCGTCCTCAAAACTTTGCTCAAAAACGCCCATTTTTGGGTCATATCCCAAAAATGGTCAATTGTACACCGCTGGCGATATCACCATTAGATTCTACGAGCAAAATTACATAAGCATACCAACTTTCATAATTTTTGAACAATTATTACAATCTCCAGAAGGAAAAGTCTGAAAATGGCCAAAAATCGCAAAAAATCTAAGGTGTACCCCTTGCGATTTTTTCAGTTTTTGACAATTTTAAGGAATGTTTAATAATTAATGTATCCGTTGGAATATTTTGATGAAAATTGGTATACTTATGTTTTTTGGTACGAGGAATTTACTGGTGCGGTCGTTGAAGGTGAACAGCACACCCATTTTTGGGTATGAGGATGGTGTGGTTTAAAAAAGGGTGGAAATTTTCAAAAAATTAAAAATTCTGAAAATTTATATTTAAGTAGTTTGAAGAGTGTAGATTTAAGATTTTAAAACCACAGATCGATATCTCTTTTCTTGTCCGAGATATTCGTCCTCAAAATTTTGCTCAAAAATGCCCATTTTCGGGTCATATCCCAAAAATGGTCAATTATACACCGCTGGCGATATCACCATTAATTTTTAAAAAATGAAGGGTAAGGGAGGTGTAGGGATCGTGCTAAAAATCGCATATCGAGATTTTGGTAAATGACCACGTTTTAAGGTCCCTAGAATCCAATTTTAACATTTTCACGATAATGTCTGTGTGTATGTATGTGTCTGTGGATCCTTCACTCTAACTCAAATACTATCATTCAGAAAATTTTGAAACCTTGTATTTCGAACTTTTTCTGTAAGGGAAAGATCCCATTAGATTTTATTGTAAATCGGATATCCGGAAATGGCACTTTACTAGAAGCTCAAAATAGTTTTTCTTTGAAAAATACCTTTGAATGTTATTTTTTCGAGATTAATGTTATTATAATTAAATTAAAGATTATTAAATTTTCGACAGATTTGCATTAATATTTTTTCTATATATTTTATGGACAAATTTATAAAATTTTCTATAAATTTAATCCCGGAGCCTACGCTTAACAAGCAAAACTCCTTCGTTACACAGTTCATATCTTAAATATATGGAACTGACAGATAAATGTCACTGTCAAAGAACTAATCATTTCAAATTAATAACAGTAACGTTTTAAAAAGAAAATAGTAAATAGAACCCTAGATATATGGAATGGATCTTAATACAGTTTCCGCAATAACTAAATATGTAAGTATGTATATTTAAATTAATAAAAATTAAATAGCGGGAGGTTTGGTGTTGACCACATCAGATTTTTTTATATTAAAGACATGTTCTTCATTCGAATAATCATATTCATTATTTAATTTTTTTTAAATGACAGAATATGTATGAATTAATATATATTTTGAATTTTCTTTGTCGCAAAATGAACAAAAGAGCAGAAAATAGCATAAAACTAAAATCCCATGTTAGATCCCTAAGTTCACCCCTAATTACTACCACCCGGTATATTCTTGAGGTTAAATATCACTTTTAACAAAAGCGCCCTATAAAAATTGGTTCGTAATACGGACCAAAGTGTTGCAGAACACAATAATTTAATAATTTTCAGAACAATAATATTTATTCACAAATATTTACATGGTGTATAAATTAGTTAAATGACACTGTATGTATTTAAAAATTTCATCTTACCTGTTGAAAAGAAAGTAACACTCGCGATTGGCAACTGTCAAGCAACCGGTGAAACAAATGAAATGTGCGTCTACTTTGCCGTTACTTCTTTTAACGAAAGTGTGGTTTCTGCACCCTACTCCTTGCCACTCATAATCTATTCCTCACCGTATTGTATCTCTGTCTCAGTTGCACTTTAGTAATGCAGAATGCATTCATCTTTTTCTGTGTTATGGAGGGGGTTAAATTAATATTTCCAAACAGTAATTTTTGTTTTTTAGAGTATATGCATTTCCTTATTATGGTTTTGTTTTATTAATTTTTAGTTTGATGTTTACTCTGTGAATTCGAAAAGTGAAACAATAGCTGTCGTTATTATGCATATAGAAGAGTTGCATTGTGTATGCATCGTTGTTTCGATTAATATAATACTTTAAATTTTATATAACAATAATTTTTAACCTAATTTCTAAATATGTTCATATCGTACTTTTGAGAAATAAAATTACATAGGTATTAGGTATTTGAAAGAGTTATGCGCGTTCCAAATTTTGTATCCCGTAATCCTCTTACATACATATATCTTATAGTATACTTTATAGTTTCCTATACTTGTAAAATATCTGTAATAATCACGTCTTATTACCTATTTCTGGGTGTGCTAAATTTTTTCTATTCGCAAATTTCGGTAATAACCATATGTCTGTACTTTTGAAACCGTTTGTCAGGCGTCACGGGGTTTCAAAGCTGTTTTGAAAAGAGTATTTTTCTGAATTTTGAAATAAAATATATAAATAAATATATCATCACGGCTTATTACCCATTGCTGGGTGTGCCAATCTATTTTGTACACAGTTTTCGGTAATGATGACATATTTGTACCGTGCGAACGTTTACCAGGCATCACCTCACGGGCACTCATTGCTGGCGTGGAGAGTGCACCACAAGGGTCAATTTTGTGCCATTTAAAATTCGAAATATTTGGCGTTGGTCGGTATCGAACCCGGTTCCCCAGATTCGCGACCAGACACTCAGGCACGCGGCCGCGAGACGAATTTTGAAAGTTAAAAATTAATAATATTAGGCCCAAATTAAAAAAAAATTGATCTATAATTAAATTTTGCTTCCAAAGTAAGATAATAACCGTGCCTTAATCGTCTGTTATTTAATTATAATTGAATCTTTTACATGCCTAAGTCCACTTTTAATTTTAGTGCCACAGCTCAATGATATTTAATTTTTATATTTAAGATGAAGTTTTGTTATAAAAGATTTGTCTGTAATAATCTCTTCTACAGTGAGTTCATAAAATTCCTAACTCGGAGTAGGCTATGATTATGAACAGATCATTATTCAATAGACCTTTTCAATTTAAAGAAATAGAAGATATGCGCAATGGGGATCTGCGCATAGTAAGAACAACTGAGATCTATGGCGTTTGTTTCTAAAAAGATGAGACGCAAAATGTAAGAATAATATGTAGTATATAGCTTTTATTGAAGTTAAAATATCTAACGATGCCAATTTTCACTGAGAATACAGGTGTTTTAATGACTGCAATATTTTTGACGTTTCGTTTGACAGCCTAACTGGCAGCCATTTTCTTACTATTTGCAGCGTTAGAAAGAGATAAGGTCCATTAAAAAGTCAAAATGTTAAAATTGGATCTTGAAATGTAATTTTAAGGAGAAAAGGCAATAAAGAGGGATACAGTATAATGACATTCGCCGTTTTCTAATTTGTTTCCATTTCTAAAATAAGATTTATGTCAAATTAACATTTAAATATTTTTATATAGACACGTTTCTTTGTTCATAGCCTACTCTAAGTTAGGAATTTTTTTGAACACACTGTACAATGTTTATTTGATTGCCAATTTTCTTAGAAACTTAAAAAAACTAAGGCCCGTATTCTCACCTCTTGAAGTAGCGCTACTTCCGAAGTAGCGTTATTTAGATTTTTTAAATTTTATTTATAGACAAGAATAGGTTTCATATATATTTTTGTAAAGAAAACCTATAATATTTGAAATAAGTGCTATTTACAATTTAATTTATTTTTATTTCTTTAATTTTTAACATAAAGTTGACATTTGACAGTTGAAGTAGTGATTGTAGGAGTCCAAATTCATAATAATTTTTAACAAATTATAAAATTGACTCCTGTGGTTCACTCTCCACGCCAGCAAGCGCCCGCACGGTACAAATATATATATATATATATAATATATTATTTTATTTATAAAATCTACACAAATGGTTAGAAAATTCTACAAAATTATTTCGGCTACTTTAAATTTTAGTGCCAAAGCTCAATGATGATTATATTTGAAATAAGTGCTATTTACAATTTAATTTATTTTTATTTCTTTTATTTTTAACATTAAAGTTGACATTTGACAGTTGAAGTAGTGATTTTTCGGAAGTAGCACTACTTCAAAGAGGTGAGAGTACGGGCCTAAATTATTTTCTTAATTTTCTCTACTTTTTGTTTTGTGGATTTAATCGATTTGATAAATTACCAGCTCAAAAGTATAACATGATTATTTTTATAAATGAAATTTATTGCGTGTTAATATATTTAATTAACGATAATATGAGACGTTAAACAAATACGAATGTCTACGTAACAACATTAACAAGTAAGAAGTAACAGTGGCAGGTATATCCTTTTTATTATTATGTAATTACAAGCATGTTTAGTTAGCGTATTCTTGAAGATTAAATAATTTATATTTATAATCAATTACCTACCACTAAAATAAATATGTACATTTCTAAACCTTTCAACATAGGTTACTGCTTCTTTTAAATAATCAGTTGATATTTGAAATCAGTGTAGTCATGTCGTTGAACACTGTTTGCCATTAGTTTTGAATTATGGAAAAATGAACAAGGAAGAGTATTTACGTAAGTTTATATTTTTTTTAAATCAAAAGATTGTCTTTAATCAGAAAATATCACTCGCATTAAATAAAAATATAAATTCGATCACTTGTTTTACAAAATTTGCACAGGGTTGCACGTTCCCATTTGCAGTAAGAAACAATTTGATTTAACTGCAATAACTGGTTAAAATTAAATGTTATCCGATAAATATAGATTTGACAACTAAATATCTATATTTTTTTATTAATTATCGATGTACAGGACAGAGCAACTCCCCCGTCCCCCTGGTTTAGAAGGTAAATTAAAAAATAAATACTTGAGTTAATAGTTATTTATTATATGAGTGTGGAATATATCATATTAGTGACTTAACACGAGTGTAATACGTTTTATCCAACACTTTTTAAAAAACTTCTTAAATCATTTTTATGTTTTCATTCATCGTTTGACACTGACAAGTCAATTGATGTAGTATTTTAAATTACAAAGTACCCATTGAATGGTTTTGTTATATTGTTATTGAAAAAAATTTGCCTTAATAATTATTGTTTGTCATTGGGAATTATTATTATTATTTATGTATAAAAATACATTAATATGGGTGAAAATGCGGACCTTCCTTTAAAACGTATTCACTTAGAAGCACAAATTAATTCAAATTGAAATTTGAAATTGAAACTAATTTGAAAATTAGTTGGATAAATAATATTAGTTTCACATCCTGAACTTACAACATAGGAAGTTTTATCTCATGTGGTTTTGAAAATAATATCGGCCAAGTGGTGTTCGTCATTGTCAAAAACCTGTTACAAGAGATTTATGAAGTTTCACGTAACTATTTCGAGCATTTCTGGGGGTGGTAAATGACGGATTGCCTCCTTTAGGGTTTGCAGGTTTCTTGGCTTTGAGATTATCCCACATAAAAAAAGTTACACGGTGTTAAATCTAGCGAGTGTGCGGGTCAAGTAATATCGTCTTGCAGAGAAATCAAGCGCTCGGAGAATATTTTCTCGAAACCTGCATTGATGATCGCGTTGTGCGTGCTTATGGCTCTGGCCTGCTAAAACCAGACATTCCCAGGCCAAGTTCTTGAAGAACTGGAGGAAAAAATCCTCAAAATTGAGGGTATAATCGCCCGCGGCAAAAGCTCGTTGCTCGTTTGTCCATATTATGATTCAAATTGAATTTTTTTTACCTCTCACTAAGAGAGGTATTGGATTCATGCTAAAAATCGCATATCCGGATTTTAGTGAATAAGCACGTTTTAAAGTCCCTAGAATCCGATTATAAAATTTTTTCGATGATGTCCGTATGTGTGTGTGGATGTGTGTGCGGATATTGGATCCACGATTTCTCAAATACTATAAGACTTAAGACATTTTTGACTACGGATCCCTCAATCTAACAATAATGGGAAGAGTTGATTAAGTTTTGGTAACAATTGGACAACCGGAAGTAGTAGTTACAAGAAAAAAATCATCTAAATATTATTTATCGAAAATTTTAAATTCTTTATTCGATAAATATAAATTCATTATTATATCTTCTATAGATTTAGAGATAAAGAAATGCATGTAAAATAATTTGATGTAAAAATTCTCAGATCAAACTACTTCAAGGCAAGAAATTCAAATGTTTGTAATTGACACATAAATGTCACTGTCAAAAATATTTGTATGCCATTGTCACAAATATATGAAGATTATGAAAATAAAACAACGCAAAAGAATATACGTAAAAAAGAATACAAAAGGAATTTGCGAAAAAATGACGAATATAAAGAAAAAGAAAAGGAAAGTAGAAAAAGAAAATTTCAGGATATTGAATATAAAGAAAATGTATGTATTGTACATAATTTATATTAAAATATCCCATAGATTTTGCAAATATATGTGAGAATTATTTTGTAGTGAGACATGAATATATGTATTTTTTGTAACAGAAACTTCCCATACAACTGTATATAAATAAATATATAAATAAATAAATAAATCATGACGGCATATTACCCATTGCTGGGTGTGCCAATCTGCTTTGTTCGCAGATATCGGTAATGATGATGACATATTTGTACCGTGCGAGCGTTTACTAAGCATCACCTCACGATTACTGTGTATATGATTGACTTTTTTGTGTTTATCGTATGTAGTTTGCAAAAAATTAGGAAAGAGTTTTTAGATGAAAAAGAAGTACATATAATGTTAATCTTTTGGTCCTTTGAAATATTTAATACAGTCTTCAAAAGTAGTAAAAATAAATCTAAGACAGTGATGACGACAAAAACCTAATTCTGCATAATTTGTTCATAATTTTCACATCTTTCATCAGACGTTGCAACCGTTTTTCCCTCATTTGCAATCATTAAAAGCCTCCCGTAAAAAGTGTCCACAAGACACAATTTACCGTCACAACACGCGAGGATTAAACACCAAAAACTCGATTCAAAACATCGGAAAAACGTCTTTGTGTCATCTGGTGTGACACACTGACCCAACGGACATGTTATACAACCTCTTACGTAATCTTTCACTGGGGCGCGTAGTCAGCACAATGCCAGAAGAGAAAGTGCACTCTTACTTAATATCGATACGGTTGTAGCATGTGCCGTTTAGAATAAGAAAAAGTTATATTAGACCTTATTGTAAGTGACTGTAAAGAGCAGAAGATGCACGAAAATGTTTAGAAGATTTGAATAAATTTCGACATTGCTTGAAAGATTTTGAGAATACATTCACTTTTTGTAGAACATGTGTCGTTTTATAATTCATGCTTATAAATTATAATGCAATATAGGAAATGTTTTAATCTTAATCGTTTAGATATCTTTTGTTGACGTATAAATATAATTGTTTGCAAATTATAATGCATGACATTTAACTTACATGATATTGTACGAGTCCAAATTCATAATAATTTTTAACAAATTGACTCCTGTGGTGCACTCTCCACGCCAGCAATGGGTGTCCGTGAGGTGACGCCTGGTAAGCGCCCGCACGGTGCAAATATTTCATCATTACCGATATCTGTGTACAAAGCAGATTGGCACACCCAGCAATGGGTAATAAGCCGTGATGATATATTTATTTTATTTATAAAATCTACACAAATGGTGGGAAAATTCTACAAAATTCTTTCGGCTACTTTAAATATACAAGACTTAAAACTTAAAAATCTAATGTGGCCAACAAAATACCTCCCATTATTCAATTTTTATTAATATAAATATACATACCTACATATTTACTTATGGTGGAATCTGTATTAAGTTTATTTCCATATAACTATTGTTTTATTTACTGTTTTCTTTTTAAAACGTTACATTATTATTAATTTGAAATGATTAGTTTTTTGACAGTGACATTTATCTGTCATTTACATACATTTGAGATATCAACTGTGTAACCAAGGAGTTATGTTTAATGCGTATGCTAGGAGATTTAAATTATAAATAATTTTATGAATTTATCCATAAAATATATAGAAAAAATCTGGTGTGGCCAACACAGTACCTCCCGCCATTTACAGCCCGAGTCACAAAAAAAAATTAAATTAATCCCTATTTTTGGATTAGCGAATTTTAATCTAATTTTGACAGTTTATTTCTTAAAATATAGTCTTATCTAACCCAAGTGACTACCTTTTTTAAAACCCCTCAACAGAATTAAATCCCAATACTGAATGGGTTCACATTCACACACATCCATGCCTTAGTGGGATTCGATCCCAGAGCCCCGAGGGCACTAATGACATAAGGCGTTGCTCTAACTATTGCGCCACCGGAGCTATAATAAAATGAATATTAAATTTTAAATAGCGGGATAGAATAGAATTCACTAATCCAAAAATGAGGATTAGCTTAAACATTTTTGTGAATCGTTAATTTTTATTAATCTAAATACATACCTATATATTTACTTATGCTGGAAACTGTGTTAAATTCCTTTTCTATTGTTCTCTTTACTTTTTTCTTTTTAAAACATTACTAATATTATTTTGAAAAGATTAGTTCTTCGATAGTGACATTTATCTGTCAGTTACATACATTTGAATAATTGCGTTTTGTTTGCTTAAAGCGTAGGCTCTGGGATTTAAATTATAGACAATTTTATAAATTTATCCATAAAATAAATAGAAAAAGTATTAATGCAAATCTATAGAAAATTTAATAATCTTTAATTTTTATAATAACATTAATCTCGAAAAAATAACATTTAAATGTATTTTTCGAAGAAAAACTATTTTGAGCTTCTAGTAAAGTGCCATTTCCGGTTATCCTATTTTCACCAAAATCTAATGGGCTCTTTCCATTACAGAAAAAGTTCGAAATACTAGATTTCAAAAGTTTCTGAATGATAGTGTTTGAGTTAGAGTGGAGAATCCACACACATATACACAGATTAGTATTAATTTTGACAATTTTGATTTCACATTTACTTAGATTTTTCATCTAACATTTACTTAGTTTCCAGGATTCATTTCAAAGAATATTATGTTTCTTGTTGCGCCCACGAATTTCTCATTGCTCTTCTAATAATTGTTTATTTATCGTTGACACTTGACACCACGTTGACATATATTAACTGTCAAACTATGAAAGATGAATAAATTACTCTTAGTTTTTTTATTGTTTTAGTACCTACTATAGAATTTTCTGTTGAATCGCTGTTTATCTCGCGAAAATAAATCTGATTTATGTACAAATCTCGTTGGTAAAGTCGATTTAGAATTCGATTCTTAATCCAATACAGATCGTTTACATCGTTTTCTTAATTACATCCACTTAAATCCGATTAAGGACGTCGATATAAACATACTCATGTATTAAACCATGTCATTTAATGCGATGGAATATTAGTTGAATGCGGAAATAAAATTTCCTATTAAACAAAAATGTTAAAGTCCTAGATAATTAAATTAATTATAAATACAGACACTTGTCTTTGTTCTGCATTTCTTCACAACTATTCATAGTATATAAAAAATTTAAACCTTATATAAAATTTTGTTGTGCCCAAGATATTTTTCTTGATAATTCCAAGAGGTTCAGTAAAATTATTTCACGAACATACACCGGGTTGGTAGAAATAGAATATGATGGAAGCTACATTAATTTATTTCATTTGAATTCAAAAAATCTAAGTGCCGACAAATTTTTTAAAACAAACCCATCAATTTTTTAGAATTCAAACAATTCCAATCGTGGTCGAAATATACACCAAAAAATGAAACTTATTTTATGAAGAAATTGTTGGAGAAACAAGTACAAGTACTAAGTTATTTTAGCTGATAGAATAGAATTGGATTTAATATTCATTTTGAAAGTATTACATTTTTAATCTTATTATGACGGTACAAGACATCACGCAAAATTTTATAACAGGCTACTAGTTCAAGTTCATGTCAATTATGAAAACGCAAAGTATTATTATGTTGAAATTGAAATAATACATATAGTCCATAAGTCAACAAACTTGAATGCAGAATATTGTATTCACTTCGAATATTTTTGCTGGTTTTCTTATTGTAACGGTTTTATATGGAAAGCCGTTTTACCTTTAATAAAATTTGAGTTTTATTTCTAAAACAAACTCACATATATCCAAAATAAAATCTGAGATATCCCGAATTCAATTTGAGATATCTTTAATTCAATTTTAGATATCTACAAATGAATTAGAGATTACTCTAATTCATTGATTTAGAGATATCTCTAATTCATTTGCAGATATCTAAACTTTAAATTTTGATATTCAAAATTCGTTTAGAGATATCTAAAAATGAATTAGAGATATCTCTAATTGAATTAAGAATATGTACATAACCTCAAATAAAATTAAGTTTCTGTAAAACATTTGATATAATATTATGACTATTCAAAGTTATTTATGAGCCGTCTGATGTAATATTACTTGCAGATAACTTCACTGCATTTCGTACCCATAGGCGTGCAACTCAAAATATTTATGGATACATTTTAATTTAAACAATTAATGTACTGTATTTTAAAAAAATTATCTTTTCAAATAATGCTTTTATCGAAATTTTATCTTTTATCTATAGACTTGACGTAAACCATAAAATAATAATTTGATTTGAATGTAAAAGCCACTGGATAAACATTAGTACAGAGGGCAGTGTAGTAGATAATTACATGTGTGTAATTCTACGACATACGTTACTCCTATTTTTAGTGTGTTAGTAAGTAATGGCACTATTTACATTATGTCATACCACACAAATTAAATAGACATACGTCAAATAATCTTTCTCTTTCTAATACAAAATGTTGCTAAGCTACTGCTATAAAATGCTGTGTATTTTTTCTTCGAACAAATGGTCTTGAATAATCATCTTTCGTGAATAATAGTTTACTCTTGGTCTTGAATTGTGGGTATCACTAAATAAATTAGGGACATCACTATAGAAGAATTACAGATATCACTAAATGAATTTCGGGAATCACTAAACAAATTAAGAATATTAAATAAAATATGGATATATATTTTTATTTTAAAAGTTAAATATTCATAATTCGTTTAGTGATATTCTTAATTTATTTAGTGATATAGGAAATTCGTCTAATGATATCTATAATTCATTTTCATATATCACTAAACGAATTATGGATATCACTGAGTTAGAGATATCACAGAACGAATTTTGGATGTGTTACTTTAAAAATAAAAATACATATCCGTAATGGAGTCCTGCACAATAACAAAAAATAATAAAATGTACACTTTATACTTAAAGTATTACCAAATAAACAGCGATTAAGATGAAAAAAATCTGATGTGGCCAATACATGACCTCCCGCCTATCTCATATTTAAAATAGCAATGAGCTTTAAGTAAAGTATCATTTCCGGCTGACCGTTTGTAAAAACAATCTAATTTGTTGTTCCAATAAATAGAAAAGTCTGTAACAACAAAATTTTGTATTATATTTTAAATCGTTTTCCTCGAAAATCTGTTACGAGCTCTAAATTTAGTACCACATCCGGTTTATCATATAAGTCAAAATCTAATATGTTATTTCCAATCATATACAAGTTTTAAATACCAAATTTGAGAAGTTTTGGATCATATCTTAACATATTTCTTTAAGCAAATCTGTTCAGAGCTTCAAGTAAAGTACCACTTCCGGTTTATCAATTTTAGCAAAAATCTAATATGTCGTTCTCATTAATCAAAAAGTCTTAAATACCAAATTTGAAAAGTTTTGGATCATACCTTAATATATTTTTTCAAGCAAAGCTGTTCAGAGCTTCAAGTAAAGTACCATTTCCGGTTTATCAATTTTAGCAAAAATTTAATATGTCGTTCTCATTAATCTAAAAGTCTTAAATACCAAATTTGAAAAGTTTTAGACCATATCTTAATATATTCTTTCAAGCAAATCTGTTCAGAGCTTCAAGTAAAGTGCCACTTCCGGTTTATCAATTTTAGCAAAAATCTAATATGTCACTCTCATTAATCTAAAAGTCATAAATACCAAATTTGAAAAGTTTTGGACTATATCTTAATATATTCTTTCAAGCATATCTGTTCAGAGCTTCAAGTAAATTACCATTTTTGCAAAAATCTAATATGTCGTTCTCATTAATCAAAAAGTCTTAAATACCAAATTTGAAAAGTTTTAGATCATATTTTAATTATTTTTTTCAAGCAAATCTGTTCAGAGTTTCAAGTAAAGTACTACTTCTGGTTTATCAATTTTAGCAAAAATCTAATAAGTCATTCTCATTAATCTAAAAGTCATACATACCAAATTTGAAAAGTTTTAGACCATATCTTAATATATTCTTTCAAGCAAATCTGTTCAGAGCTTCAAGTAAAGTACCACTTCCGGGTTATCAATTTTATCAAAAATCTAATATGTCATTCTCATTAATCTAAAAGTCATAAATATCAAATTTGAAAAGTTTTGGATCATACCTTAATATATTTTTTCAAGCAAATCTGTTCAGAGCTTCAAGTAAATTACCACTTCCGGTTTATCAATTTTTGCAAAAATCTAATATGTCGTTCTCATTAATCAAAAAGTCTTAAATACCAAATTTGAAAAGTTTTAGATCATATCTTAATTATTTTTTTCATGCAAATCTGTTCAGAGCTTCAAGTAAAGTACCACTTCCGGTTTATCAATTTTAGCAAAAATCTAATGTCATTCTCATTAATCTAAAAGTCATAAATACCAAATTTGAAAAGTTTTAGACCATATCTTAATATATTCTTTCAAGCAAATCTGTGCAGAGCTTCAAGTAAAGTACCACTTCCGGTTTATCAATTTTAGCAAAAATCTAATATGTCGTTCTCATTAATCAAAAAGTCTTAAATACCAAATTTGAAAAGTTTTGGATCATACCTTAATATATTTTTTCAAGCAAAGCTGTTCAGAGCTTCAAGTAAAGTACCATTTCCGGTTTATCAATTTTAGCAAAAATTTAATATGTCGTTCTCATTAATCTAAAAGTCTTAAATACCAAATTTGAAAAGTTTTAGACCATATCTTAATATATTCTTTCAAGCAAATCTGTTCAGAGCTTCAAGTAAAGTGCCACTTCCGGTTTATCAATTTTAGCAAAAATCTAATATGTCACTCTCATTAATCTAAAAGTCATAAATACCAAATTTGAAAAGTTTTGGACTATATCTTAATATATTCTTTCAAGCATATCTGTTCAGAGCTTCAAGTAAATTACCATTTTTGCAAAAATCTAATATGTCGTTCTCATTAATCAAAAAGTCTTAAATACCAAATTTGAAAAGTTTTAGATCATATTTTAATTATTTTTTTCAAGCAAATCTGTTCAGAGTTTCAAGTAAAGTACTACTTCTGGTTTATCAATTTTAGCAAAAATCTAATAAGTCATTCTCATTAATCTAAAAGTCATACATACCAAATTTGAAAAGTTTTAGACCATATCTTAATATATTCTTTCAAGCAAATCTGTTCAGAGCTTCAAGTAAAGTACCACTTCCGGGTTATCAATTTTATCAAAAATCTAATATGTCATTCTCATTAATCTAAAAGTCATAAATATCAAATTTGAAAAGTTTTGGATCATACCTTAATATATTTTTTCAAGCAAATCTGTTCAGAGCTTCAAGTAAATTACCACTTCCGGTTTATCAATTTTTGCAAAAATCTAATATGTCGTTCTCATTAATCAAAAAGTCTTAAATACCAAATTTGAAAAGTTTTAGATCATATCTTAATTATTTTTTTCATGCAAATCTGTTCAGAGCTTCAAGTAAAGTACCACTTCCGGTTTATCAATTTTAGCAAAAATCTAATGTCATTCTCATTAATCTAAAAGTCATAAATACCAAATTTGAAAAGTTTTAGACCATATCTTAATATATTCTTTCAAGCAAATCTGTGCAGAGCTTCAAGTAAAGTACCACTTCCGGTTTATCAATTTTAGCAAAAATCTAATATGTCATTCTCATTAATCTAAAAGTCATAAATATCAAATTTGAAAAGTTTTGGATCACACCTTAATATATTTTTACAAGCAAATCTGTTCCGAGCTTCAAGTAAAGTACCATTTCCGGATTATCAATTTTAGGAAAAATTTAATATGTCGTTATCATTAATCTAAAAGTCTTAAATACCAAATTTGAAAAGTTTTGGACTATATCTTAATATATTCTTTCAAGCAAATTTGTTCAGAGCTTCAAGTAAATTACCACTTCCGGTTTATCAATTTTAGCAAAAATCTAATATGTCGTTCTCATTAATCAAAAAGTCTTAAATATCAAATTTGAAAAGTTTTAGACCATATCTTAATATATTCTTTCAAGCAAATCTGTTCAGAGCTTCAAGTAAAGTGCCACTTCCGGTTTATCAATTTTAGCAAAAATGTAATATGTCGTTCTCATTAATCAAAAAGTCTTAAATACCAAATTTGAAAAGTTTTAGATCATATCTTAATTATTTTTTTCAAGCAAATCTGTTCAGAGCTTCAAGAAAAGTACTACTTCCGGTTTATCAATTTTAGCAAAAATCTAATAAGTCATTCTCATTAATCTAAAAGTCATACATACCAAATTTGAAAAGTTTTAGACCATATCTTAATATATTCTTTCAAGCAAATCTGTTCAGAGCTTCAAGTAAAGTACCACTTCCGGTTTATCAATTTTATCAAAAATCTAATATGTCATTCTCATTAATCTAAAAGTCATAAATATCAAATTTGAAAAGTTTTGGATCGTACCTTAATATATTTTTTCAAGCAAATCTGTTCAGAGCTTCAAGTAAATTACCACTTCCGGTTTATCAATTTTTGCAAAAATCTAGTATGTCGTTCTCATTAATCAAAAAGTCTTAAATACCAAATTTGAAAAGTTTTAGATCATATCTTAATTATTTTTTTCAAGCAAATCTGTTCAGAGCTTCAAGTAAAGTACCACTTCCGGTTTATCAATTTTAGCAAAAATCTAATAAGTCATTCTCATTAATCTAAAAGTCTTAAATACCAAATTTGAAAAGTTTTAGACCATATCTTAATATATTCTTTCAAGCAAATCTGTTCAGAGCTTCAAGTAAAGTACCACTTCCGGTTTATCAATTTTAGCAAAAATCTAATATGTCATTCTCATTAATCTAAAAGTCATAAATATCAAATTTGAAAAGTTCTTTCAAGCAAATCTGTTCAGAGCTTCAAGTAAAGTACCACTTCCGGTTTATCAATTTTTGCAAAAATATAATATGTCGTTCTCATTAATCTGAAAGTCTTATATACCAAATTTGTAAGTTTTGGCTCATATCTTAATATATATTTTCGCGCAAATCTGTTCTACAGAAATTAATATTTGAAAGTGAGTGTCCACTCCTGTTTGTTTTACTCTATGATCACCGAGATATGTTACGGACACGGTCTTAACACCATGTTTCCCAACAAACATTACAGTAAGAAGAAAAGTTTATTAGAAAGAAAAAGTTATATATTCCTCTCTCTGTTCTACAGAAATTAGTATTTGAAAGTGAGTGTCCACTCCTATTTGTATTGCTCTATGATCACCGAGATATGTTCAGGACACGGACTTAACACCATGTTTCCCAACAAATATTACAGTAAGAAGAGTTTATTAGAAAGAAATAGTTATATATTTTCCTCTCTTTCTAATAAAAATTAATAAATGAATATTTGCGAGTGAGTGTTCAATCCTGTATTTATTATTCTATGTCTGGATTTCTCTGTCTTACAGTATATCTTTCTCTGTTGCCGTTTAGTAATTGACGTGGGGAACACGAGGTAAAAATTGAGATTTAATTTATTTGATTAATGACAAAACAATGGCTCCCGTAAATTATACATGTTGGAAGGGAATACTTTTAAATAAAATAAAACAACCAAAGTCTGGTGATATTTCATATTTGTTACAGTACCTCCCGCCAACTAAACCAATGAATAAAGGTAACATTATATTTCAACAACAATATCTCCCGCTAATAACAAATGGAGATAGATCAACAGTACCTCTCGTCAATTGAAAATAAGAATAGTGCAACGGCACCTCCCGCCAACTAATCAGAGTGATGTTTTATAACGAAACAATGGCTCCCGTAAATTATACATGTTGGAAGGGAATACTTTTAAATAAAATAACCAAAGTCTGTGTCTGTTTGTGTGTGACGATTTTTTCCTCCATGGTAACTCTTATAACAAACTTCCAAAAATTTCTAATTTCCGTATTTAAGCTTTCTGCATTAATGTAAAGAGTTGATTAGATTTTGGGTAAAATTGGACAACCGGAAGTGATACTTTACTTGAAACACAACAGTTTTTAATAAAAAACTATATTAAAATATAATCCAAAACATTTCAATTTTAGTATTTAAGACTTTTATTTGAAGGGGAACAACATATTAGATTGTGGATAACATTGATAAACCGGAAGTGATACTTTACTTGAAGCTCAGAAAAGATTTTCGTGAAAAATATATTGATTTATTCCAAAACTTTTGAAATTTGGTATTTAAGACTTTTATTTGAAGGGGAACAACATATTTGATTTTGTTTAAAATTAATAAATCGGAAGTGATACTTTACTTGAAGGCCATAACAGTTTTTAATGAAAAACTATATTAAAATATAATCCAAAACTTTTCAATTTTAATATTTAAGACTTTTATATGAAGGGGAACAACATATTAGATATTGGATAACATTGATAAACCGGAAGTGATACTTTACTTGAAGCTCAGAATAGATTTTAATGATTAACTATATTAGAATGTTATCCAAAACTTTTCAATTTTAGTATTCAAGACTTTTATATCCAGCGGAATAACATGTTAGATTTTGGCTAAAATTGATAAACCGGAAGTGATACTTTACTTGAAGCCAATAACAGTTTTTAATGAAAAACTAAATTAAAATATAATCCAAAACTTTTCAATTTTAATATTTAAGATTTTTATATGAAGGGGAACAACATATTAGATTTTAGATAACATTGATTAACCGGAAGTGATACCTTACTTAAAGCTCAGAACAGATTTTCGTGAAAAATATATTGATATATTCCAAAATTTTTCAAATTTGGTATTTCAGACTTTTATATGAAGGGGAACAACGTATTAGATTTTGTTTAAAATTAATAAACCGGAAGTGATATTTTACTTGAAGCCCATAACAGTTTTTAATGATTAACTATATTAAAATATAATCCAAAACTTTTAAATTTTAGTATTCAAGACTTTTACATCCAGGGGAATAACATATTAGATTTTGGCTAAAATTGATAAACCGGAAGTGATACTTTACCTGAAGCCCATAACAGTTTTTAATGAAAAACTATATTATAATATAATATCCAAAACTTCTCAATTTTAATATTTAAGACTTTAATATGAAGAGGAACAACATATTAGATTTTGGCTAAAATTGATAACCCGGAAGTGATACTTTACTTGAAGCTATGAACAGATTTTCGTGAAGAATATGTTACAATTTAATCGAAAACTTTTCAAATTTGGTATTTGAGACTTTTATATTAATGAGAACGACATATTATATTTTTGCTGTAATTGATAAACCGGAAGTGGTACTTTATTGGAAGCTCTAAACAGATATTCTTAAAAAAATATATTAAAATATGATTCTAAACTTCTCAAATTTGATATTTAAAAATCGTTTATAATTTGGAACTTTGTATTAGATTTTGATTACATATGATAAACCGGAAGTGATACTTTACTTAAAGCTCATTACTATTTTAAACATGGAATTGGCGGAAGGTCATGTGTTGGCCACATCAGATTTTCTAACCTACAATACCTCCCTCTAATTACAAATAAAAAATATTTTTAATGGAAACAAAATCTGATGTGGCCAACACCAAACCTTCTGCTATTAAATTTTTATTAATTTAAATATACATACTTACATATTTAGTTATTGCGGAAACTGTATTAAGATTCTTTCCATATAACTATGGTTATATGTACTATTTTCTTTTTAAAACGTTACTGTTATTAATTTGAAATTAGTTCTTTGACAGTGACATTTATCTGTCAGTTACATACATTTAAGATATGAACTGTGTAACCAAGGAGTTTTGCTTGTTTAAAGCGTATGCTCCGGGATTAAATTTATAGATAACAGCAGATTAAACTCAATTTTTTAAACGGGCAATTAATGTATCGGTAAATTGTCGTTATTTATAAATTTTCAATGTCAAAGCCGTATAATTGTTATTTATAAATTTACAATGTCAAGCGCCCTTATCATGGCACGTGGGGTAAATCCAGGAAAGATGGCTTGCCAAATGAGATGACCCTGGTGCCAAAATCCAAATAATAGAACGATATGTTCAATAGTTTCCGTTTCCGAGAAATATTTACCTTCAATTTTATTCAAATACATGGTACAGAATTGCATTTGGTGGGTGATAATAATTATGTAATGCACGAGCAAAATGAAAGCCATAAAAACATGACTGAAGAAGTAACACATTTCTTTTTTTATTTTAGATTGCATGCATGACCATGAAGACTTCGAAGACATGGAAATGGGAGCAGAAAAGGACAGAGCACCTATAGGAAAAACAGAAGACAACGGAGTTGCTGCTTTGGGGCCCCACAACCCCGATATTCAACATGAGGACTTCGGAAACATGGAAATGGCAGCAGAAAAGGGCAAAGCACCTTTAGGAGAAACAGAAGACAACTGAGTTCCTGCATCGGGGCGCCACAACCCCAGAATTCAAGCGTGCTATTTGTCTGTATGTATAAGGTAAGAATCTTACTACATATTATTTGCTGTACAATTCTGTGGCTTTAAGGCAAAAGCAGATATGTCCCATTTAGAATATCTGCAAATTTTGTCTAGTGATTATAATTATTTTACTTTGTAAAGCCTATTATTTTTTTATCAAATTGCTGTCGATATATCAATTTAAAGCAAATTTCAAATACATCTGAAACCATTTAAAAATTTTATCCAACAGTTTTTGAAATGATTTAAAGAATACCACAAACTAATAATTATTATTAATAGGCGGACATTTGGTTGGTCTGAGGTCTCAAAAAACTTGGAGAATTTCGATGCAGCGTTCGAGCTTTGGATTTCAACACTGCAGGTCTTCTAAAGCAGCTTGTATACGACCACCGACGGATGAACTGGTAAGAAACTTTATTTTTTTATAAAATATTTGGTCTCATGTTCAATCATGAGAGCTTATAGTCGAAGGAATATGACTATAATATATGTCTAAATATTATCTTTTACTCAAATTCGATTTTGAGTACTACATTGAAAGAAATATAACTTTCATGAATGTTTGTATAACATTTAAAGAATTTAAAGTTGAAATATCGACTATTTATTAATAAAATCAATATCTGGGAACATATGATTAGCATATATCTTTCAGGAATCGGACATCAAGAAGACTAGATTAATATAGTAGATTTTAAGTTAGTTTTAAGTTCTTTTAAATGTATTTTCAGGTCTTAATTAAACTTTGGCTCATCGCGCCGTTGAGCAAACACGCGTTTTCTTTAAAAATGAAAATAAATTGATTAATTTGAAGTGCATTCCTTGGCGATTCATCATAAAATCGTGCGTCTACGTTTGCCACCGTGGTACGCGTACTGCGCGGGTTGTCCAGGCGACACCTAGGGAGAGTGTATGTGAAAAGAAAAATATATGTATCGGGGCATGAATGATGCGAATGGGTGAGAGAATCAGTGAGAGGGTCAGGAAGGTGGGAGAGATTCGAAACTTGATGTGGGTTCGGGTTTCCTTATTTAACATCACGGTTAGTGGGCTGGGTAGGCAGGGTTCGTGCGCGTTTTCCATAATTGAGTGGACTGATATGGTTAGCCATGCCATGTGAAACCAGTTGTTTATTCTGGGGGATCGCTTCGCACTTGTGCGAATGTTTCTAGGGACAGTTTAATTCTTTTGTAAAATTGCTTGCTGACCATCGTATTGGTCTACGCTCTAGATTGCTAGACTCGAATGAGAAGGAATTAAACAAACCTGAATGCTATCACAGGAAGCTTTCTTATGGCGTCTATGTGCTCTCCTCATTCGGAGGCAACGTATGTAATCATCATTTAATGTTAATGGCAACGAATAATAATTAGAAACAGTAAAGTTTTTGTTTGATTTAACTTTGTTTGAGCACACGGGCTGACCGCGTTCGGGGTAGGTATCGCGTATGAGATCGGGCGATGTCTCCGGGAGTAACTCGCTCAGGCATCCAAGCCGAGTAGATTACATGTAACTGTCTATCTTGTCCTTAGGGAGTTCGCGTTGTAGGCCGTACATGCAGTGCATCGTGTGGGGTCGGCTTAACCCCCTCGTAAACTACATGTGAGAACCACCCCGGCGTTCTCATTTTTTGTCTTAGCTCGTATATCTCTCTCTCATACTTCGCGTTTAGCTTAGCATAGTCTAGATATAAGATAGCTTGCGTAGACTTAAGATAGCTTAGATATAAGATAGGAAAGGGTTGTTTTTGCTTTTTGAGAGAGAGAGAAAAATTAACGTAACTTCACACTTTTAGATTTGCTATTCTTTGAACGAGATATTAACGTAAGATAGGCTTAGATTTGCTATTCTTTGAACGAGATGTTAACGTAAGATAGGCTATTTTGCGCACTTCACCAACTTAATTTGGGGGGGTTCTACAATAGCTTAAGTTTGATTATAAAATATTGTACACGAAATTGTATTTATTTAATAAATGGTATATATGGGGAGCGTGGGTTTGGCATCTGAGGGCGGTTGCTCCCTATATATACAATTTATTAAATAAAGAGTATAGTTTTAAGGTAAAGTTGGAAGAACTCCTGCCCTGTCACTGTCGCCGAGATTGCAGTGCCGATTGGTGACGCAGACCATGTCTTCCTCTTCATAAATATCTGTTTAAAATGTATGTACACAATAAAACAATCTTTTAATTTATGTTCTGTTTAATTTAAACCCATCACATTAGTCGTACAGTAGGTAGTTTTAGTAAAAATTGTAATTATTATTAAGTATTTAGACGCGGTCAGGGTAAAGTTAAATTTTAATAATTATTGTAAACGAAGCTTTGTATTAATAAATATTATATATTTTGGTAAGTGGGCGGTTGGGTGATCACATCAAAAAAATATATAATATAATTAATGTAAAGGTTCGCAAACGGTCTTAAACTGAATTAGAAATCTTGTGCCTTTAACAATGGGTACAAGAAATCTTATTTAGGGACCCCAAGATTTAATTTGTTACATAATCTTGAAGCATTGTAAACGAAACACTATTTAATATATTACATATTGGGTAGTAAAATTTATAAGTAGAGTTTCGGATTAGTTATAAAACTAAAATGTTTATTACCAAATGAAATTATCATGGTTGTATTTATTTGTTATTATTTTGCATCTTCTGTAAATAAAAGTTTTATTTTCAGATAAACTTTATTTATAGAATGAAGATGCAAAATAATGATAATTTTATTTGGTAACAAACACTTTAGTTTTATAGCTAAAACCTGTTTATGAACAGAATTTTTTAACACACATGTCTTACATTTCATTTGTGTTATAATTCTGTTCATAATTGTTACTAAATTTGGTAATAAATCTAATAATGTGTAAAGTGACAAACATTCTGCTGTAATTCAAATAAAATGTATACATATTTATTTAAAAAGTCTTGTATTTTATAATATATATTTTTATATTAAAAAAAGTGATTTTGTAATTTTAAAATATATATTTTTATATTAAAAAAAAGTTTTTTATTTCTAAGTCCCTATACGTATGTAGTTTTTAACACGGCCACAAGGGGGCAGCACCTGTCAATAAACGTTGCATGTAAAAACAAAAATGCAAAAATTCTAAAGGATACCCTTTAGATTTAATTTTTTTTAATCGTTTTCATTAATCTAGAAAAATGATGGGTACCCTTTTTTACTCAGTGAACCGTGCCTGGATTTTTAATTTGGGAGGTATACCTACTGAGAATTTAAATCATTAAAAAAGAAGCATCCATGCGCCAAATTTTAGATAAAATCGTTCATGGATGCTTTTTTTTTCTGCGTTTAAAAATCAATGTACCATATTTTCCAAAGAAATCGTACATATAGCTACTTTGAAGTAGAATCTATGTACCATATTTTCCAAAGAAATCGTACATAGATGCTACTTTGAAGTAGCATCTATGTACCATATTTTCTAAAAATCCGTGTATAGATGCTACTTTGAAGTAGCATCTATGCACCAGATTTTGTAAAAAAATCGTGAATAAATGCTTTTAAATTGAGGTTGACTATATTTTAGGCGCAATGCTTTCCGACAGGTGCTGCCCCCTGGCGGCTGATATAAGAACTATGTACGTAATGCGTTCACGACTCTGAGAATGTATTATAAAAATTAAATCTAAAGATTAGAAAATAAGCCATTTTTAAAGCAATTTTAAAGTTTATTAGCAATATATAATTACAAATTTTTTTAAAATATATACATTAACATTTTACAATATTAAATATTTCTCTTCTTCTCTATTGTCTTCGGGGTCCTTCAGGTTCACATGTTGACAAACTGCACAGAAAAATATATAAAAATTAGACTATTAAACATATACAAATACAAAATAAGGGGGTAAACCAAAAGGGGTGATACGAAAATAAATAGAATTAAAAAATAATTTCTTGGTTGAATTTTAATTGGAGAATTAAAATTTAATTATTGGTTAATTTTTTTGGAGAATAACAAAAGTCTAGAGTCAACGAAAAGGATACTTTATTTGAAAAAAAATATTTTTTGATATTTCCTAATCTAACAAATATAAAAATTTGAAACTTTATGTCTAAGTTAATTATTTAACAATACATTCACATAAAAATTACCAAAAGTCTGGAGTGCACGGGAAAGATACATTACTCAAAAACAAAACCGATTTTTTAAAAATATTTCCTAAACTAACAGAAGTAAAAATTTGAAACTTTATATCTAAGTTAAATATTTAACATTGCATTCACATAAAAATTAACAAAAGTCTGAAGTAAACAAAAAGGGTACTTTACTTGAAAACAAAATAGATTTTTTTAAATATTTCCTAAACTAGCAGAAATTAAAACTTTATATTTAAGTTAACTATTTAACAATGAATTCACAAAAAAAAATAGCAATAGTCTGGAGTGAACGGAAAGAGTACTTTACTTAAAATAAAATCTATTTTCTTTATATTTCCTAACCTAACAGACATGGGCGTCTTCAATTGGCACTGCACTCGACATTCCAGAAAGGTTGTCCAATGCTCTGTTGTCCTTATAACTTCTCTAGGGTTGAAATCCAACGGTGAAAAGTCCGCATCTCTCGCCTTCAAGTATCTCAGCATCTCTGGTCAACGGCAGTTCGTTTCTACAGATCTGAAATTTATCAAAAACGTTAATTCATTTAGTAACAATTACTCAAAAGTTCATTCAGACATTTATTTTTGCAAAACCGCCGTTTCTTTATACATTTATACCTCTTAATAAAAATAGCAGTGACGTATGTCGTAGAGTTACAGACATGTAATTATCTACTATACTGCCCTCTACACTGATTTTTATCCAGTGGCAACATTCAAATGAAATTATTATTTTATGGTTTACATCAAGTCTGTATTTTTGTTGTATTCAAAAATACAGGCTGATTCATCGGTCTGTCCTCTCTTTATTACTCTTTTATTTTAAGTTAGATAGAAAAACTCTTCAAATATAATTTATTGTCTATCTTCGTACCATTTGCATTTATATACAGGGTGATCCTTTTAAGCGCAACAATATGTAACTTTAAATTTCTTAATGGAACACTCTATATTTACTTATTTATTTTGATAGTAAATTAGATCCCCTTTAAAAAATATTAAGTAATAAGGGATCTAAAATTATAAATTAAGAAGTTATTTACGTTCATAAAAAATAGTAGTACAGAGTGGATAAAACATAATATAATACAAAATTTTGATCCTTTTTATTAATACTTATTTTAAAGATTACACTAATTCCAAAGAAGCTATTAAAATTTAGTGACAGACTAAATAATGCAAAATTATAATAAATGCTCGAAAACTTGTACTTCAACTTCAATAGATTTTTCTATTATAAATATTATATTAACCATCTTATCTTTACTAAAATTTGTGTATTCATTTTCACATCAACATCAACAATGATAAAGTAAGAGTATTTGGACAACTTGTTTGTTAAAATTTGAAACAATTGATCAAATTATCCATAGCTTATTTTGTTAATAATAACATGATAGAAACATATCATTCAACGAATAAAGGTAAATAATTTCTTAATTTATAATTTTAGACCCCTTATTAATTAATATTTTTTTAAAAGGAATTGAATTTACTATCAAAATAAATAAAAAAATATAGGGTGTTCTATTAAGAAATATAAAGTTACATATTCTTCCGCTTAAATGGAGCACCCTGTATACAAATGGATATGGTACGTAGATAGATAATACTATATCATATAAATTATATTTGAAAAGTTTTTCTATCTGACTTAAAATAAAGGAGTTATAAAGAGAGGACTGACCGATGAATCACCCTGTATAGACTTGAAGATAAAACTTTGAGAAAAGCATTATTTAAAAAGAAACAATTTTTTTAAATAAAATACATTTATTTCTTCAGTTAAAATGTACCCATAAATAATTCACGTTGCACGTAGGTACGAAATGCAGTGAAGTTATTTGCAAGCAATATTATATCAGACGGCTCATAAATGACCTTAAATATTCATCTTTCGTGAATAATACTTTAGGTATGTTAATAGCTATTATATTTATTATGAAAAAGTTGAAAAATAATGCTCACCGATTCATAAAGTTTTCCTCTATTTTTCTTGTGACAGTGACAGTTGCCAATCGATTCGACATTTATCTTCTCAATCGTAGATAGCCATGCCAATGAACCTGAAATAAGAATAACTTTATTACATGACGTCATAATGTGGAATAAATGTCGGAAAAATAGACAAGAAGTCATAAAGTACAGAAAAAAGTTTTAGGTAAATGTTTTCAACGCTTTGTCATTTCTGAACCACTCAAGGGTAAAATTAGACCTTTTCTATTTAAAGAGATAGAAGATATGCGCAATGGGGATCTGCGCATAGTACGAACAACTGAGATCTATGGCGTTTGTTTCTAAAAAATTTAGACGTAAAATGTGAGAATATCTCAGATAACTTTAAAAAACATTATCGAAATAAGTTACAAAAGCTCTTATAGGTATTTTAATGACTGCAATATTTTTGACGTTTCGTTTGGCAGTTGTTCGCGCCATTTTCTTACTATTTGCAGCGATAGAAAGAGATAGCCGTTAAATTGAAAAGGTCCATTGTTGTCTGATGATTCTTGTAAAGAATTTTATGCAGATATCAAATTGTGAATTTTTCGCCTTCACTTAAACGTTTATAAGAATTATTTTTGATTAAAACTATTTGTTTAAATCGTAGATAAAAGCGTTAATGAACAAAAACTTATATTTTTGTGCGTGCACTAAACATATTCGCGCACAAGATACACAAATAACTATTGTTCGTTTCAACTTTAAGAAATTATTGAAATTTCATTGGAAATATTCATTAGGGAAACTGGAGTTACTTTTATATTTACCGCTAAAAAGAAACTACATGCGCGGTAGTCTCTCGAGGTGTGGTTAACTGATAAATGTCATTTTCCGTAGATCATCACAGGGCGTGATTATTTACACATATTTACGTTATTATTTTATAACTTTTCATTATAGTTAAATTAAAATATTAATTTAAAATGACTGGAAGATTACCGGCGTGTGTTATCGATGTAGGTACCGGGTAAGTATTCACATAACCTCCTTTGCATTAGTCATGTAGATTATTTAAATATTCGTCTATAACAGCTACACAAAACTGGGATTTGCTGCAAATAAGGAACCTCAATTTATAATTCCCTCCGCTATTGCTATAAAAGAGTCTGCTAAAGTAGGAGATCAATCAAGTAGAAGACTAGCAAAGGGTGTTGAAGATTTGGATTTCTTCATTGGGGATGAAGCATTTGATGCCACTGGATATGCAGTTAAAGTATGTTATACAATTAAATAACATAATATGTTACATACGGTTTTCAAAAAAAATTTGAATGGACGATTATTATTACTACAATCGCTTAAGCTTTAACATTTACGGTTAATATAGAGCTAGTTGTCCATTTTATTCTATACGACGATGATTAGTTCTGACTTGCACCATGAGTCTTTGACGGGTTTTAAAATTTATTTTGTCTAGTTTTTGATCTGGGCCTTAATTGTTTTTTATTTTGGGGCTTCTACACATTGTTGTACGTTTTTCTTGTAATTCCAAAAAAAAATCAATAGGTTTCACCTGAATATATTAGGAGAATTATTTCGCGGGTATTTTTTGCATCCAAGCACTGCGTTGTTGTTTCGGCATGATGGGTCAGATCAAAACTTAATCTCTTCGTTTACATGATGTAAACTGATGAAATCAAATAATATCGGATGGAAATTATGTGTATAAAGACGCCTGCTTCCGATATTGCACCACACGCCATTATTTTATCTGAAAACTCTGCCTTCTCTTTGAATTTTATAATGAAACTTTTTTGGGGTAGCATACAAGATTTACAATAATGTATGGGAGCCTCAAAATGAAAAAAAAAACGCGCACGATTTTTCAAAAAGTGCACAAAATATATTTTAAACTGCCAAAGACTTGGGGTAAGTCATACCTAATTTCGTTATACAGAAGAAAATGGACCACTAGCTCTATATTCCATTCAAAAATTTACCAACAATTTATGTGACATACCCCACATCCATAATATTTCGGCCGGTTTACATTTACAAAAAATCTGGTGTGCCCAACACAATACCTCCCGCCATTTACAGCACAAGTCACAAAAAAGATAAAGTTTTTTGGATTAGCGAATTTTACTCTAATTTTGACAGTTTATTTATTAAAATATAGTCTAATCTAATCCAAGTAACTACCTTTTTTTAAACCCCTCAACAGGATTAAATCCCAATTATAGAGTGGGTTCACATTCACACACATCCATGCCTTAGTGGGATTCGAACCCAGAGCCCCGAGTGCACTCATGACATGAGGCGTTGCTCTAACCATTGAGCCACCGGAACTATAATAAAATGAAGATTAAATTTTAAATATCGGTATAGAATAAAATTCACTAAATTTTTGTGAATCGTTAATTTTATTAATACATACCTACATATTTACTTACTTATACTGGAATTCAATATTGAATTCCTTTTCTATTGTTCTATTCACATTTTCCTTTTTAAAACGTTACTAATATTATTTTGAAATGATTAGTTCTTTGATAGTGACATTTATGTCAGTTACATACATTTGAATAACTGCGTTTTGTTTGTTTAAAGCTTAGACTCTGGGATTTAAATTATAGATAATTTTATAAATTTATCCATAAAATATATAGAAAAAGTATTAATGGCATTTCCGGTTAATCTCGAAAAAATAACATTTAAAGGTATTTTTCGAAGAAAAACTATTTTGAGCTTAAGTAAAGTGCCATTTCCGGTTATCCGATTTTCACCAAAATCTAATGGGCTCTTTCCAATACAGAAAAAGTTCGAAATACAAGATTTCAAAATTTTCTGAATGATAGTATTTGAGTTAGAGTGGAGAATCCACACAGATATCATTGTGATAATGTTAAAATTGGATTCTAGAGACCTTAAAATGTGGTCATTTACCAAAATCTCGATATGCGATTTTTGGCACGATCCCTATACCTCCCTTACCATGGGTTGCGGGAGGTAAAAACAAATTGTAAAAGCTACGCAAATGGTGAGAAATTTCTATAAATTTCTTTCGATTCGATAGATTTACAAAACTGAATAATATTCAAGTATTCCGCCATTTAATTTGAAATTACATCGCATTTATTAGTAATATCAACTTTAATTCTATTAGGAATTATATCCGTAAGTCCTGCAAATTTTTCTCTGGATTTTTACGAAATTATTGTTCATTGTGCCAAAAGTAAAGGGTTTCGATAGAAGCTAAATCTGGACTAGAGGAAGACCCTTAGAATGCCGGTCATTAGGCCCACAGTTTTTAAAAGTTCGAAGTCTATATTTAACCATTTGTGTAGATTTTATAATTTGTTGAAAATTTAAACCGTCCGAACTATTATGAATTTGGCTTGTATGTTATACAATTAAATATTAATTCCTAAATTAAATATTTAAACTTAGTATCCAGTTCGGCATGGATTGGTCGAAGATTGGGACCTAATGGAACGATTTCTAGAGCAATGTATTTTCAAATATCTTCGAGCTGAGCCCGAAGATCACCATTTCCTTCTAACAGAACCTCCGTTAAACACTCCCGAAAACAGGGAATACACTGCTGAAATAATGTTCGAATCCTTTAACGTCCCAGGATTATATATAGCTGTGCAAGCTGTTCTCGCTTTAGCCGCTAGTTGGGCTTCCAGATCAATCGAAGACAGAACTCTTACAGGAATTGTTGTCGACAGCGGAGATGGCGTAACTCACGTTATTCCCGTAGCCGAAGGCTACGTTATTGGTAGTTGCATTAAACATATACCAATCGCTGGTCGAAATATTACTTATTTCATCCAATCTTTGCTAAGAGAACGCGAAATTGGTATCCCTCCTGAACAGTCCCTAGAAACTGCCAAAGCAATCAAAGAGCGCTACTCTTACATCTGTCCTGATATCGCAAAAGAATTTGCTAAATACGATACAGATCCGATGAAATGGATGAAGAAATATGAAGGAATTAATTCAATTACTCGACAACCGTTTATGGTTGATGTTGGTTATGAAAGATTTTTGGGACCGGAGATTTTTTTCCATCCCGAGTTTTCGAACCCTGATTTTACTACGCCTTTATCGGAAATTGTGGATACTGTTATTCAGAATTGTCCAATTGATGTGCGAAGGCCGTTGTATAATAATATTGTACTTTCCGGTGGATCGACTATGTTTCGCGATTTTGAAAGACGCTTGCAAAGGGACATTAAACACACTGTTAACGCAAGGCTTAAACTTAGTGAAAATTTAAGTGGAGGAAGAATTAAAGTAAGTTTTATTTATTTATTTTTAGGACACGACCAGACACGAGTAAATTTTTGTAATCAACTGCTTGCGTTTTAAATTTCCCGCCTAAACTTTTTAAAATATTACTCATTTTATGAGTAATAAATATTTTCAAACTTTGACATGTATGGGAGGAATAATAGCAGGAATGCAGTCTAAATTTGTTTATTATTTAGTCTGAGGCCAACGTTTCGCTGCCACTTACAGCTTCGTCAGGGCACAAGACTAAGGCGTTAAAAAATAAATAAAAATAAATATATTTGTTCAAACATTATCGTCGAAAAATAAAAATTGTATGAAAATATTATCAATCGTCATTCAGAAAACTTAAATAGCTTTTTCTTAATTTTATTAAAAAATGACCACTATGTTTGAACAAATATATTTATTATTTTTTAACGCCTTAATCTTTTGCCCTGATGAAGCTGTAAGTGGCAGCGAAACGTTGGCCTCAGAATAAATAATAAACAAATTTAGACTGCATTCCTGCTATTATTCCTCCCATCAACAACATCAGCCGTTTATTCCATTTTACTTTGACATGTATATTCGTAATTTCCTGCTTCCGTAATTATTACATAAAAAAGCTTCCAATAAAAGTTGTAGAGTATAAAATTCTACATCTGAATCAATAAGCAAAATTAATTTTGCATAGTTTGTAACGACAGAAATTAAGTATGAAAATGTCTAAAATCAAAAATAGCGATAGCCATGGAATTGAAACAAAAAATTAACAAATGTTAGCGATTTATCTGTCGGGCCCTATTCTGTAACTTGGTGGTTAACTTTTAACCACTGGTTAAAATTTTTATCCAATAGTTATTGATTTGACAACTAAAAATTCCTTTTTTTTGTTATGTCAACATACTTGATTGGTTAAAAAATTAACCAGTGGTTAAATATTAACCACTGAGATATAGAATAGGCCCCATAAGGCCCTATTCTGTAACTCGGTTGTTAATTTTTAACCACTGGTTAAAAATTCTATCCAATAGATATTGATTTGACAACTGAAAATCCTTTTTTTGTTATATGTCAACATACTTGATTGATTAAAATATTTAACCAGTGGTTAAAAATTAACCACTGAGTTACGGAATAGACCCCATACTAGGTTAATTGATTTTTATTAACATTTGTAATGGACCTTTTCAATTTAAAGACAGAAGATATGCGCAAAAAGGATCTGCGCATAGTAAGAACAACTGAGATCTATGGCGTTTGTTTCTAAAAAATTTAGACTTAAAATGTGAGAATATCTCAGATAACTTTAAAAAATCTTATCGAAATAAGTTACTCAAGCTTTTATTGAGGTTAAAATGTCTAACGATGCAAATTTTCACTGAGAATAATAGTATATTATTCAATGAGCATGTAATGTATGGTATTACTCATGAGAATGAAGTTTGCATCACGAGCGAACGCGAGTGATGTAAATCATTCGAATGAGTAATAACCATTACATGCGAATAGAATACTATACTTTATCCACAATTGTCAAATAATAACATATCAGTGACATATTGGTTTTGAAAAATAAGTAGAATTTTCTCACTGACAAATGCAAAAATGTTTTTGTTTACATAGACAAATCTAGTCATCGGTGTAGTTGTAACAACATTATGAAGTGATTTGACATTTAATATAAAATCTTAAAACCGACTATTCAACTACAATTCAAGCTTAAGAAGAAAATAAAAGTATGAAAAATGACAAAACTAGTGTAATTTTGGCTTTTTATGTGGAAAGAATTACTTATTAAAAGTAATTTTTTGTGTACTCTTTGAAAGGTAGGATTTGAATTTGGCATAACGATTGAATAATATTATTCCATTGAACTGTCAATATTATTCAATTAGTAACAGTAACGAAGGTCATTAATTGATAAAAATCGGTAGAATTATGGGTATATTATTTGACAGTTGTGGATAAAGATATTTTAATGACTGCAATATTTTTGACGTTTCGTTTGACAGCCCAACTGGCAGTTGTTCGCGCCATTTTCTTTCTATTTGTAGCGAGCCGTTAAATTGAAAAGGTCCATTATATATTTAATTTAAAATTAATAGATACAACGTTAAACATTTGTTATTATAAATTATTTGTTTCAATTACATGGCTATCGCTATTTTGATTTTCGATATTTTCATACCTAATTTCTGTCGTAACAAAGCGTGCAAAATTAATTTTGTTTATTGATTCTGAAGCAGAATTTTATGCTCTACATCTTTTAGTTGAAACTTTTTTACCTAAAATAATTAGCGAAACAAGAAATTACGAAAGTATCTGCACTCTAAAGTAAAGGTGCAAAATAACAAAAAAATTGCCTCACAAAAAAAATGATTTTGAGCATTTTATATATTTTGTTTCAGCCTAAACCAATCGATGTTAAAGTAATTTCGCATCATATGCAACGGTACGCAGTTTGGTTCGGTGGCAGTATGTTAGCTTCAACGGTAATATTTTTCATGTAAATAATAATATCTTCCTAACAATATTTTCTTCTGTTTAGCCGGAATTTTACCAAGTATGTCACACTAAAGCCGCATACGAAGAATACGGACCTAGCATCTGTAGACACAATCCTGTTTTTGGTACAATGACATAATATAATTCCCATGTTTAAGAAAATTCGCGTTTTCTAGCATTAGAAAAAATCAAATATATGAAGTTGAACATAATTTTAATTGCATTTAAAATGTTTTATAAATATTCATTTCTTATGTTACAAGTGCATTTTATAGTTAGGCATGTATTTTGATTTTAATTACAGTATTTTCAAATTTAGGAAATAAATCAAAATATGTGCTCGAAATATTTTATTATGAGTATAGTTTTATATTTTATTTCTATGTTTAAGGTATTTAAATTCGATTAAAATATCTTTTTGAAATAAATATTTGTTTTAATTTACCCTTTTTTTTAAATTTCCCACGTAAACTAGTTTGTAAAATTCCCGCTGCTTCGAAACTATTTCCATTTCCTGTTGCATCTTGTGTCTCGGCCATTTTCTTTTTAGACAGAAACAGTGTGGGAAAGGTGAGCGAATGTTTAGATTTACATCTATAAAATAATAGTAAATAATTTTACGTAATATAAATATAACGTTGTAAAATCAATACAATAATTTGTCGTATTTGTTTCAAATATAAAAATCAATGCGTAAATTTATCAATTATTTTAACCACGTGTAAACTTATTTCTTGGTTATTTTTCGGCATTTTAATAATTATACTGTTTTAAAATAATCCTGTTTAGGCAAAATGTCGGCCCATCTGTCCTGGATGATAATTCGCAACAACAATGCATTCCTGTTGAAAAAACGCAACGTGAGCAAACCCTTCAGTACTGTAAGTATTTTTCTCAAAAACTATTTTCTTTCAATCAAAATGATGACTAAAATCACCAAGATCGATGACTGCCATGACTTTAATCAATTTCTGATTATTAATTGCAATAAATATTATATAGCTGTAATGTTTTCCAAATATTGAATTATAGATTGTTATAGGAACCCAGTAACCTGCCCAATCTGAATTCGTTCAGATACAATGGTTTGATCCACAAAAAAACTGTTGGCATCGTTGAACCCAAGGACAAAAAAGGCTTCACCGTTGTTTACAAGAAGGCCAACAAACAGGTATATATATTATTTTTAAATCACATTTTTATTTTGAAACAATCAAATGATGTTTAGTTTTATGTCTGGAGTCTTTCATGAAGACTATATACTACCCACTGTGTCTGATAATTATTACTAAAATTTTTACTTTTACATGTTTTGTAAATGGAAATTAATACATGTCCTCGTTGCAGAACAAGCCCCGTAGGGCTACTGTTACCAGAACAATGAAAGCTGGTCCCAGACGATCACTGTACAAACTCAGAAGATTGTTGAACAAGAACAGCTACCGAAAAGATTTAACCAAGGTATTGAAACATACAAATAGTTTTTTTTTTAATTTGCAGCTATTCATGATGATTAATAAACTACCAAGATCTTTGATTGCCATGATTACAATCTTTATCTGATTATAACAACAATATAAAATATTTAATTGTTATAAATTACTGTTATTACTTAATTTTTGTTGTTTTAAGGTCGCTCTGCGCCGGGCTAGTGCTATCCTCCGATCACAGAAGCCTGCGCCTGTTAAGAAACAAAGAGCGAAGAAAACGGAATAATTTGTAATAAATTTTCTATCTAAATAAAAAGTTAAACACTACTTTGTTATTAATTTTTTATAAATATACTCTTTAAAACATTTGTTTAAATATATAGATGCCTATGCATAGGTGTTATAAAATTATAGGAGATGTAACGTTTACTAATAAATCCATCCGGAAAGGCAATGTCTATTACAAAAAATCTGATGTGGACACCACACAACTTCCTTGTACGCAAGACCAATATGAAGTATAGACCCAATTATAAAATTGCAAGTATTTGACGTAATTTGATATTAACATTTATTTTTTGTCCTAATCCATAGCAAGCTTTATTATAAAAACCAAAAAGTATATGTTTAAGGGCCGGTATTTCCATCTCCGGATAAAGTTCAGGATAACTATCCGTCAGATAAATGATAAAATATCGCAACGAAATAAAAGCATAAATGAAGTTAATTATATTGAATGTCATTTTTTGATGCGATATTGTTCATTTATCCGACAGATAAGTTATCCAGCACTTTATCCGAAGATGGAAATACCGACCCTTAAAGTTACGTAGGGCTAATTTAATAATACTTGATTTGCTAGACGCAGAATTTTATTATCTAAAGCTTTTATTTGAAGCATTTATTTCTAAAATCAAAATAAAACCATTTTATTCAAGAAAACTTCAGGTAATATATCACTTCCGGTTAGCCTGTTTTTGCCAAAATCTACAGTGTGTTCAAAAAAATCCTAACTCGGAGTAGGCTATGAACAGTGAAACGTATGTCTGATCATTATTTAATTCAAAAGTCAAGTTGTCAAAATTATTGATCTTAAAATGTAATTTTAAGGAGAAAAGGCTATAAAGAAGGATACAGTATATTGACATTCACCGTTTTCTAATTTGTTTCCATTTCTAAAATAAAATTCAAGAAGAAAAGCATTTTTGACAATCTCTTATCAAATTGACATTAAATTAAATATTTTTAAATTGACATACGTTACTTTGTGCAAAGCCTACTCCGAGTTAGGATTTTTTTTTGAACACACTGTATTATGTTGTTTCAATTGACATAAAAGTCTTATACACCAAATTTGAAAAGTTTTTGATTATATTTTAAAATAGTTTTTCATGAAAATCTATTATAGGCTTCAAATAAAGTACCATTTCTGGAAATTATGTAACGACCAAAAAGGGAGGTGCACAACTAGATGTTATAGCAGTCCTAAATACAAAATTTCAACTTTCTACGGCTTACCGTTTTTGAGTTATGCGAGATACATACGCACGTACGTACGTACGTCACGACGAAATTAGTCAAAATGGATTCAGGGATGGTCAAAATGGATATTTCCGTTGTACAAGGAAGTAAATAGAATTTACCGGTTTCAGAATATTATTCCATTGTTTACATGTACAAAAGTAGGCTGGTAACTAAGTAATAACTGTATCTGTGTGGTAATATTATTACCATACTGACTTGTCAACAACGGTCTACAAAATGAAAATATGTTCTTTATTAATACATATAGATAACGTTAGCCTATCGTTCTAAATAAGGTCTACTTTATTCTAAAGTAATAAACAAGAGGAATAAACCACATAATTTGAATATTTGTCATATTGACATGTCAAAATAATTGTTCTGTTAACCACAGCAATCTGAAAGTAGCATTAATGAGAAAATTTCAAAAAATTATATCTATCAATAATGACTTAATTTTCTGAAACCGATAAACTATTGAACAAACCACGGATGTTATGAATCATAACAAGCCTTAGATGTCTTAAAATCCTCGCTCTACGAGCATGGATTTCTTACATCTGCGGCAGTTATGATGTGCATAACATTCCTAGGTATGTTAATAGCTATAAATTATTTAAAAAATTCAATGCTACAAGTTAAAATAAACAACTAACTAAAATTAAGGTCTTTTAATTATTACGAAAAGTTAGTCTATTTTGCATCCCTTCCAAATTTTTAACACTCTGTAAAACTATTTTCTAAAAATTACGGTCATTTTCATAAAAGCCGCTCAATAAAATTAGGTTTCGTTCGCGAAAAAACAAATTCTAACCTAGTCACCATCTGTAAAATGGCAACAGAAGAACATAAAGAATTATCCACATTTATCAAAACAACACACTCTACATTACGAAAAAGAGCAAGAACAATCGGTTACGATTTAGCATGGAAAGAACATTGTAAAGACGATAATAACTTAAAAAAATATGCAAAATCTATGAAAACGCTTGCCACGAAACATTGGAGTGATAACCAAAAGAATAACGCCAAAGTAATATCAAGAATAACATGGGTTCACACATTTTCTCAGCTGTATTTTTTCGGGGAAGAACGAAAACGACAAAGAAATAGAGAATTAGAAGTTGTACAAAAATTGGAAGATAAAATTGATTTAATAAAACCAGATGAAGATGTTAAAACTTTACAATTATTAGACGTAGGAAGTTGTTACAATCCTTTCAAAGAATTTTCATGTTTTGAAGTACTAGCTATTGATATTGCTCCCGCATGTGACGATGTACGAAAATGTGATTTTATTAATGTACCTATCGGTGAAAATACTGATATTAATAATAACTCAGTTAAACAATTAAAAATAAACTTTTTTCATGTAATAGTATTTAGTTTGTTGTTAGAATATTTACCCTCACCAGAACAAAGGTTGTTATGCTGTACAAAAGCTTACAATTTATTAACATCCGAAGGTATTTTAATTATAATTACACCTGATTCGAAACATGTAGGTGCAAATGCAAAATATATGAAATCATGGCGATTTGTTTTGGCGAAAATAGGATTTTCTAGGATTAAATATGAAAAATTACCGTACCTACATTGTATGGTATTTAGAAAATCTATGTATTGTGAATTTGCAAAAAGATGGGCAACTTTAAATGAAGGAAAAGATTTGTATGATAAACTATATATTCCGCAAGATTTGCAAGAAAATGTTGAAGGTGTTGACCAACAATAAATGTAATTTTGATATTTTAAATAGACTATTTTTATAAAAACTTGTAGTTATTTCATAATAAACCGCTCCATAGATCAGTGGCGTCCATTATGTTATTTGGTCAATAACCCCCTAAATTTAATAATTTTTAATAATGTCAGTCCATCGTGTCGTAAAAGTTGCTTGCACAAGACACACCACTGTCAAAAGCAAGACAGAATGCGCGCGCATTTTGGGACACAACAAAGTTGTGACCACGTTGTGTTACTGTATATACAACCCCATGCTTCAGACAGAGACAAACGAATTGTAACTTTGTTTGCGTCAGACGAAGACAACCACCACTCTATTCGCGTAAACACGGTCAATGACCAGCATCAGTCTAATAGCGGAAAGTGACAGTGTAAATTAGATTGTATATTTTGTTATGGTAGTTCAAGAAATTAAAAAGTAATAATGCATTAAATTATGAAAAACGTTTGAAATTTGAACAACCAAATCGAGCCGCCACTGCCGTTATACCTTATTCAATTTAAGCCATTCAGTATTGAAGAAAATAGGGAATATTCGGCTACTTAAAACGTAGCGTAGGGTACCTTTATTGGCGACTAAAACTATCGATGGCGGCGCTAGTGATGTAGCATACACGTGCTTTGAAAATGGTATTGTGCTATAAGATATACAGAAACATTGTATAACCAACATTCGTTTTGAAGTATACTAACAAATTCATTAAACTTTTTATAAATAGTGTTAGTAATAATTTTGTGTACGTACTTAAATTATAATGATATTCTAAGAAATTTATCTTAGACTTATTTCGAAGGAAATGTTTACCTATTTGGAGGCAACAAATTCTTCTCGAAGTTTTACAAAAGGGGGAGAATTGTTGAATCGTGGGTTGTTATTTTTATGTGGCGTTAATGAACATAATGCTACAGACTAAAAAATTATTGAGCTGTGTACAAGTGCTCTAACATCACATTCCCTGAGATTAGAAGAACTTTAAATTTACAATTGATTATTTACAAAATGCTCTTGTATAGCTGGCCATAGTGGCCAGTTCAAACACATTACAGCTGTCTTAATATTTTGTACAAGATAGTAAAATAGTACCATATATTATTCATGGATGTTAAATAAATATGTATTTATTTTACTTAGTTAAGAAAATTAAAATGGAACTAATGTCAAATATCTTTCAAATTGTTTTAATTACAAGTGTAAGAAATATATTGAATGCTACACATAACGTGAAAAGTGTATTATTTTACTCATGAATTGGTCAGGAAATAATAGAATACTTTTCATTTTTGTTATCCTCTTATGATTCGTCACTTGTTTTCCAGTTCGTATTTTCCTAATCCAGCCCTCTCTTTTGTCGATAAACTCCATTTTACCAAATTTATTTTGGATGTCACTCTTCCTCTCACCAATTTTTGGGACAGATAATTTCTTACTACCCCGAGAATGACAGCCATAAACGCAGAAACTGACTTGAATATTTTTTCGTTCTTTGCTTGTATTGCAAAGTAATTTATATGTACTTTAAAACAAAAAGACAAATAAGAAACCGGCAAGGAATCCAATGCTCTATATATATTTACTGTAAAATTGAATGACAGAATACTATTTTCAAGAGTTGCAAATATCGTCCGCTAGAGGGATTCACGTTAATTTTAGTCGCCAATGATGCCAGCGTCATCTGCTGCATGGTTTAAATGAAACAGAGTATAGATTACTCAATTTAAATGTCACTTTTCATTTATTGTAAAATGTATTGTTGTCTTCGTATTAATTGCTTACTGCTGTGTTTAGCAAGAGAATATTATATTGTTAATCTATCGTTAATAATATAATTTTATAATGCATTGAAATATCCCTATTAAGTAGGCCAATAAAATTAAAGTTAAAATCACTATAATGGCACTGACAGTGACGCCATTTTTAAGGGGTTGTTAGTTTGTTTATTTTGTTAGTGAGAGAATGGAATTTATATAATTTAAATAAAAGTAGTGCCAATCTATAATTAAGCAAACTAATTATAAATAAAATATACAATTTCTTAATTATGTCTCTTAGTGCTAGCGCAGAAAATCTAACAACAGAAACACAAGTAAGTAAATAAATAAATAAATATCTAAACTTTGAATTTAAATATAATATGGAAATTTAAATGTGTATGATTGTTACATAATGAAAATAATACGATAGTTCCACACCGTTTCGAGAACTTTCACTAAAAATTCTCGAATTATTAGTCATATGTTAATTAAAAGTTTTAATTAATTCCGGTGTTATTACCTATTGTATTTAAATTGTAGAATTATGATGGCTCAAGTTCCATGTGTTTGGAACTTGCTTTGGAAGGAGAAAGACTCTGTAAAGCAGGCGACTGTAGAGCTGGAGTAGCCTTCTTCCAAGCAGCGATACAAGCTGGTACCGACGACTTAAGAACATTAAGTGCTATTTACAGTCAACTAGGAAATGCCTACTTTTACCTCGGCGATTATCCAAAAGCAATGCAGTATCATAAACATGACCTCACTCTTGCTAGAACCATGGGTGATAAATTGGGCGAAGCGAAGTCTTCGGGCAATTTAGGAAACACTTTGAAAGTTATGGGACGATTTGATGAAGCTGTTTTGTGTTGTAAACGACATCTCGAATTGTCGAGAGAATTAGGGGATCGTTTAAGTGAAGGAAGAGCTTTGTACAATTTGGGAAATGTGTATCATGCGAAAGGTAAACATGTTGGAAGAGTGGGGCATCAAGATCCTGGCGAATTTCCCGAAGATGTTAAAAGTTGTTTACAACAAGCGGTCACCTACTATGAGTAAGTTTTATTTTATCTTTTTTATCTGGCACAATATTAGGTTAGATTGCTGTTTTGTGTTTAAATGGTTATAACGGAAATCACGTGAAGTGTTAAGGTGCATTCACAAATGAAAATTAGGTTTATGGTTTTTGTTTAGGTTTTGGTAAGTCATTCATAAATGTAAGTTTAAATTATCTGAAAATTAGTTTTGATATGTACAGACATCTATGTAAATGCTTCAAAAACAAGATTAAAATATCGGTAGAGCAGTACTCAACAACGAAGCATCCCGCGCGGTCGAATTCCACGCGATCGAAATCCCGCGCGGTCGAAATCCCAGTCGGTCGAAATGTACCCCCACTACTTTGTCCATTCTACAGAAATTCAAATATTTCCACGCCGTCGAATCCCATTGGGTCGAAATGTTACATAATACCAATCCCTTGCTCCCGTACCGCTCTCTTTATCGATCGTATTGCATTCTAACAATCTATGCTTCGTGGTAGTTCCGCGTCAAAGATAATATATTAACAAAAAATTAGAACATATATTATTAAACAACAAACTATTTAATGAATGAAGCAGGAAAAGAATTTACCTATACATTTTAAGTAAAATTATTGATATTTTTGGTCCGTCATTTTAGATTAGCTGTCATATTATGTGAATAAGCAGTTCATTCTTTATTTCAGTTGTAAACTTATGTATTACTGTGTCTATTATAAATCTTACGTTGCTTTTATTTCCAAATATATTTTCTTCCACTCGGCATATTTTGACAATAACGGTAACTTGTATCTACACATACTTGTCTATCAGTTTACTTAAAATGTATAGGTAAATTCCTTTCCTGCTTCATTTATTAAATAGTTCGTTGTATAATAATATATGTTTTAAAATTTCTTTAATATATTCTTTGACGCGGAACCACCATGAAGCATATATAGTTAGAATGCAATACGATCGATAAAGAGAGCGGTACGGGAGCGATGAATTTGTATCGTGTATCATTTCGACGGCGTGGAAATATTTGAATTTCTCTAGAACGGACAAAGTGGTGAGGGTATATTTCGACCCGCGGGATTTCGACCGCGTGGAATTCGACCGCGCGGAACGTACTCCTCAACAAGACACCTGTGCGCCGTGAAACTGTCATTCGCTTGGAATTATTGGTTATATTTTAGCAATAGACCTTTTCAATTTAAAGAGATAGAAGATATGCGTACTAGGGATCTGCGCATAGTAAGAACAACTGAGATCTATGGCGTTTGTTTCTAAAAAATTTAGACGTAAAATGTGAGAATATCTCAAATGACTTTAAAAAATCTTATCGAAATAAATTACAAAAGCTTTTATTGAAGTTAAAATGTCCAACGATGCAAATTTTTACTTAAGAATACACGTATTTTAATGACTGCAATATTTTTGACGTTTCGTTTGACAGCCCAACTGGCAATTGTTCGCGCCATTTTCTTACTATTTGCAGCGATAGAAAGAGATAGCCGTTAAATTGAAAAGGTCCATTAATTTATGACAGTCTCCATGTTCTTCTCGCATTTATTTAAAAAACCGAATTTACCAAGTGGATACTAAATAAAGATGAGTGTATGTATATATCTATATCATTTCAGACTTGTTCTCATTGGTAAAGTTTGTGACGTCAAACTAAATCATAAACCTAAAATTTGGACCTTACAATGTTTAGCTTTATGATTTGGATTTAGAGACCCCAAATTTTGAAGTGTGAATGGAACCAAAGTCTTTAAATCTAAAGTATAAACCATAAATCTAAACCTAATTTTCATTTGTGAACGCGGTTAAATTGTGTTTGAGAGAGAAACGTTTTTGTGTATGAAGCTGTGACGTCACAAATTTAGTCCGTGTTTACAGCCGCGAAAGATTATTAGCAAATTTATAAATGAAAAGTTGTATATTTCAAATTATTTTATGTTATATTATTATTATTATTTATTTTATTATTATTTATTATATTATTTATTATTATATTATAAAATGACCCCGTGTCGAAAAATCAAACATCGATTTTTAGGGAAAATTTAACTCTGATGCGAGAATTAGGCGACGTAGCCGCCCAGGGACGAGCCTGCGGTAATTTAGGAAATACTCATTATTTATTAGGAGATTTTGCCCAAGCAATACGATATCACGAAGAGAGATTAGCAATTGCAAGACAATTTGGTGATAGAGCAGCCGAAAGACGAGCTCACTCAAATCTCGGCAATTCACATATTTTCCTCGGCCAATTTGAAGATGCTGCGCATCATTACAAGTAAGAATATTACCAATGAAGCTAATTTAAAACTAATGATTATTATTTAAGGCGCACACTAGTTCTGGCTCAAGAATTAGGCGACCGAGCAGTGGAAGCTCAAGCATGTTATAGTTTAGGAAATACGTATACTCTATTACGAGATTATGAAACTGCGATAGAATATCATTTACGGCATTTGATGATTGCTCAACATCTTGGCGACAGAGTGGGCGAAGGGAGAGCTTGTTGGTCGTTAGGAAATGCTCATGCGGCGCTTGGAAATCATGAAAAAGCTCTCTATTTCGCCAGCAAACATTTGGAAATATCCAAAGAGGTGAGTTTTTAAATAATGACTACATAATATACAGAGTGTAAATGATATAAGTACATTAAATTTAACCAGTAATATAACTCGTCGAGAGCAACAATATTTCTTAAAAACTTTTTCTCGAAATCGTATTTTTTTTTAGCATTTTTACAACCCCGTAAATTGACGAGTCGTTCCAAGTATTTTTCTATTAATTGAATGCAGTAGCAATAGCTCTGAAAATTTTGTTTTAGCAATTGACAGTCCTGTCAGTTGTTGCAATTAAATTTTGACATTAGTAATAAACTTGTTTACAAGGTAAAATTCTGTCAAAATGTTTACGTTTGCAAATAGCGAGTACACAGACATTGTAATTACTTACCTATGCTTTATTTATTTATTTGTATCTTTACTACAATTTAATTTGTGGTTGATATAAAGACAGTGTTATAGAGTTGTCAACGCATTTAGACGGAGCCTTTCCAAATTGTACTGTTCCTAACATTCGCACATTTGTTAATCTTGTACATCTTTATCACAATACGGAGCGTCACATATGACAATTTTAAAAAAAGCAACAGTTGTATCCATACCATGTGCAAAAAGTTCAATGTTTTCAGCACGTAACAGACTTCAATTTTGGCAATGGCTCATAATGTTCATTATTAAGACTGAATTTACTTGGGAAGGTGTATTTATTATGCACAATACACATCTTGACAGACGAAAATGCTGTAAAAACTTTTATTAAAAAATGTTTGGGCGGGAACAATAAATGGACGACTAATTATTGATATTCATGTACCTCGTTTAAATGTACAAGAGTTTGTACTTACATTACATTACTTCCTCGTTACCTCGTTCCTCCTTGTCTTCTCCTCTATTCACAGGTGATTAAAAGCCTGATTTAATACATAACTTTATAATTTTGTTATCCAAGATTTAAATTTATTTATTTTAAAAATTGTACTATTACGAATTAATTAATAATAAATGTTATTTCCGTTGATTCGTTTATTAATTACTGTGACTGCAAGTGTAACCGATAACCGACAATTTTTGAGCTGTTTGTATCCCACTTGAATACGGCAGCAGCCATTTGTTCTTCATGGGCGGGTAACGAAATATGCGGCAAGTCTTTAAAGAATTTTTTCTACAGTCTATATACAAGGTAGCCATTTGCGCTCTCTTTTGTCAACGCAAAATGTCATTTTGCCGCTCTAGAGCGACAAAGTAGAAAAAACGCTCGCTCCTCAAATTTCTAACTATACAATGTTGAGAAATGTTACTTGGCTACATTCTTAATAGAAACGTTTAGTCAGGAATTAATGACACTGTAGTTACACATTACCCATTTAACAAGTCAATCTGACATATAACTGCTCTGTCGGTATGTTACATAACCAAACAAAGCTATTAATTCAAAATCTAAAAGACTTAGAATAGCTATTTGTGTATTAAGAGCGCAAAATGGGACATTGTCGATTGAGAGGTTGTTGCCGCGCGACGCAGGAGCGAGGCATTCTCTCGAAATCGACAATGTCCATTTGCGCTCGAAACACACACAAGATTTTTTCTACAGTTGCCACAATGGGGTCCTCGACCATAACAAAAATTTATTTTTTTATTTATTTTTACTTATCGGTATTTTCCATTCTTCTTGAGCTATTGCTTCAATCTAATCTAAGCATTTTATACTTTCGTTTTTGTAAATGAATGCCCTATTTTATTGTCACAGCAGTGCGGCATTTTGTTTGGTTATGTAAGTGGGTAATGTGTAACTACAGTGTCATTAATTCCTGACTAAACGTTTCCATTAAGAATGTAACCAAGTAACATTTCTCAACATCGTATAGTTAGAAATTTGAGGAGCGAGCGTTTTTCTACTTTGTCGCTCTAGAGCGGCAAAGTGACATTTTGCGTTGACAAAAGAGAGCGCAAATGGCTACTTTGTATATAGACTGTAAAAAAAAGTTATTAAGAAATAGTGTTGCTCTCGTCGGGTTACATTACTGGTTAAATTTAATGCACTTATTTCATTTACACTCTGTATAATAGAAAAGAAGGGAATTCCTTTTGCAAACAAATAAGGCGAAAGAAAATAACGGGGACTGCAAAAGTTATAAAAAAAATTTTCGATTGTGGTAGCCTATGGATCTTTAATTTTAGGACGGCCCTTGTATTTGAAAATTGGATAAATATTCGATTAATTAAAAGGTTAGGAATCATTTGACCGATTAACCGACAAGTCGGTGAAATTTATTTAACGATTATATTAAAGAAAATAAATAAATATTAATATATTTTGCGTTTCAATTTTAAGGTCTTAAAAATTAGCAAGTATTCATAATACTTTACTTAGTTGTTTAACAGTTTTGTAAATATTTACACAAATTATGCGCGCACGAAAACTACAACATTGCGAATTTTATTTTTATCGAATGATAGCTTGACGACCCAATGGGCCAAGCAACAGCGAAGATGAACATCACCGACCTAAGAAAAGTTCTCGGCCTCTCGGACACATCTCCAGATGAGCCCCCCAAGTCTCCAGACGCAACGGAGTCCCCTACTCAGTTACTCAACACTTCTGTGTCTGCGGCGCAGCAGGTGAGCGCTAGTGCTTCGACCCTCACAGAAAATAATTCAAGTCAACCAAGTCACAATAGCAGACTGTATAGAGTTAGACGGGAGAGTATGGAACAACTTAATTTGATCAAGGTATGGAGGATTATTTTGTGTTGTTTGCAAGAGTGGCTTGATCGTGGTGGTGGGATCGATAAATGTACGTAATACTAATTTTTTAACAATTATTGCAGACCGAATAAGGGGCTGTCCTTAAATTACGTAACGCTTCAAGGGGGGGTGTCAACAGTAGCGTTACGCAGCGTTACGAGGGGTGGGGGAGGGTTAATGTGTGCGTAACGATAAAATATAAAAAAATATTGCTAAACTTGCTTTAATAGTATTGAAACATTCAAATTTCGCGGTGCTAATTCGTATATGCAGGCAGTCGTTTGTTTTCAATAACAGTCAACATAATATGTCGGGCACAGTTCAAATTCGGGCCAGTGGTCTTTCATTCGTGCAATGCAATTCATATTAAAACATGAATTCAAGTAGTGTTGATAAGGAAAAACTTTTCAATAGTTTGTTAAAAGCATATAGAAATGCATATGCTTTTAATTTCTGTGCTGTTATTTCTTAATGTACATTAATTTAATTAGTTTCTGTTTCAAATTTTAACTGAATATTAAGGAGGCCATATACTTTTATATACAGTAAAAAAATTGGGGTGACAAGCCGTAGGACAAGAGTAGTATATTATTTTTTATCTTTATGTACATTAATTTAAATAGTTTCTGTTCTGTTCTGTTATTTTTCATCTTTATGTACATTAATTTAAATAGTTTCTGTTTCAAATTTTAACTGAATATTAGGCAGGCCATATACTTTTATATTCAGTAATAAAATTGGGGGGGGGGGGGGGGGTTCAAGTACTGCGTTACTTAATATATGGGGGGGTTCATGTTTGCGTTACGGGTGCGTTACAAAGGGGGGAGGGGGTATCAAAAATTTCTAATTTTGCGTTACGTAATTTAAGGACAGCCCCTAATCCTATAATCATCTAATTTTTATATAATATTTTTGTATATTTATTGCATGTCCTAATGGGCCCGTCCAAGTCTTCGACTTTTTAGAAATTACATATCGCATATGAATTTTGAATATAAATAAATAAAAACTAAATAAAAATTGCTATATATTTTGTATTTTTATACCTATAATAATGTAATTAAAGGTTTTAGCGTAAAACGATCGCCATGTTGCGACGTCAGCGTCATTACAGTCGTCCAGTTACCTTGTGAAAATATCACTGTACAGTGGACCATGCATATTTTGCTCATTAATTCGCGACTGGCTTTACACATACCCTAACACGCACATATTTAATATATCCGAGTAATTTTTTATTAAGATCAAAATAAAATTTACTTATTAAATAAATAAAATTATAATTTATGTTTTAATTATTGTAATCTCAATACTTGTTATTGTTGTAATCATTTAGTAAATAGAAATGTAAATGTTGGATTACTTTTTATTATGAACTATGCTTTGATTATTGTAATCAATACTGTCATTGTTGTTTTTAATTATAAATAGAATATAGTTTAAATACTATTTTAATTATAATAATGCCACTTGGTGAGTATAATAACCTGCAATATTATATTAAAGAAAGTCTTAAAGTCACATTAATTAAAGCGAATGATTAATCTAATTATGAAAACGAGCAAAAATTATTAATTTTATTTACCTATATTACCATTATTAATGGTAAGGTATGTCGGTACTCTCTATTTACGACGGAGTGACACTAACGTCACAACTTTCGCACCAAAACTTTAATAATTATTTTAGGCGTTATTAAGCATAATTTCAAGAAAACAAAAAATACGGAATTTCTATTTTTAAATTCTTCATAACATAAAAAAATCAAAAAAAGTTGGACGGGCCCATTGAAGCATTGAGCCGTAACAATAATACTAAATATGTTTGAATTAAAATTATTAATTCGTCTATGTATGCGCCAGTTTTGAAAATGATATAAATTTTAGTTAACACCAGACGGCAAGCAACGTCCACAAAGTAAATTAAATCCGGCCCTTAACACCAATGTAGTAAATAAAACACCATCGCCATCAAGAAATGAAGATGAAGATTCATTTTTCGATCTTTTATCGAAATTCCAATCGAAGCGGATGGATGATCAACGATGCTCTCTTCAAGCAAACAAAGTAATTTATTAATATTGGTTCGAATTCAACACTTTTCGTTAGTACACCATTTCTATTTCAAATTCAGAATCATCGAAAGTCTGTCTTGCGCCTCCCTGTTCAGCCTCTCGTAATTCTGTCCGTCCTTAATTTCAATTAACATTCCAAATTTTCTTCGACCTCTTCCCTTCAACAATGTCCAAGGCTTGTTTAAAAAGAATTCGGCTTGTGGCTGGGGAAAAAATATTGCGTACCTGACGGGGTCGGGGCCCTAATCCCTTTAAAAGTAGGCCCCTTGCGTCTCCACACATTTAGCCCATCGATCCTTCCACTGCCGCAAACACCTCTTATCTACTCCCAAAACGGGATCTTTTCAGTGGCGTCTTTAATTTCGGATACAACCTGGCAAATTTTACGAATTGTTTTGCTTTGCGAGTCATCATTCAGTCATTCAAGCGAATCGGAAATCCGACGAATACTTGCCAAGCAGCGAATGACGCACCCGATGGCTAAGCGAGAACTATATTTTAACGGGAAAGCTGATACAGCTTGAAACAAAATTGACAATTTTAATATATAATTTTTCACTACGATGTTTTAAAGATTTAATAAAAAGAAATTTGTAAATTATTTATTACAGTATCAAATTATTGCACTTACAAAAAGTTCACAATTAATTTGTACTTGTCTTTCACTTATCACTTCAATACACTTCAGAAAATGAAAATGAAACAGAATAACTGAAAAATAAGAACCAAAACATAAGTTCTTCAACAAACAAAACAAAGGAATTCTGACAACTGATTATATAAGTACCACCAACCCAATCCAACGCTGTTATGACGAAAGTAAGTAAAAGGAGGTGATCATGGCGGCGCCCAGGCTGATAACTGATGTGCAATAGAAGTTTGGACGACATCGGCGTTTCCGTTCAGTGTGGAAAATGACCCCGTCCCACCGTCATTATTTTGCGTGGGAAATCTGAAGTTCGGATTCTTTTTAGACATCTTATATCATTCCTCCTTACAATTTATCCAATCCAGTTAGCGTTCCTCTTTCTTATTTCAGAATAATTAATTTAATTTCAGAATTCGTTAAACGTAATTCAAAATAGTTTAATTTGAAAACTCGTTAAATTAATTATTTTTAATTATACGAGGTCTGTTATAAAAAAGTATCCGACGTTTAGCCTGGAAAAAAAAACTGGCGTACCTGGAGCGTTGTAAACCTAATCATCTTCAAAGTCCCAGCGGTGCCGCCATTGTTGGAAGAAAGCCTCTTTCGGAGTGGAGTTTAGTTCGGCTGTCGTTCTTCTCGTCGTCTTTTCTTGTCTGAAATCGCGTTCCTTTCAATGGCCTCTTGAGTTTGGGGAACAACCAGAAGTCGTAGGGGGCCATATCAGGAGAGTAAGGAGCCTGTTGAACCATAAGAGTCTTGTTCTACCCCAAAAAAGCCTGAATCAAGTGTGAGGACTGGAGCATTGTCGTGATGGAGGCGTCAATTTCTGTTGACCACTACTCCGGTCTCTTGCGCCGCACAGGCGACGGAAGACATCCCTGTAGTACTCTTTGGTGATTGTTTGATTCTGTGGTGCGTACTCGTGGTGTACCACACCGCGGGAGTCAAAGAAAGCAGTCAGCATTTCTTTGACGTTGCTGCGCACTTGCGGGCCTTCTTTGATCTTGGTAATTTGAAATGCTTTCACTGTGACGACTGGGATTTGATTTCCGGGTCGTACCCGTACACCCAGGACTCGTCACCAGTGATTATGGTGTTCATGAAGTCGGGTTCACTGTTTGTGGAGTGCTTCTCCAGTCGTTTCGTCATTTTCCTTGCAATGAAAAACCGACGAAAGTACTACACACTACCTCACTCAAATGCTGCTTGCCAGCAACAGACGCTATCGCCAGAGGGGGAAAATATTCACGCATGCGCACGAAGGTTCAAGGTCGGGTCATGGAAGCGCGCTTGATTCAAATTCATCAGGGTTTTCGCAAAAAAATAAGGTCGGACACTTTTTTAACAGACCTCGTAAATGACATTTTCTAAAATATATTTGACGATTTCTGAAATACATTAATTGGAAAAGGTGTAGCGATCATATTTTTATTTAGAAAAGTGTTGAATTCGACTCATTTTCCCATTGTCTAGTTGTTATTTATTATTGTTAATAGGTGGACAATAAAGAAAACACCAACGCAGCACTAAATATACCTAACGGAAATAACAACAACAATAATAACAACGAAAGACCGGATGATTTACTCGACATGATTGTTGGCATGCAGTCCAAACGGATGGACGAACAAAGAGTTGCTTTGCCTCATTTACCAGGTAAATACTTTACCTCCTCCCCTAAATAAAATAAAAATTCTTGTTTTTGAAGGACTCCAAACCTCATCTCTACAACGACTAGCCAGCGCAACCCCCAATCCCGCGCCAGACGATTCATTTCTCGAAATGTTAGCGAGGTGTCAAGGCTCGCGTCTTGAAGACCAGCGCTCGCCTTTGCCTCCTGTAACTGCGGCTGTGGTGGACGCTGAAAGTGAACCCACGCCTGCGCCACAACCCGCTGCAGCCCCCCGAGCAGGGGCGACGGTTCCCGATGAAGATTTCTTCACGCTTATTGTTAGATTGCAAAGCGGGAGGATGGAAGATCAACGGGCTACTGTTCCCATCGCCGAAAACGGGTAAGAGAAGATCAGATAGTAAATACAAACGCGCTCAATCAATAGTTAGTGAATTATTATTTGTGTCGCTTTCGCCAATGAACTAAATTTGAGATTTTTTTCAAACTTTGACTATTCAATATTGTCTGGTTTTTTTTCGGCTGGATTCTAGAATAACTACCACCCTCGAAATTCCAATTTTTTTGTTGCAGTGTCTTTTTTTAACAAAAATATAAACAAGAAATACAAATTAGAGCGCGGAAGTAAATATAAAATTAGATTTTTCCTATTCTAAAGGCTGTACTTGTGAAAATTATAACTTCTTTGCTAGCAAGTTATCAAAATATATATATATATATATATACAGGGTGGTGGCGGTTAGGGGTGAACATAGGGATTTAACATGGGATTTTAGTTTTTTGCAATTTCCTGCTCTCCTGTTCATTTTGCGGCAAAAACTGTAGAGTACAAAATTGTTCAGAATTAAAAATTGCATACAAAAATGTATTTACATTTATTATTATGTTTTTGGTTTCTTCACAATTTTAAAAAGAAATTTCAAAATTTCTGTTAATTTGTAGCAATAGCCATGACTTATAACTCAAATGTTTAAACATAATAATGTCATTCAATTTCTGTCAAATTTTCGAAATTTTCTCTAATAAAAAGTTAATTTAATAATGAATGTTTATTCGAATAAGGAACGAGTTTTCATTATAAAAAATGATTATGGTGGAAATAGTTTTAGAAGAATACGTGATTTGTTTTCCATAAAGTACGAAAATACCTACATCAATTCCTATTATAGCAACAGTTTCTAAACTTGTTAAAAACGTTGAGAACACAGCTAGTGTAGCTGTGTACGAAGGTAATGAAGGAAATAATAATAATAATAGAAGACGTTATAACAAAGTAAATGAAGAAATGGTATTGGCTATGATAAATCAAAATTCTACGTAGTTGATACATTTGGAATTAGTTTATTATTAAATGGTATACCTAATAAAAAATGCGTATTAAAATTAAAAGTTGTTTGTTTTTACTTAATTTTTAAGTTAGATTAACGCATGGTTGACGTTTATAAATAATTTTTGACAACCAGAAAAAAATAAATTCCATGGCTATTGCTACAAAATAACAGAAATTTTGAAATTTCTTTTTAAAATTGTGAAGCAACCAAAAACATAATAATAAATGTAAATACATTTTTGTATGCTATTTTTAATTCTGAACAATTTTGTACTCTACAGTTTTTGCCGTAAAAAGAACAAGAGAGCAGGAAATTGCAAAAAACTAAAATCCCATGTAAAATCCCTATGTTCACCCCTAACCGCCACCACCCTGTATATATATATATATATATATATATATATATATATATATATATATATATATATATATATATATATATATTTTAATGTAATATAACTCAAAGTATAGAATTTGACGAAATTCGGGTGGTTGGATTCATTTTATAGGAATTTAACCCCACTTTTTTTCAGAAAAAATGCCAAAATCACTATAAATATTATTTTCCGCGCCTTAATTTTTGTGGAATTTAGTGTTTATAATGTTTTTGCAAGTATATGTAACCATCAAAATAAAATTCTTGAATGGTAGGTATTCTAGACTTTAGCTTTTTTTTCTACTGAAGTTTCCAACGAATAATAAAACACACGCTCAATAAAAGCGCGGTCGTAATACGAGTCAATATGAGTCGAAGGAAAGCACTGAAGCCATTGAACTATAATATTAAAAAACAATTGAAAAATAGTAGTTCGTTAGTCCGTACTCGGATGGAGTTTATGTTTGCTTCGTCGTAAATTTAAATAAATGTATATAAATACAAAAAAAATCTATTGTTATTTTTTAAGTTTTACACTAAAACTGTCATTGTTTTTATGGTTTGCAAATAATAAATACAAAAACAATAAACTAACCTCACAAATAACTGATCGATCCGACAAATCATTTCTTCTTAAAAAGTTTCATCAAATTTCTTTTCTTTCACGTGGTATTCTAACCCCTTTCAGACATTTTTAAACAAATTGTATAAATAACAAGAACCACTAACTACAAATAAAAGTTCGTCATTTTGATTTGGAGGGTAGTTCAGTCATTACGTCATAGCGGCGCGCTACATTTAAACTACTGTCGTACCGGTAAACACATCTTTCAAAGTGAACCTTATTGCCACAGCAAATAAGAACTATAATTTTAAGCAGTTCATTTCGACGCCAATAATATCTTGCTTAATTAAGAAAAGTCTGCTATTTAAGCTATTATTCAGTTAAGTTTGAATATTACCTTTCAATTAAACAAAACATTCTAATTTGTAATAACAATTATTTTATTTGTTTTAAAAAACTTTGTATGGAACTATATGTTCGTTCAATCTCGAACATGTTCGTGAAACATCGCGTGAAGAGGCCCTAAGAACTCGTTTGAAAGACAGCGAACCATTTTTAGGTTACAGTTTCGTAAGAACACAAAATATTATTAATATATTAATGCGGATAGAGAAAGTTATTTAAATACTTTAAACTTAAAAAGAAAAAAACTAAAGTTCTGAAACGAACGGAATTGGAAATTCTCAAAAATGCCAACAAACAAAATCTCAATGGGTATGTCGGTAAACTCTCGGATATGCTTGAAGCTGCGCAAACTTGATACTCTGTAGTTCAGAATGTGCAGAGTTGATTTCAATTTGAAATAAAACCTTTATTATTTATTAATGTGTATATATTGTATTAAGAAGTAACAGAAAAATGAGAAATATTCGTTTTTCGGGAATGGACTGTGTCATATTTTGAGTCAGAGCTCAACGTTTCGCCCGCAGTCGTACTGTCTTAAACAAGGTTACCCGACGTGTCAACCACGCTAGAGGCCGAGTTTAAGCAACAAAGAAGGGGGAGACTCAGTTTACAAGGTTACCCGACGTGTAAACCACGCTACAGGCCAAATAAACCAAGTGACGAAAGGAAGGCCGAGAAGACAGTTATATACTAATCTAAAGATACGGTCCTCATTAGCTTTGCTCATCTACCGTATCTTTAGATTAGTATATAACTGTCTTCTCGGCCTTCCTTTCGTCACTTGGTTTATTTGGCCTCTAGCGTGGTTTACACGTCGGATAACATTGTAAACTGAGTCTTCCCCTCTTGTTGCTTAGACTCAGCCTCTAGCGTGGTTGACACGTCGGGTAAGCTTGTTTAAGACAGTACTATCCCCCTTGCTCCTGAAGATGCCCCATACGACTGCGGGCGAAACGTTCAGATCTGACTCAAAATATGACACAGTCCATTCCCGGAAAACGAATATTTCTCATGACTCAGACTGTGGAAGCCTACGCAAGTAATAGAAAAATGTTTACAATTGGATGTTATTAATAACTCTAAGTTAACTTTTTCATAATAACGACAATATCAGCATAAAATTACAAGCCTTTAAATTCTGACCCTTATGTGTTCTGTCAATAGAGTCTGCTTTGAAAGTATCGTTTTTGCTTAGGACAATGCTTCATATTTCGCGCTATACTCTGACGCCACACTATTCTACCCTATCGGTATTTTACCATACTACAAACCCACCAAAATGGCGGACCGTTAAAACCTTAGATGTTAATTATATTATAGTTCAGTGATTGAGGCTTATTTCTCAACAGATGAAAATATTTTAATGGAAAATTTAATAAGATTCCAATTTTCAGACAAATAATATTAAATTAAATGAATTATCTTTCAGACTAAATAATGGTGTGATTCCTAACGCAACGAACGGACAATTAAACGGAGCAACAAAGAAAAAGAAATGAAGGTACATTTGTAATTTTGAATATTTTACTGCCATTTGAATTATTTGGACTATTTTAAAAATTGTTAAATTCCTCTACCAATAATTTTAATGTTATTTTTATATTCTATTTATTTTTGATTGCACTAAATTATTTTTATAAATGATATTTTAAATCGTAATAATAAAATATCAGCTTAGATCGTCCATACAAATAAATTTTAAATTAAAATTATTGTGAAACAATTGAACTTTGCTGTAAATTTTAAGAATAAAATAGATGATTATTATTAATAAAAATAATTATTATATAAACTTTGTGTAGATTTTATTTGTATAGATTTATTTATCTTATCTTATCTTAAATTTTGTCGAATGAAATCGCAAAGTTAAAATTTAACACTCAACAGATAAAGCACTGATATTGAAAAGTCTTTGTATATTATTAGATTTTCACTTGACGTCTGATCAAATGAAATTCTTTTAAAGACAAAGAGCAAAGCATTTATTTTAGTAGATTTATTTATTTTATATATATTTCTACATTTAATTAAATTTTTATTATGTATATTTTAATCTTTAGTGTATTATATTTCTAATATATTTATCAATACAATATATTTCAAATAACTATTACCACAAACTTTAATCATTTTTTATATTTTACAGGGTGACTGGGAAGACGCCGCCCCCCTTTAACTTTTTTATTATAAGTAATAGAAAACAATGGCTCATATAAAAGTTTTATTATTTTACATATACTATTTGATGGCAGATGTAGATATTTTTTATAAAGTCACGTTTACAAGATACGACTATCAACTTTTATTTTTCAAATGGCAACCTATAATTTTTTTAATAAAATAGAAACCGCCATTTTTTTTCTTTTCAACGATGTATTATTACTTCCTTGTAGAAAGTAAAGGAAGTATTGTATTCGCGAAAAATTTCGGTTTTCAGATTTCAACGGAAATATCCATTTTGACCATCCCTGAATTTCGTCGTGACGTCTGTACGTACGTATCTCGCATAACTCAAAAACGGTAAGCCGTAGAAAGTTGAAATTTTGTATTTAGGACTTCTATAACATCTAGTTGTGCACCTCCCTTTTTGGTCATTACATAATTTCTAGAAATGGTACTTTATTTGAAGCCTATAATGGATTTTAATGAAAAACTATATTAAAATATAATCCAAAACTTTTCAAATTTGGTATATAAGACTTTTATGTCAAATAGAATAACATAGCAGATTTTGATTAAAACAGGCTAACCGGAAGTGATATATTACCTGAAGTTGTTAACAGTTTTTCTTCAATAAAATGGTTTCATTTTGATTTTAGAAATAAATGCTTCAAATAAGAGTTTTAGAGAATTAAATTCTGCGTCTAGCACATCAAGTATTATTAAATTAGCCCTTTGTATAAGCGAGATATGTAAATTTAAAACATATACTTTTTAGTTTTTGTAATGAAGCTTGCTATGAATTAGGACAAAAAATAACAAGAAAATAAAAAATAGATGTTAATATCAAATTACGCCAAATACGTGCAATTTTATAATTGAGTCTATACTTCATATTAGTCTTGTGTACAAGGAAGTCGTGTGGTATCCACATCAGATTTTTTTTATTAATGTATTTGAAAAATTTCGAGAAAAATGAGATAATTTAGAAATAATTTTAATAATTTAAATATAGGTGGCTGTGTGAAAATAAACAAAACGTAACTATGTAAAACAATTAAATTAATGTCAAAAAAGTATACATTTGTTTGTTACTTAATTTAACTTATTTTGTAAACAAAAAAAAAAAACATTTTGAAATGTTTACGAAGAACGAATTAATTGATATGATTCTAATAATTGGTGAATCGAGAGGAATCATAAGAGCAAAAAGAATTTACCGGGAGCGGTTTCCTAGACGTCGGCAACCGAGTTTAAGAACACAGAAGGATTTTTACCCGATACCTACAGATGTAGAAGACATGAAAGAGCGTATTCGAAATGCTTTTCAGAATATTTCGCGGAACATGCTGGCAGATGTTCGAACACATCACGTCCAACGCTTGAATTTTTGTATTACAGAACATGGTCGTAATTTTGAACATTTGTTTTAAGTTGGTTTTGTTACTAAATTTGTTGTTTTAATTTGCTAAGTTGTATAGCACTGTTACGTTTTGTTTATTTTCACATAGCCACCTATAATATTTGTTTAAAAATTATTTATAATATTTCTAAATTATCTCATGTTTCTCGAAATTTTTCAAATACATTAATAAAAACTAATACATCGTTGAAAAGAGAAAAAAATGGCGGTTTCTATTTTAATAAAATAATTATAGGTTGCCATTTGAAAAATAAAAGTTGATAGTCGTATCTTGTAAACCTGACTTTATAAAAAATAACTACATCTGCCATCAAATAGTATATATAAAATAATAAAACTTTTATATGAGCCATTTTTTTCTATTACTTACAATAAAAAAGTTAAAGGGGGGGGTCTTCCCAGACTCACCCTGTATATTTACTGAGTTTACATACAGTTTTCAAAAAGTTTTTAGTTTTAAAACTGTATGTAAACGTAGTAATTGTTAGAAAAACAAGTGATATGGGGCCACAAAAATATCTACACCATAAACAAAGTAACCAATTATCTGAAATTAGATGTTTGCATTTTTTCAGACATGTGGTAATATTTATTTAAAATATAAAATACTAATATTTTATTCTTTAATAGTGTTCAGTAAATATAGAAGATGCATAATTAAAAACCCCATTAGATAGATAGCGTGCCAAAAATAAATTTTTAATTGTTAGCAAAAAATGTTACATGTTTTATATAAAATGTTTAAAGTCTGTGACTCTTGAAAAAAAATATTAACATTTTTTAACGTAGATTAAGAAATTAAAACTAACATAAATAAAAAATACATATTATCTTGTTAGTAGTTTTACTGAATTTACATAAAACAAAGACCTAATATTATGAAACTTGTTCCATGTCTGTGTATGCCACAAAAACATAAATCAAAACACTATTAGATATTTTATACTTGTTGTTTGGCCGATTCGCGAAAAACATTTCCGAATTTTGACTATGTATAGATATATAATTTGCTTTTATAGATATTTATCTGACTTGGCCAAACAGATACATTGATTTGATTGTATACAAAAATTTTGAATATAAAAAAATACTGTTAATGATGCACATATTTTATTAGTTGTATACAATCAAAATTAAATATCAGCTGACTTAGCTTTAAAAAAACTCCTGCCATTCATGATAGAAAATACAGTTTTAATCTTAAGATAAATGATAAATTTTTATCTTCAAAATATCAAATAATATAAGAAAAGTTATGTTTGTTCATCGGATATTATTTGATATTTTATTCTTGTCGATGTTTTCAAAATGTCTCTACAAATTTGGCTTTAACCTGTACGATTGTTCTGGAATTTTTATCCATTTTAGCCAAAGAAAACACCTTTACTATAAACTGAACTGTATTGAAATTTGTTGTCTTCATGTACACGAACAATAAAATGAACGAAAAGATAAAACTATATCTTAGTAATACATTTATTTTCGTACCTCCGTCCATTTTGACTAGTATTACAGAACTCAAAATCGTCCACAAATGCGCTGTTGCTGACCTAGGCCGGCAAAAGGAATTGGCATTACTGTTCTGGTGATGTCTATTTAAGATTATTTTCCACGCAAGAATTAGCAAAATGTTTACAAATTTTAGGGCTAAATCTTTAATTGTTGTAACTTAAATAACTAAATTTTGTCATAAAAATAATAATATAGTCATTACTGATATGTCGTATAGATTATAATTCCAACTTTAGGACTAGTTTGTTTTGTAACTACAGCTAATTTCACGTGATACAATTGAGTTTCCGCCATCTGTCATTAAAAATATGCGAACGTATATAAAATGTATATATATATATATATATATATATATATATATATATATATATATATATATATATATATATATATATATATATACAGGGTGTAAATGAAATAAGTGCATTAAATTCAACCTGTAATGTAACTCGACGAGAGCAACAATATTTCTTAATAACTTTTTTTCTAAGTCTTTTAGATTTTGAGTTAAAATTCTTTAAAGATTTGCTGCATATTTCGGCGCGCGCCCATGAAGAACAAATGGCAGCTGTCGTATTCAAGTGGGATACAAACAGCTCAAAAAATTTCGATTATCGGTTACACTTGCAGTCACAGTAATTAATAAACGAATCAACAAAAATAACATTTATTATTAATTAATCGTATAAAGAAATTTAAATTTTGGATAACAAAATTATAAAGTTGTGTATTAAACCAGGCTTTAATAATCTGTGAATTGAGGAAGACAAGGAGGAACGAGGGGAGGAAGAGCAAAAGCATAGTTATTAGGTTATGAGATGATTATTTATCGTCGACAAATCATAATAGTTTAAATACGTTATTCAAAAAATGTAAGTACAAACTTTTGTCCATTTAAACGAGGTACATGAGTACCAATAATTAGTCGTCCATTTATTGTTCCCGCTCAAACATTTTTTAATGAAAATTTTTACAGCATTTTCGTCTGTTGAAATGTGTATTGTGCATAATAAATACACGTTCCCAAGTAAATTCAGTCTCATTAATGAACATTATGAGCCATTCCCAAAATCGAAGTCTGCTGAAACCATTGATCTTTTTGCACATGATATGGATACAACTGTTGCTTTATTTAAAATTGTCATATGTGACACTCCGTATTGTGATAAAGATGTACAAGATTAACAAATGTGCGAATATTAGGAACAGTATGATTTGGAAACGCTCCGTCTAAATGCGTTGGCAACTTTATAATACTGTCTTTATATCAACCACAAATTAAAATGTAGTAAAGATACGAATAAATAAATAAACCATAGGTAAGTAATTACAATATATGTGTACTTGCTATTTGTAAACGTAAGCATTTTGACAGAATTTTACCTGATAAACAAGTTTATTACTAATGCCAAAATCCTGTATATGTAACTAATGTTTGTATGTTATATTTTCAATAGATATAAAATAATTACGCATTTTAAGCTCAAATGTAAGTAATTATAATTAAACTTGCAATGCAATCCGATTAAAATATGTTCATTTTTTAAGTTATGTAACATAGAATAAAGTGTAGAGAAATATACGAAGAATTTATGAAGAAGTCGGTACAAAAAAATCTGGTGTATCACACGCCCAGAAACTGTTTTGCGAGATCTCGTATTTGCATGTCAAAATAAACTCGGTCTCGCAAATGTTCAGTTTCTGGCCTAGTGATACAAATAACTATTTATTCATCATTTTTAATTAAAATATATGGAGTGCTTTAGACACTTCATACAATATTTACATTTTTATTATAGATTTTATTAAATAGGAGGTAGTTTTTTTATGAATTGCCTATACCACATAAAACTCGTAAATCCGCACAAACTATACCACGTAAAAATATACGACATGTGTTCATTTCTTAATGTTACTCTTGTTTGGCCACCTACAGGACCTCCCGGCACATCAAAATGAGAAACTGAATCCAAAAATACTGGTGATGCATCTGTAAGTCGTGCCATTTCATCCAAATCTCTGGAATTACAATTATTTAGTATTTATTTTCACTTTTCAGGACTTATAAAAACCTATAAAACCATGAATTTGCTTCCGGATTGTTGTTCGGTATAAAATTTGGTCGATTTTCTCGTAGACGAACAATTCCTACCAGTTCTATTTCGTCATCTATTTGACCTTGTTTTCTTGAACGGGGGTCCTTGCTTTTTGAAGGAACCCAACCTCGATTTATCAAAATAGTTAAACTGCAATTTAATTGTTATTTTGCGAATTTAATAGCGTTTTTTTTTTGTGGGCATAACTCGTTTTTCATTTATATAATCTGTACGCACTAGCTGAGTTTTACTTGTTTCATTTATACTTTTCGCGTGAACTGAACCTTATTGAGTCAGTTCTTGACAGTGCAATTTGTCACATTAATATATTTTCAGTTTTAAAAAGTTTAAAAAAGTGTAAGAGATTGATGTAAAAAATTAAGTCTTCCCAGTCTGATTCTTGTAGGGTTTTCCACGATTTTAATTTTTTTTTAGACCCATATTTTTTTATTTTGCATAAAAATTAATAGTACGGGAGAAAAATGCAAAAGAATTTTGCAATTTGCCATGACGTCATCCCGTGACGTCACAACCCTAGCATGATCTTGGCCAGCCCCATTAAGAGAGAAAGCTTGATGAACTGTGAGGTACGGACTGTTGTATAGGGCGCGAGCAATCATGTGACTTGAGCGACCTTGACGTGCTTGGAATCAGCTGATTTGTGTACGCGTGTCACTTTGACAAGAATAATGTCATTTTGACAAGACCAATGTTTTGACTTATTTTGATTTTGAACAGTTAAAATGTTATTATTGTACAATTTTCAGATAGTAAAACACATGAAATTAAAAATAATTTCTTAATACTTCAAAATTGAAATAAGTCTAAACATTTGTCTTGTCAAAGTGACATTGTTCTTGTCAAAGTGACACGCGCACATAAATCTGCTCGCGCCCTATCAAATGAATTTAGGTACAAAAATGTAGCGCGGGAAAATTAAACGTAACCCACACATAACCTGCATTGACTTGCATTCGCGTCAACTGGGCGGTTATTGATTCAATACGTGAGTGCTTTTTATTTATATGCATTTTTAATGAAACGCGTAAGTTTAACCACAGTTTTCTTGTTACATACGTCTAATTAATCTCTGAAAGTTAACAAAAATAATTCGCGCACAAACACCAAATGAAATAACTTCGTTGTGTGAGATTGTTAGGGTTATGACGTCATTTGGCGACCGTTTTTTAATTTATAAATACTATATAATTACTTGATATTATTTAATTTTATATTAATTCTTACTAAAAAGTGTACTGCCACAATTACATTATTTATCCATTGTTTTCATTAAATTTACTTAAAATAATTTGATATGTCAAAGAAATTTGAAATATGTTGTCATCAAAGAAACCATATCATAACCAACTTCAAGTATGAAAATCCACTAAAAGTTCGAAATTGCAGTGTGATAGATCGAGTAGGTCATACAAAATAAGTCAGCGAAAAAGAGTCAGAGATATGATTGTAGTATGGTATGACCTTAAGTGTAGACACTTACTTATACTGATATGAAAAATATTGCATTCTTAATAGTACGCATGCGCACTTTGAATAAAGTTTGCGCACGCTTGCGCATTTTGAATAAGTTTGCGCACGCATGCGCATTATGACAGTTGTATTTAAATTAAAAATGAAAATGTCAGAAATCTGACGTTTGGAAAAAAATGGAAGGGGAAAAATTGGGTGGAATAGAAGCACCTAACTGCTCCCATTCATTGAAAATATATAAATTTGACAGAATGCACTGGCAAGAACTGACGATCTTAGTAAGTGCAATAAAGTGCGCACTCAGTAAGTTTCAGTTCACTCGAAAAGTATAAACAAAACACGTAAATCTCAGTTAGTATGCATTGATTGAATGGAAAACGCTATAAAATATTTTGAAACGTACTCTCTGTCTGCTAATTTGAACGGAGTTACTACTAAATAACCAGTGTTTTTACTTTGATTTTTTGACATTAGGCCACCTTGTGTTGAAGCATCTCCATGAGTAAGTAAAGATCTAGGACCCATATATAATTCTTTATCATGCAGAAAATGTCCTTTAACATATACTGGATAATATTCCAAATCCTTTAATTCGTCTAAACTAGAAACAAGTGCATGAAGAATCAACTGTTTTAAAACAAATGAATACATACTCTTCTGGCAAAGAAACTGGCTGAGAATTACTTCTTTGTTGTAAATCGGCGATCAAATTTTCTTTCCATTTTTTCCGTTGTACCTGCCATGTCCCTAAACCGAAGGTGGTTGTTGGAACTAACTACAACAATTGAAGTCATTTGTTTTGTTTTTCTTTAAAACAAATGAAATCTTACAAGTAAAAACCATCCTATAGGACCTATTTTATCTTCTTTCGGCTGTACCCTAAAACTCGGCTTTGCAATTTGATTTTGTACATTATTTCTTGTGAGAAATCTAATTGGGATATTATGTTTGAATACTTTTTGAGATTTTTGGATCAATTCTTTGAGGCTGTACATTTTAGGTTATGTTTGAAACTGACATCTTCAACATTAATTGTTTTTAACAATAGGTGTCACTATGATAAATTTGTTTTTATTATTTGTTATTCATTGCATGTTTGGAAATATGAATTTTGTAGTTTATTATTTTATGCAATTGTTGAACATGATGATATTTGTTTTAAAAAAATTGTTCCGTATATTTGAAGGTCGAATGAATGCTAATAACAGGTCCGGAATATAATTAATTTTGTTCTGAAACATTGAAATTTGTATGCAAATATAACAATTTTTATAAAGCACAGAATACATAAAAATAAATATAGTTTACATTTTTGAAACATTGTACTGGTTTATTTTTTTATGATAAAAATTATCGTAAACGGAAATACAGAGGAGTGTTTTATTATGATATTTAGATTATTATAAAAGCATCATTAGCATTTATCTTTGTTCTCTCCCATAATGAGAATGTGAAGGACAATCTCTTGCACTTGTCAACTATTACAATCAACAGGTGTTGTGTGAATAACTGTGTTCTGTGTTCATTTCTGAGCAGTGTAGCCAGCGAATTTTAACAAAAAAATCTCCATTAGTTCACCAAAATGTCGCTATGCTTCTACGGGCCCAAATGTCGCTACGATTGTGCTTTATTTGATAAAATGTCGTTACCGATCAGGAAATTTAGTATGAAAATAAATACATATGGATTTAATTAATCATTTTTTTAATAAAAAAGAAACAAAAATTACTATAATACACTTTAATATAAGCGGAAAATAAAACATATAAAAATCACATGTAATCAGGATGTACACTTAACAAACAAAAAATGTAAAAGAAAAATTTCAGTTATTTATTACATTCATTTGTTTTTCATGATAATTTATAGGTCCATCTGAGTATCTATTATCTATACTCTATCCGTTTTAACTATAGAGCGTTGGGTGAGAAAGCGCCTAAGATTCTAGCTCTGATTGGTTCAAACGTGGACCGAGTTGACACAGTAAAATAATTGACGCGAAATTTAAATTTGCTTGACAACTGTATATATTATTTTGACGTCTGACATAAAATAAATAAACGTCAACAAAGTCAATAGTACACGATTTATTACATATTATTAATTTCTGTTCAGTTCTGTTTGTTAAGTATATTATTGTTCATTTCGTTTATATAATTTTCATAGTGTTTTGGCGTTATATTTCATATTATATAGTTTTCGTTGTGCGCGTTTTCTTACTTTTAGTTAGTAGTTCGTTAATTTTGTTATTGTTCTCTTCGTTAATATTATAGATAAAAATAGATAGATATGTACGCACAAGACAAAATTACTGAAAAAATGTCAATTAGAAAGAATTTTTTTAAATCCAAGAATGACGCCAAAATTTGAATTTTTTATTTAATACATGTAAAAACGGCCGCGCTCGAAACGCCATCTATACCTTGTTTCATTTAAGCCATTCAGTATTGTAAAGAATAGGGCATAGTTTTGAACTCTCTGATTGGCTGAAATTGTAGACAAGAGGTGCGTTTACCCAATGTAATTTCGGCTACTTGAAATTGGCGCTGATATCAGCGCCATCTGCTGAATGGCTTCAATGGAACAGGGCATAGTCTATAGTTAAAACGGATAGAGTATATACCTTGTTCCATTTAAGCCATTCAGTATTGCGGAGCATAGGGAATAGTTTTGACCTCTCTGATTGGCTGAAATTAGAGATAAGAACCAGGTTTACCCAATGTATTTTCGGCTATTTCAAGTTTGCGCTGTTGCCAGCTCCATCTACTGAATGGCTTAAATGGAACAGAGTATAGACATTTTAGTTTCGTTAATGTGTGAAAAATGAACGTATACTATTATTCACGAAAGATGACTATTTAAGGTCATTTGTTCGAAGAAAGAATACACGTCACTTTACAGAAGTAGCTTAGCAACATTTTGTATTAGAAAGAGAAAGATTATTTGACCTATATCTATTTAATTTATGTGGTGTGACAGATATACGTAAATAGTGGTATTACTTTCTAACACACTATAAATAATAATGACGTATGTCGTAGAATTACAGATACCTAATTATCTACTACACTGCCCTCTGTGCTAATATTTACCCAGTGGCGTTGACGTTTAAATCAAATTATTATTCTTTGGTTTATAAGTTAAGTCTATGTTTTTGTATATTGCAAAAACATAAGTGAAGAATATAAATCTTTCACAAAGGCATTATTTAGAAAGAAACATAATTTTGAAATAATTTATAAATAATATATAATAATAATAAAATATGGAAACATCCGAATAACATCAATCGGGATGATGGCTATTTCTTGAGCCACATGTGGAAACCGGTGATTCTCGGAACACGACACGCCCAATCTACCATTACGAACTCGATTCCCATTGGTCCTCATTAGCTCTGCTCATCTACCGTATCTTTAGATTAGTATATAACCGTCTTCTCGGCCTTTTTTCGTCACTTGGTTTATTTGGCCTCTAGCGTGGTTTACCCGTCGGGTAACCTTGTAAACTGAGTCTCCCTCCTTGTTGCTTAAACTCGGCCTCTAGCGTGGTTGACACGTCGGGTAACCGTGTTTAAGACAGTACTATCCCCCTTGCTCCTGAAGATGCCCCATATGACTGCGGGCGAAACGTTGAGCTCTGACTCAAAATATGACACAGTCCATTCCCGGAAAACGAATATTTCTCATAAATTACTCTTATTTTTTCAATTAAAATGTGGTACACGCCTATGCATACAAAATGCAATGAAGTTATCTGCAAGTAATATTATATCAGACGGCTCACAAATGACCTTGAATAGTCATCTTTCGTGAAAATAGTTTATACCTTGTTCCATTTAAGCCATTCAGTATTGCGGAGCACAGGGAATACTTTTGACCTCTTTGATTGGCTGAAATTAGAGAAAAATTTACCCAATGTAATTTCGGCTACTTCAGATTTGCGCTGTTGCCAGTGCCATCTACTGAATGGCTTAAATGGAACAGAGCATAAAATTGTTAAAATTAAAATATGAATCAAGCAATAATTGAAATAAATTGATAAAAAAGAAGAAAAGTTAAAAAGTCGCTACTTTATAACAGTCGCTACGTCTGGCAACACTGTTTCTGAGAATTATATTCTGGAGCCGTCCCTGGGCGAAAATAATATGCTATTGTTCCTGTGAATTATTCATTCACTTCGTGATATATTACAATTATTCAACCATTCTGCTAGCTGTATTTTCATGAATGTGGAAGCAACGTAAACTGAGTCTAATAACAGATAACAAAAAAGAAATTCTTATTAATAACAATCGACAGGGACGAGTGAGTCATCGTCGCTGTCATTGACTGTATATGCGTGCACATCCTTTTCATTGTGTGTGTGACTTCGTATTGGAGCTGATGAGAGTGACTAACAAACGTCAACGCATTGTAAACACAGCAGTTATTTTCGCAGTTTTATCTAGATTTTTGTGATAAAGCTTTACCACGTGATAAGCGCAATGATTGAGGTAAAACGTATTAGCAATCACTGAGTTACTGTATTATCAGAAAGTAATAATCGAGCAGCCTGATAGGTGTATATTTTTAAATGAAAGTGCCAGTCGTGAATCACAGCAGTGTAAGTGAATAAAACAAAATAAGAATATATCAATTAAAATGTTTTGTTAACAAGTGATAATCAGAAATTTCCTTATTGAGTGAGTTATGCTATTAAGTCAAATGAGTGCAGTTCCTATTCCAAAGCCAAGAGCATTAGCTCAACAAGAAAATAAAAAACCAGTGCCTTTACCGCGCAAAGCTATCCAAAAAAATGAAATACTTTCCGAATCGCCACCCCAAGACGCGCAAAACACATTCAGTCGCCGATTTAAAAATATTGGTTCAACTTCAAAACAAATAACAGATGAAATATCTGAGAGAGTGCACGAAACAAAAAAAGCCGTTATTGAATCAACACGGCAAAGTGTCCGACGAATAACCAGAAGATTTTCGTCGCCTATTGATCAAACCGATGGTAGCGAAGAAATAATAAACAATAACATAATAGATAATTCCAGTTCCGATATATTTAATTCAATAAGATTCCAATCGCCCTTAACTGTCGAACCTGAACCAGAATTACCAATAGATGAAACACCAATTTATTATAACACAAATGGAAGCGAAAGTGATACCGACGATTTTGTCAGTTTACCACCACCAAGTCATCCACCGCCCCCTTTACCAGATGAATCAATGTACGACCGACCCCAAAGTGTTATCGGAACCTTTCGACCACCCCCAAGACCTCCAGCTCCTTCAATTCCCACCCGAACTCCATACGAGGCTGTTTTTCCAGTTGTCCCCGTTTTACCATTTACCCAAGATACTAAAACAAAAATTGATACCATGACAAACACAGATATCGCAGATTCAGCATCCAACGGTCAAAGATGTGGATCTTGGTCGTTTTATGATCCAGTTACATTAAATGAAGTCACTTACGCGAATCAAGAAAGCGCAGGGTTTTTAATTATGAATAGAAATGATAATAGATCAAGTGGTAGTGAAAGTAGTGCATATTCTGAATTGAATTCGTGTTACGAGAATTATATTTTGGAATTACGCAAGAAAAATGAAGAAAGTAAACCACCGCCTACTCCAGCGCGACCCTCCAAGAGTATGATTATGGAATTCGATCCATTGGTAAATACACCACCATTAGCTCCAAGCCCAAGTAATTCTAACGAATTAATAATGTTAGAACAACTATTACAATCTGATTTATATGGTAACGCAACTGGAATTGATTCCAATTATGACAAATGGAGCATATCAAGCGAATTAGAAACAGATGAATACTTGAACCCCCCCACTCCTCCAAAACGATACGATTCTTTAGTAGAAGAAGTCAAAACTCCGACCGACGACAAAGGAAAAACAAATTGGTTTACTTATGATAAACAACCAACTCCTGAACAAAAAAAATCCGGCTGGAGAAAACAGCTAAATGATGTTTTGAAAAAAGTTCCTGAATCCGCGAGAAACATCCGTGCTGGATTGCATAAAGAAAAGTGCTTGGATAGGCCAGTGTTGAATTACAGAACTATCTCAAATCACAAGGGAATGCTGTTTAGAATTAGCAGAAAATCCGTTGAAGATTTGTTTGGAGAATTTAGCTTTAGGTGGTGTTTGTTAGGCAATGGGGCTTTAACATTTTATGCCGATAATGCTTGCGATAATACTAAAGAAACTTTTACTTTGGATTCGATTCTCAGCGTTCAATTCATGGAAAAGAAATTAAAGTAAGTAATTCAATTGCTTTACTGATAAATATAACAACGCTGTTAATGTTTATTTATATTAACATAATGTAATAAACGTTTATCGTATAAAAAGATAAATTACTTATGTGCGCAAATAATATTTTGTTTTATAATTACATCGGAATGTTCAGAGAAAATGTAATTTTTAGTATTTTTAATTACATATCTGCGCGTTACATATCATCTTCTACAATGACGTTTAATCAAACATTACTTGAGAGAGATAAACTATTTAAAATTATATAGATTGTTACAGGATTGAGTGGAAATTTTTCTGCTTCTTATATGTAGGTTGTCTGCTATTTAAAGGCAAACATTCGCACGATTATTACGGAATAAGCTGATGAAGTTTTAACGCACTGTCGCTTTTTAATCGAATTTCAATATATAGATCATAAAATATTCAAATTAACCACTTCTCATTAGAACAATAATAATTATAATAATAGGGGATTCCACAATATTTTTTATAATTTCATGTGGACGTATCGTATAAGTAAAACTAAGACTGTCGGTGAAAAAAATCCTATTAATAAGCGAGTTATAGTCCTCCGAAATTTGAAAATATAGATGTGACGTCACGTATATAAGTTTTTATATCAAACTATTTTCTTCGTGGACCTAAATGTTTTTGAAATATATGCTATTTCTAAATTATATTTATAAAAAATTAATAAATATTATTATACTGTACAAGTCGACATTAGATATGTATTTAAATTATTAAGTTTAATGCAAAATATTTATATTAAAATAAAAACTGTTTGAGAATTGCACTACTGGACTGATAGCCACGCCTCCGGTATTTGAATTTCTCTACTTCCATTGATAGTAGGCTCCGCCCCTAACTCGGTATTCGTTATATATTTATAGGTGGTCTTTGAGTCGCCAATCAAAATAATATATATGGATTTCATATGAGTGATGAAGTGCAAAAACAAAAACTCCCTTATTTCCCAAGTATTTCAATTATACCATTTTATTTCTTTATTAATATTCATTATTAAGCATATACTTTCACTATTTTTTACTAATTTCTCTTAATTCGATTGAGCTGTAATCCTCTATTATTTCGTAATAATAATGGCTGGCAGTAAAAACAAAAAATCTGGTGTGGCCATCACAATACCTCCCGCCATTTACAGCCCGAGTCACAAAAAGATTAAGTTAAACCTTATTTTTGAATAACCCTCAATAGGATTAAATCCCAATTACAGAGTGGGTTCACATTCACACATCCATGCCTTAGTGGGATTCGAACCCAGAATCCCCACTCATGACATGAGGCGTTGCTCTAACCATTGAGCCACCGGAGCTTTAATAAATTGAAGATTAAATTGTAAATACCGGGATAGAATAGAATTCACTAATCCCAAAATGAGGATTAGCTTAAACATTTTTGTGAATCGTTAATTTTTATTAATCGAAATACATACCCACATATTTACTTATGCTAGAAACTGTATTGAATTCCTTTTCTATTGTTCTATTTGCTTTTTTCTTTTTAAAACGTTACTAATATTATTTTTAAATTATTAGTTCTTTGATAGTGACATTTATCTGTCAGTTACATAAATTTGAATAACTGCGTTTTGTTTGTTTAAAGTGTAGGTTCTGGGATTTAAATTATAGATAATTTTATAAATTTATCCATAAAATATATAGAAAAAGTATTAATGCAAATCTATAGAAAATTTAATAATCTTTAATTTTTATAACATTCATCTCAAAAAAATAACATTTAAAGGTATTTTGAGCTTCTAGGAAAGTGCCATTTCCAGTTATCCTATTTTCACCAAATTCTAATGGGCTCTTTCCACTACAGAAAAAGTTCGAAATACAAGGTTTCAAAATTTTCTGAATGATAGTAGTTGAATTAGAGTGTAGGATCCACACATACATATACAGATATCATCGTGAAAATGTTAAAATTGGATTCTAGGGACCTTAAAACGTGGTCATTTACCAAAATCTCGACATGCGATTTTTAGCACGATCCCTATATCTCCCTTACCAAGTGTAGCGGGAGGTAAAAATTAGGATATGTTACTTTTAGTATCATTGTAGTCTATAACACGAGACCTTTCATTAAAGGGATGAATATAGTTTTGCTATTGGTTCAAATGAGACAGTGGACCATACGTGCTTTCAGCGATACACGCTGGATATTTTGAAATAACCTATACGCGCAACTGTAATTCCACAACCATTTCTTACACTGTTATTAAACAATGGAATAAGTAAAATGCTTGTTTTTGGGCTTTTACACTGTTTAATAATAGTTATTTATGCTACAAGAGATGTAGGTACCATTTTCTAATCGAGGACGATTTTGCGCCCGAGCGATAGCGAGGGCTAGCAAATAAGTTCGAGAGTGGTTAAATGTACCTAAATCTAGTGTTGCATATATAAAAAATTCCACTCCCAATCATTTACTTTTTACCTGTTTATTTTTACTGCCAGATATGTCAAGGCTGTAGTTGAATATTGGTACATAAAAAAAAGAATCTAAGTATTCTATGGAAAATTTAAGAAGAAAAACGCTGTCATCTGTCACATATGGCACGTCAACGGTAACTTTTGAATGGAAATATTTATGAAAGAAGGACAATTTGATAGAAATTAAATTCAAAATTATAAATTATAAGAATGAATAAATATTTGACACAAGTTTAAAATATCTAACTATTGGTATTTCACAAAGAGGTAGGTAAGTTCAGCTGTAGGGAAGTAAGGACAATCCTTACATCCCGTCGCTAATAGAAACCGATATCTTGACTGTAAAATAAACATACATCCCTACAAACAATGTCCTAATAGCCTACTTACGATATTGGGAGTGGGAAAATAACTATTTTGTTGAAATTTATTTCATTAATGCTACTTTCAGAATGCTATGATTAACAGAATAATTATTTTGACATAATGTCAATATGACTAGTGTTCAAATTATATGCTTTATTCCTCATATTTATTATTTTACAATAAAGTAAACCGTGTTAAGAAAGATACACTAACATTATCTGTATGTATTAATGAAAGGATTATATTTTCATTTCGTAGATTGTTGTTGACATGTCAGATGGTATATAATATTACCGTACAGATACAGTTATTACTTTTAGTTACTTGCCTTTACTTTTATTTATGTAAAAAAGGCTTAATAACCTGAAAATGGTAAATAAAAATACTGTGCTGTTAATAGACGAAAATATGCAACAGGCGTTCATTTGTCTGATAAATCGTGCAAATGTTTACCTACAAATAGGAGGCAACCTATTTTGAACACATTTTGTGTCAACAAATATTGCAAATATCTTGTTTTCTAATATGTATTTGTTTTTAATAACTTAATATTTGTTTGTTTTTATCAATAACTTGATACTGAAAGGCAACCAGAAAATTATCTACTCTTTAATTTTATATAGTTCAATCAAATCCCAAAAGCACAGGCGTTACTTTTGAGACACCTGTATTCTATAAAAAAATGCTTTCATTAACTCTTGCATTCTTGCATTATGCATATAAGATTACCTATTAAGAAAATATGAATCATTCTTTTTTGCAGAAATATACGCACTTTTTGCCTCTATAATTTAATAATCATTTTCTACTGTGATTATTTCAAATTAATCATCACATGATTTTACCAAGAAATATATCAAAGTACTAACGAATTTTGAATTTTTTGCGGTTATAATTAGACCTGTGCACAAATTTTTATGATTCACTGATAGTGAAAATTTAATTATATTTCAATTCTGAGAAATACTTCAAAGATTATCGAGTCAAAAATATTCGACTGGTCAAACAGGAAATGTTTTAAATATTAACTTCAATGTGTACATAGATCATAGATCACATGTTCATGTAAACGTATAAGTTAATTTAATTCGAGGGTCATGGCAGATTGATTGAAAATAAGACATTATGGTTGTTCAGAATTTTATTTTAAACGTTCAAAATAGTTTATTTTAAAAATAATACACTTCACCATTCTTTCCGTCCATTTGTTAAAAGCTTGCAACCAATCTTTTGGAATGCCTTCAAAATAATCATGAATGGGAGTTTTCGAATTTTTGATAATTTTATATGTTATATTTTTAAATCTTTTTACTTTTATATTTTGTAAAGTTTTAAAAAAACCGAAGAATTTTTTTTTAACATTTGTAATATTTTCTTCCCGCTATTAAGGCGTATATAATATCAACTATGTGCGAATTATGTCTCGACATACGTGCTCAAAACGTGCTACATAAAAAGAGATAGAAGCAAAACACGGCCATCTATTTATGTTTACATTTGACACTTGACAATTTAATTTCTGTGATTATCGTATTTTCTAAGTTTTACATTTACATATTTAAAATCAAATAATTTGCTTTGTGCGATTTGACATTGAATTTGACGTTTCAATATCAAATATAGAAGACATACATTCATGTTTTCATACTAGCGCTCGTAGCGGGTAACTATGGCGTACCAAAGATGCTGCATACGTAATCGAATTGCGGGCGATTTAACTAACTATAAATTTAATATCGTTTGTACAAAAAAATACGCTATATTTTATTACTTTTATCATTACATTTTAAATCCCCCATCGACAACTAATATATATTTCGTTACCAATCATACGGCAAAATTTAATTTCCTATCTAAGCCAACGTTATTTTCTTACGTGAAATCTATTATAGTTTAAAGAACAGGTAATCAGACACATGCATATAAAATATATTTGAACTTACCAGTAGCTGTTGAATGTTGGTAGATAACTGCTGCATATTTGATAAGTGCTGGAAGCCTTCAAGAATCAAGAAAAAGTCAGGAACAATCTGTAATAAACAATAATATTATTAGAAATTTTATAAATAAATAGTATCAAATAAAATCAATGCAAATCCTTTGAAGAGATCTATCATTATTATTTTATTACTGATATTACTCGTGAATATAGGAAATGATAGAAAACGTTTTAAATTTAAAATAAAATTAATAATTTGATGAAACTATCGTAATGTGCAAAACTACAGTGCGTTTCGCATAAGAAAATGACAGATGGCGTTTGAGAGCCGACCATTTTCACAATTTTACATATCTGAATATTAAAAAGATCTGGTGTGGCCAACACAATACCTCCCGCCATTTGCAGCCCGAGTCAAAAAAGATTAAGTTAATTCTTATTTTTGGATTAGCGAATTTTACTCTAATTTTGACAGTTTATTTCTTAAAATTTAAAATATAGTCTAATCTAATCCAAGTAACTACGTTTTTTTAATCCCCTCAACAGGATTAAATCCCAATTAGTGGGTTCACATTCACACATATCCATGCCTTAGTGGGATTCGAACCCAGAGCCCCGAGGGCACTCAAGACATGAGGCGTTGCTCTAACCATTGGACACCAGAGATATAATAAAATGAAGATTAAATTTTAAATACCGGGATAGAATAGAATTCAGTAATCCAAAAATGAGGATTATCTTAAACATTTTTGTGAATTGTTAATTTTTATTAATCTAAATACATACCTACATATTTACTTATGCTGGAAACTGTATTGAATAACTTTTCTATTGTTCTATTTACTTTTTTACCTCCCACTACTAAAACGTTACTAATATTATTTTGAAATGATTAGTTCTTTGATAGTGACATTTATCTGTCAGTTACATACATTTGAATAACTGCGTTTTGTTTGTTTAAAGAGTAGGCTCTGGGATTTAAATTATAGATAATTTTATAAATTTATCCATAAAATAAATAGAAAAAGTATTAATGGAAATCTTTAGAAAATTTAATAATCTCTAATTTTTATAATAACATTAATCTCGAAAAAATAACATTTAAAGGTATTTTTCGAAGAAAAACTATTTTGAGCGTCTAGTAAAGTGCCATTTCCGGTTATACGATTTTCACCAAAATCTAATGCGCTCTTTCCATTACAGGAAAAGTTCGAAATACAAGGTTTCAAAATTTTCTGAATGATAGTATTGAGTTACAGTGGAGGATCCACACATACACACAGACATCATTGTGAAAATGTGAAAAATGGATTCTAGGGGCCTTAAAACGTGGTCATTTACCAAAATCTCGATATGCGATTTTTAGCACGATCCTTATACCTCCCTTACCAAGGGTAGCGGGAGGTAAAAATACAAAGTTTAAATTAAAAACATAGTTAATAGTTAAATATAATTTAATTCTGTCGATTTTATTTGACAACTACCAGTTGACCGTGGTGATATTTTTTCGATTTTGTTAACTAGTTGTGCATTCTGACCAATTAAAGAATTTATTTCCCTATCTGAATCAACGCAATTTTCATACATGGAAATAATTGCTGTACATACAACCTTATACAATATTAATATTGTTGAATTCGGAAGACAAATTCTCTATCTAACGGATTAAAAGACTATACAGGGTGTTAATAGTAAGTCGTTGCACTCGAAAATGGTAGTTAGAAATTAAAACAGACGTTTGTTTTTCAATATTTTATTGACCAAAATGTTTATAAATATAAATGCTAAGATAAAGGATTTAAATGAAATAAACTTGTTGTGTGATGATGCAGAACGTATTATTTATTTAATTAAGTGGTGATCGATTTCGGATGGTAGTCCTTCATCAGGCCGACGCGTCAAAATAGGCAAAATATATATCGTAGAAAAATTTTGAAGGACAAAAACATCTTATGTTAATGCCGAAAATTTATTGAAAATAAAAAGATTACATTGATAAACAGAGAATTGTAAAAACATGTGGTACTGCCCAAGAAGGAAACCACAATGATTGAATGTGGACGAGGAAGTAGATATTTTGGGGGAACTTGCCCCAAAATATCTACTTCCTCCAAAATATCTATTTCCTCGTCCATTTCAATCATTGTGGTTTCCTTTCCGAAATCGATCGCCACTTAATTAAATAAATAATACATTCTGCATCATCACACAATAGGTGTATTTCATTTTAACCCTTTATCAACATGCAGACAACCTGGAGAGATTTATCCAATATACAGGGTGTCTTGAAAATAGGGGGACCTGGCTTAACCACAGATTCCTGGGCCCATAATAAGACGATTTAACTAAACTGACCTATATCTGACAGTGCACCGTTTAGTCAGTATTCTGCTTCAAAGTCTTTCTTTAAAAAATTAGTTTTGTTTATAATAACGAAACGCTTTGTTCGATTTGAATGAAATTTGGTATGACAATCCATATGGATCTAACTCATCTTTTAAGATGATATTTATTATTGTTAGTGAACCACTAGTGTATAAAACTGGGTGTCGCAACCAGGAATAGACCATAATTTTTTACTGACAACGCCAATAATGTATATTTACTGTTTTTCAGAAAGATACACTCAATAGTAAACTTTCGAGTCTCTGCGTGAGTTATGATATCTGTAACGATTTAGTCAGAAAAAAATTAAATGTAAGAGATTGTGCTGTGTAATTTTTACAATAAATTTTAACTAGTAACAATTGTTTATGAGTTGTCAAAAATTTCCTTTGCCTTATTTTAAAACTAGTAACATATCCGTTTGCTCGGCCTTATAGTATTTTACTGCGATTATTATAATAAGACGATTAAATAATATTAGCTTACTCCTAAACAACTTTAGAAGATTGACAACTCATAAAAAATTGTTTCTGTCATTAAAAATTAGTAGTTTGACATTTGGATAGACTGCTACTCACTTACAATTTATTTTTGTCTGACTAAATCGTTACAGATATCATAACTTACGCAGAGACACGAAAGTTTACTATTGAATGTATCTTTCTGAAAAACAGCAAATTTACATTATTGGCGTTGCCATTAAAAAGTTATGGTTTAATCATGGTCGCGATACCCAGTTTCATACACTGGTGGTTCACTAACAATAACATATACCATCTTAAAAGATGAATTATATCCATATGGATTGCCATACTAAATTTCATTCAAATCAAACAAAGCGTTTCGTTATTATAAGCAATTTTTTTTTTTTAGAAACTTTAAAGCAGAAACTGGTTAAACGGTGCACTGTCGGATATAGGTATAAGTTTAGTTAAATCGTCTTATTTTGAGCCCAGGAGTTTGTGGTTGAGCCATGTCCCCCTATTTCCAAGACACCCTGTATAAATGCTCAGTTATTTTGGTATTTAAAAATCATTAACAAATATCTAACTCAAATAAAATGCATGGGAATGTTGGTTGACCTTAATATTTAATTATGTATACAACTATTTAAATAACAACATAAGGTTATTACTTTTTAAAAAAATTATGCAAATATATCTATTTTAGGTTCGAAACAGAAATGCATTGTTTTGAAGTGAGCATTTCTGGAAAAGGTGGGCGTTCTGGACACACTTTTGGATGTCCATCTTTGAATGACTGCAAAATATGGATGCAGAAAATAGCAGAAGCTTTAACAAATAGATTTCCAATGAATGTAGTGTCAGATTATCGAAGAATGGGATGGGCTTATCTCAAAGAAAGTAATAACAATTATATCTTATCTCATGGAATTATTTGTTCACGATATTTGTTCATAATATTTTTATTTGTATCGTTATCGATAATAATAACTTTCAACACTTCAGTTTACAAAATTTAAAAAAATATATGCATTTATTGCATTGTAAATATGGAAACAATATTTTCTGTCACCAAAGTTTATATTTATCATCAAATCGTATCCTCTAATTAATCGATTTAATTGGTCATAAACTAAAATCATACCCTTCTAATATTGCTAAATATTTTTTTTATTTAGGTATTACAGGCTCATGGGCGGGTGCCTGGTTAATTGTGAGTTCTAGACGATTATATTATGCAAAAGATGATTCCCCTATGTGCACCGTAGATTTACGGAAAGCTAGGTGTATACAACTACAAGATCCTGACCCGGATTCGCCCAAAACTACCGACAAAGGGCCTAATTTACTTGTAGATTCACAAGAAGGCACACTTTATCTTCGGATGTGGACAGCAAGAGAAACAAAAGTAAAATAATATTTATTTTTAATGTTTTTAAACTCATTAAATGTCAATGACTCGAGAAATGAAAAAATCTATTGTTCTAGTTTCTATTTTGATATTGTATCAATTAATTATACATACATTCACGCTGTTATAATGTTATAAAATTAAATTGTTTCTAATGTATTTAAATTGGTGGTCATTATTACAGATATCTGTGCACAAAGCAGATTGGCACATCCAGCAATGGGTAATAGGGAGTTTCACCATTTTTTAAATATAATTTCATCTGAACGTATAAGTAAAACTAAGACTGTCGGTGAAAATCCGGTGAAAAAATTCCTATTAATAAATATAGATGTGACGTCACGAATATTAGTTTTTATATCAAACTATTTTCTCCGTGGGCCTAAAAGTTCTTGAAATATATGCTATTTCTAAATTATATTTATAAAAAATAAATGAATATTATTATACTATACAAGTCTACATGATTTATAATTGGAAATGTATTTAAATTAATTTTAATTCATAATACTTATATTCAAATAAAAACTGTTTGAGCATTGCACTACTGGACAGAGCCACGCCTCCGCTATTTGAATTTCTCTACTTCCATTTGTAGTAGGCTCCGCCCTTAACTGGGTATTCGTTATATATTTATAGGTGGTCTTTGAGTCACAAATCAAAATAATATATATGGATTTCATATGAGTGACGAGCTGCTATAACAAAAATCCCCTTATTTCCGAAGTATTTCAATTATGTCGTTTTATTTCTTTATTAATATTTATTATTAAGCATATACTTTCAATATTTTCTCCTAATTTCTCTTAAATCAATTGCGCTGTAGTCCCCTATATGCCGGGATAATATATTTATACGAGACCTTTCTAAAAAGAATCCGGCCATGAGTTTTTTTAGGTTAAACTACCACCCGAAATGATTTTAACGGACGAACATCACAAGTTTATTCTAATAAAAATTCGCACATCCATGAATTTACATACCAAACTTTTCTTTCCAGAAGTCTAGTTTTGATGTCATTGAGGAAAGGTGCGGGTCACCTGATTATCAAATTGGTTTTGATCACTCTGTATTTACGCGTGTTTATGAATTGCCATTTAAACAACCCAGCGCTAGTGTTTAAAAAATCCGCGAGTGGAGCGACGATCTGTACTTGGTTAGTCTATTATATCGTGCAAAACACATTTTATTGAATTACCATTGACATCGCTGCTATGGAAATGAGAATGTATGTTACTGTCTACCTAAAAACTTTGTCTATCAAAAGCTATTGGGCCGAATTCAGCACTCTTCACTAGTGTAGTGACCGTCTCTAGTAACTATAGAAACGACTTGCATCTTTTTCTTATTAATGCATCGATGTATATGTCTCTCTTTATTTTGTTATTTTTAGATACGCTTCTTTAGTTAAAGAAGAATGCTGAATTCGGCCTATTGTCTACCTAAAATCACTGTCTACCTATTAATTGTCACTTACGTTCCTTTAATTTTAAATGGTTCACTTACATCAACAATTTGCTGAAAACAGATCCACACCACAGTATAGGGAACTTACTTCCCTATACTGTGTCCACACTGTGGAAAAATACGTGTTCCATTAAATAAAGTAACTATCAAATAACCATTTTATTTTTCAGTTTTGGTGCTACGTCGTCCAAACAGAAGCCTACAGAAATGGACGAAAACTAGATGAACAACAATTAACTAAAGATGATGTCCCAGTAATTATAGAAAAATGCATAAACTTCATATACGCAAATGGCAGTATGTCTGAAGGAATTTACCGAAGAAGTGGTTCTGCATCAAAGATATCACAAGTCCTAGGAATGTTCCATCAAAATGCTTGGGCAGTTACATTAACTGTTGACAACTGCACCGAACACGACATTGCTAATGTATTGAAAAGATTTATTAGAAGTTTACCTGAGCCAATATTGACAACGGAAAGTAGTAAATATTTATGCCAAATTGCGGACTGTAGGTATTTTACTGAAATGAATTAATTTTTGATTCTATTAATAATTTTTTACAGCTTTTCAAGATAAATCAGAAAAGGTAGTATTGTATAAAGCTGTTTTGGAACAGTTTTCTCCAGTTATATACAATACATTAAGAAAATTGTTAGGGCATCTGCATTTTATCCAATCACAAGCAGCTAAAAATCGCATGTCCGTTGATAATTTAGCCGCTATTTGGGGACCCACACTTGTACAACAAGAGGTAAGCGAATAATTACATTTTTTGAAAAAAATAAGACGTTCAAATAATATTAATATTTGTCGCGTTGAAGTACAATATCCCATTTTAGAAGTCCTATTTTTTGTAGTGTTCGGAAGGCACTTGGTCGGCAACAGAATCAAACTTAGTGGTACAACTAATTGATATGTATCGAGATTTATTCCCTGTATCAGCTGAAGAATTAAATAAAGAAAAAATGATGTTGCAAGTTTTGGAAAGATGTTATAGGGGCGTAGCGACAGGACAAGGCCCGGCACATGTAAGGGCTTCTGGCGATTTGAGGGTTTGGGTGCATCTTGGAGACAAAAATGGCGAGACTTATAACATTACAGTAAGTAATAATCCAATTTTTTTTTCAATCTTCGAAATAACGATCGATATAAATTATCGAGCCGCTTGAAAATGTCAAGTCAAGCCTGTAAAATAACAGGCTTGGACTTATGAAGCGGCTTGACTTTTATCGAAATAAACAGTGAAGTTCCAAATAATGTAACTAAGCATGCGCACATCTGCAATATGTTGGAGTGTTATTAAATTCATATAATTTGTTGATTATTTGCAATTTACCTCATTTTATAAAAATCGCGACATGTAACTTAGTAAAGTTGACTAAAAGCGAAATATTTGGAGTGATGAAGAAACAAATATTTTTTAATGTTTTTGACACGAGACAATTTTTAGATTTTGAGGTTATATATCCACCATGAAAGTAGATTATATTCCTCTCCCTGTCTGTTTGCATAATCTAGTATATAACTATCTTTTTTTGGTTGATACGAAGTTAAAGAAGATTGAAAATAACTCAATCCTATTTTCAATCCTCTGAGAAAAACCAATAGGATTTTTCAACTCATAATATATTTGAAGCTGCTTGAATTGTCGAGATAAACGTAGTCATAGAAATTATTCAGAATGACGGGTTGTTCTGCTCAAAATTATGCAAATAATTTGAGAAATGGTTTTAATTTTTACAGGTACTTATGCAATAAGTACATATATTTTTCTCTAACCTCAAAAATCTTATCGAACCGTATTTTTTCTTGTATTATTATTTTAAATAAATATAATATGGCAAATATGGAAGTTATATTTAATTATGAAAAATAGTTACTACATAAACTTATAAAAAATGCACTTTTATGTCATAATTTATTGCGTTCATTTTGGCGCCAACATGGCGGACGAGTCAGCTATGTATTATCTAAGGCGATTTCGGGCGACAACCGTTCACTTGCGGTATGTTGCGTTCAGGTACGTTCACACATTCGGGCGCTAGGAACAACATACCCGGTATGCTTGGATCAGTGCTCACAGCTGAACGGGTTTGGGAGTCGGGTCAGCTCTCTGTTCACTATTTCTATCTCTTTTTATCATGTCTTTTTTTGAAATGTCAAAACAGTCGGAGTCGTGGTCTTATGTCAAACAGGGTGACATTATTTTCGTTGACTCTTTTTTGGACTAATATGGAAAAAACTATCTTTCTCCGTTAATGCATTTTAATTGTCAGACACTATTTTTGACAGTTTTAAATGTCGCAGAATATACATAACCACCAAGCACGGTGTCAACAAGTGAACCAACGATTTTTGGCGCCACCATTAACCATATCATACTGTAACTAACCGTAAGTAATCCGAAGAAGTGAACGGGTATGTCGCCCGAAATCGCCTCTAGTAGCTGTAGTAGTGGCGCTGACGTCACAACATGGCGACCATTATTCACAAAAAATTTAATTACATTATTACCGGTATAAAAATACAAAATATATAAAAAATTTTAGTTCGCTTTCATTTATTTATATTCAGAATTCATATGCAACATCTTCAAGCTCATCTACATAAGTTATAAAAGCAATGTTTTTTTTCAAAAATTCATGTCCATTCCATTAAATTCTTTTACAATTAGACTTTGGTTGTTCTTCCATTATAGTGTGAACATTATCTAAAGTAAAACCAAGTCCAATAATGATTAGATATTTACTAAACCACAAATTCTATAATTATATGCGTCCTGTCAAATTCCGAAATTCCTTATAAGTATTTGTTACTGTTTGAATAAAATTAAAGAAAATAATCCACACAAAATATCAATTTTTCTGTTTTTCTATCTTTCAGATAAGTCCTCAAAAGTTAGCGGCTGACATCTGCATAGAACTAAGCGATAAAATGAAAACGCCAGCCTACGAATTACAACTAGAAGAACTAGTTCTCAACGATACATTAAGAAGACCCGTTCATTATTCTGAAAAAGTTTTGGATGTAGTTCTCCGTTGGGGTTATTGGGATGAAGCAGACAGGAAAGACAATTGTTTGGTGTTGACGCACATGAGCAAATATAAACAGTTTGATCAACCGGGTGAATCATCGGTTGTGCTGTCAGAGGAGTTCAAGTTTGCGGACAATAAAACCAAAACATTTAAATTATTTACCTTCAAATTTTCCCAAATGAAGCTTAGTTTCTCCAAGGATAAAGCGGTGAGTGGAAATATTTGTTTTTCCTTGTTACGTATTTGTCTCGGTATTTGTAATTCATTTTATCTATCATTACCGATATTTGTGTACAAAGCAGATTGGCACACCCAGCAGTGGGTAATAAGCTGTGATGATATATTATTATTATGGCAGTAAATTTTAATTGACTGTTGATATAGATTTGGAGAGGTGAATTAATGGAGAACCAGTCCTTGAAGAGCAAATTATTTATTGATACATTAACAATAAACAACACCGACGTTTGGGTCACAAATTGGAGTTCTATATTGACCTTCTGATACAATGTATACATTTTTTTCTTATAATTTGACATCACCAATCTATGTTTTTGATTATGTATCATTATTATTTTAACAAATCTGAAATTTTAAAATAACTTTAACTAACCCTGAGGATGGTCAATTTGTGACCGAAACGGCGATGTTGTTTATTGTTAATGTATCAATAAATAATTTACTCTTCAAGGACTGGTTCTCCATTAATTGACCTCTCCAAAATTATTATTATTATTATTTTTATATATACGAGTATAGTATAGTATATGGTACCAATTTCCTGAATTTAAATAATTTATGTCTCACTAAAGTATTATGAACTGTTTATTGCTAGGATACGGTGTATACGAGTACAAACGTATTTATAACAACCGGGGCATTATATGAGGGCAAAATAGTTCATTATGCCCTCATTATAATTCGATTATCGTTTATGGCCTTTAAATTAGAAATAATATGAACGGTATATAATAAAAATTATTTTCTTTTTAATTATAATTCATTACAATAATAATGATTGATTACAACAATTAATACATTAATTGATTTCAACAATTAATATAATAAGAAAATAGCATTGAAAGCACAACACAGAAATCATTTTTAATTTAATATTAATGCTTAAAATTGATTATGAAAAGGGCCTTAAAAAGCAATTTACTTTCACCACATATGTAAATAGTAAGTACCTCGAATTGCAGACTGCAATGTTTCGCATTGATTTTGGGGACGATATTTATACACGTTTGAATTCATCTTTGATATTATTTACCGTCACATGTGACACATCCAAAGCAGTACAAACTCTCTAAAATGTAATAATATTCAGAAATAAGTGCATAAGAAATAAAGAACTGAGATCTGTCATGTGAAAACGGACCTCAAAATATAATACTTGCATCTTATACAGACGAGAATGGAATAATTAGGGGAACATTTATGCGTTTGTCTTCCTCAAAGTATGCAGAAGCAATCAAAATAATTTCTTTCCACCGTTTCGATAAAATATCTTCCGAAATATAAAATTCACCCATTTCATCATCTCCAACAATATAGACTAACCAAGTACGTATCGTCGCGCCACTCGCGGATTTTTTAACACTATGGTTGGGACGTGGAAACACGCGGTGAGCAACGAAATTGTGGTAAAAAGCCATCAAACATGTTGTGTTGTAGAGTTCAAATAATCTAAATATAATGGGGATAATAAGATTCACTTTTACTCCTTCCCTTATTAACCTTGGGAACAGGTAAGGCGACAAAAATGGATACCATCGGTTCGTCGAATGACATAAGTACAGTTGAATTTTATTAAAAATAAGATTACATATTTCTCAAGACCACAATATGGTTTTAAAGTTTATATATATATTGTGGTTTTATCATATAAAAAAATTAGTTCAATAATTAGAACTTAGGAACAAAATACGATTCAAAATAGGTTATGGGTCAATACATATCTGTGTGCCTTTGATAACAATAATGAAAAATAAAATAAAATATCTACGAAATATACATGCTATTGAATGTAAAATGTATAATTGTATAATATTTATGAGAATTATTAGTAGACAACTTTATACAAAGCGCACGAAGGAGATCTTAATACTGATCTTGACAAAAATATACGTCAAAGTTCAAGAAACATGTAAGTAAATGGAATACACAAATTACATAAAATATTTTCCAAATTGTCGTCGACCAAAAGTACACAGTGACAAGTAGTGATAGTCTGACAGTCCTCACACTGGCGCGAATTATGATGACCACACGTATTTTCTATTTCAAGTGGTGCTTCAAATATATTTTAAACTGACAAAACGGTTCGTGTATATATAAAACGCCATTCTACACGTAATAAATCCCTCCCAAAAATATTTAACGGGAAATTCATCAGATGGCGCGACCAGCGACACGAAACATCTGCTTGGACAGCCTATAGAACGTTGTTGTTTTAAAAATAAATAAATGTTGATAATAAACAAAACAATTAAACAACATCCTTAGCAACGCCAATGCTTACTTAAGCATTATTGTAATCAAAATTATTATAGATGAAAACTTATTTCACATACTCTAGTGAGACATAAAATATTGTGTGACGAATAATTTTACTTTTAAAAAAATGCAAAACCGGCTCAATGTAATAATCTGTCTGATAGGGCAACATGAAGGGCCAGGAATGGAACATAGAAGACATCCTTTGGTACTTCGGCCACGAACAACGCCACAGCCCACAAACCAAGTGGTCTTTGACATTTATTCTCCGTACTCAGCCACCGAAACGTACAAAGGCATTGCCGTTCTTTGGTAACACCATCGGCGGAAATGATGTAGCGAAACGAACCAATTGGATTCGAGCGATGATCCGAGCCGAACACAGTTCCGGGTTGCAACCGCCGATCATGATTGGTTCGCTGAATTAAATGGAGCGGAAAGTTACTGTTCGAAAAGAGTAACAAATTGACTGTGGTATTAATTGCCGGATTTACGTAATTCTGTTTTAATTGTAACTGAAATCGTTGTATCACATTTATTTGATTTGCGACAAGCTTTCAGGAAGTGATAAAGATATACAGGGTGTAAATGAAATAAGTACATGGGGTCTCGTGGCCGCGTGCCTGCGTGTCTGGTCGCGAATCTGGGGAACCGGGTACGATCCTGACCGGCGCCAAATATTTAAAAATTGTGAATGACACAAAATTGACCCCTGTGGTGCACTCTCCACGCCAACAATGAGTGCCCGTGAGGTGACGCCTGGTAAACGCCCACACGGTACAAATATGTCATCATTATTACCGAATTCTGTGTAAAAGCAGATTGGCACACCCAGCAATGGGTAATATGCCGTGATGATATATTTATTTATTTATATTAAATTTAACCAGTAATATAACTCGTCGAGTGCAACAATATTTCTTAATAACTCTTTCTCGAAATCGCATATTTTTTTTTAGCATTTTTACAACCCCGTAAATTGACGAGTCGTTCCAAGTATTTTTCTAATAACTGAATGCAGTAGCAATAGCTCTGAAAATTTTTGTTTTAGCAATTGACAGTCCTGTCAGTTGTTGCAATTAAATTTAGACATTAGTAATAAACTTGTTTATAAGGTAAAATTCTGTCCAAATGCTTATGTTTACAAATAGCGAGTACACGGACATTGTAATTACTTACCTATGATTTATTTATTTATTCGTATCTTTACTACATTTTAATTTGTGGTTGATATAAAGACAGTGTTATATAGAGTTGCCAACACATTTAGACGGAGCGTTTCCAAATCATACGTTCCTAATATTCGCACATTTGTTAATCTTGTACATCTTTATCACAATACGGAGTGTCACATATGACAATTTTAAAAAAAGCAACAGTTGTATCCATACCATGTGCAAAAAGTTCAATGTTTTTAGCATATAGACTACAATTTTGGGAATGGCTCATAATGTTCATTAATGAGACTGAATTTACTTGGGAAGGTGTATTTATTATGCACAATACACATCTCGACAGACGAAAATGCTGTAAAAACTTTTATTAAAAAATGTTTGAGAGGGAACAATAAATGGACGACTAATTATTGGTACTCATGTACCTCGTTAAAATGGATAAAAGTTTATACTTACATTTAAACTATTATGATTTGTCGACGATAAATAATCATCTCATAACCTAATAACTATGCTTTTGCTCTTCCTCGTTACCTCGTTCATCCTTGTCTTCCTCTAGTCACAGGTGATTAAAATCCTAGTTTAATACACAACTTTATAATTTTGTTATCCAAAATTTAAATTTCTTTATTTTAGAAATTGTACTATTACGAATTAATTAATAATAAATGTTATTTCCGTTGATTTGTTTATTAATTACTGTGACTGCAAGTGTAACCGATAACCGACAATTTTTGAGCTGTTCGTATCCCACTTGAATACGGCAGCAGCCATTTGTTCTCCATGGGCGGGTAACGAAATTTGCAGCAAATATTTAAAGCATTTTAACTCAAAATCTAAAAGACTTAGATAAAAAAGTTATTAATAAATATTGTTGCTCTCATCGAGTTATATTACTGGTTAAATTTAATGCACTTATTTCATTTTCATCCCGTATACAACTGTGAGGTGTCTGCCTCCATCCCCACCCTTTTAGTAAAACTAGAGAAGTTAGGTTAGCTGTCTGTATAAATACTTTGTTATTTATTAAATTTAAAAATGTATAGACAAATGAATGTGATACAATATTTTAACTTATATGATTAGATTTTTAAATTGTGTGATAGTTTTAGTAGTGACTGAAATAAAACGTCAAAAAATGAATAGTTTTTCGGTATGCCACAGTCGCCAAATACCTAAGGTAATTTTGGTGCTATTTATATAAATTGCTGTGATGTTTCCTACAAATATTTTAATTGCTGAAAAGGTGCCTTAGCATTTCTAGATTTATAAATTCCAAATTTTAATAAATGTATTGTATTTGTGAAATTCTATATATTTTATTATTAATTTTATTGCACTATATACACATTTAATAATATGTATTTAAAAATCCAAACAATTTCTATAAGAAAAAAATGATTAATTATAGAATAGATTTAACCATTGAGAATATTGTTAACACTTGCCACAATATAGAGACAAAAATTGTCTTCCAGAAATGCTAAATATATTATTAACTACTATATTTTAGTAGCGAGAACCATATACTTTATTGCAATTGTATATAGTTGAATTATTAGTGTAAGATACATAATTTTAGAGTTATTATACATGATTGTACTCTACATAATTACAGTATTAAATAAAAATATATTTCAATCAAATGTGTGTGTTACTTTGCATTTTAATCCCGAAGAATAAAGGTGCATTCACAAATGAAAATAGGTTTAGATTTATGGTTTATACTCGTTCTTTAGATTTAAAGACTTTGGCCGCATACTATGTGATGACTCTATTCACACTTCAGAATTTAGGTTCTCTAAATCCAAATCATAAAGCTAAACATTGCAAGGTCCAAACTTTAGGTTTATGATTTAGTTTGACGTCACAAACTTCACCAGTGAGAACGAGTCTGAAATGATATAGATATACAGGATGAGTCTGGGAAGACGGCCCCTTCCCCCTTTAACTTTTTTATTATAAGTAATAGAAAAAAATGGCTCATATAAAAGTTTTATTATTTTACATATACTATTTGATGGCAGATGTAGATATTTTTTATAAAGTCAGGTTTACGAGATACGACTATCAACTTTTATTTTTCAAATGGCAACCTATAATTATTTTAATAAAATAGAAACCGCCATTTTTTTCTCTTTTCAACGATTTATTATTTTTTATTCATGTATTTTTCAAATACATTAATAAAAAATCTGATGTGGCCAGCACATTATCTTCCGTCAGTTCGCGTCAGTTCTATGTATTTTGTATAAATGTCATACAGAAAGTTCCTTGCAAAAGATTATATTTCTTGTACATTACCGTAAGGCAGTTGTATGTGTTTTATACAAATTCTATACAGAAAGTTTCTAACAAAAGATCCTATATTTCCAGTAAAATTATAACATAAACATACTGTCAACTGCACTTGACACTGACACCTTTCAATCAGAATTTTCTTAATGTAGCAGCTGTTTCCAGAGTTATAGCAAAGCTGACTAATATATATGATATTTAATTTCTTTTTAATTTTTTAACTCTATGTCCATTTAATATGAAGTATAAAATGCATTCAAATCGTATAGAGAATAAATAATTCTTTAATATTTATACTAACATTAAACGTGAAAAAATGATATCTAACATCGTTTTTTGAAGAAAAACTGTTAAAATCTTCAAATGAGGGTACTTCCGGTTGACCAATTATAACCAAAATCTAATCAGCTCTTCACATGGATGTAGCGAAGAGGAATACGAAAGAATTATAATTTTTGGAATTGTAGTGTTAGAGTTATCGCATTAGAAAATTTTGTCACACACAGACACACACACACGCACACACACACATACATACACACACACACAGACATCATCGTAAAAATAGTAAAATCGTATTCTAGGGACCCTAAAACGTGCTTATTCATCAAAAACTCACCACCGGATTTTTTGACCAAAGACAATACCTTCCTTACCTAAAGGTGACGGAAGGTAAAAATAATACAACGTTGAAAGGAGAAAAAAATGGCGGTTTCTATTTTATTAAAATAATTATAGGTTGCCATTTGAAAAATAAAAGTTGATAGTCGTATCTGGTAAACCTGACTTTATAAAAAATATCGACATCCGCCATCAAATAGTATATGTAAAATAATAAAACTTTTATATGAGTCATTTTTTTCTAATACTTATAATAAAAAAGTTAAAAGGGGGGGGGGGCGTCTTCCCAGACTCACCCTGTATACACCCATCTTTATTTAGTATCCACTTGGTGGATTCGGCTTTTTAAACAAATGCGAGAAGAACATGGGGATTGTCATAACTTAATTACTGGAATATTAACCAATAATGCCAAGCGAATGACAGTTTCACGGCACACAGGTGTCTTGTTGAATACTGCTCTACCGATATTTTAATCTTGTTTTTGAAGCATTTACACAGATGTCTACGTATCAAAACTAATTTTCAGGTAATTTAAGCTTACATTTATGAACGACTTACTTAAACCTAAACAAAAACCATAAACCTAATTTTCATTTGTGAATGCACCTTAACTCCTCAATATAATGTAAAATAATTTGTGATTTCCTTTATAATTATATACGTCGTGTGTTAAACGCGGCCTACCTATATCTATCTCTCTCTTCATTCGCCCGTTACATTATGGGTGACTTTTTCTAATGTCTTGTCCACTCCTTACACATACTTCATGATTTTAATACAGGTTCTGTAGATCATTGTTGGCGCGCATTTTCAGATGACGTCATAGATTTTTGGCGCGAATCTAAGTCAGATTTTTATGAAGAAAACTATAACTTTTACTTTCTAAATGATTTTGAAATTCATTACCGCATTATTATTAAAGTTTCTCTTTCATAAATATATAAAACTCGTAAAATTTATTTATAAAATAAGAAAATTGCACTTGTCGTAAAATATTTACTACACACCGTTCCAGTCAATGGAACAGATGAGTATGATGACATTAAATAAAAAATCTGGTGTGGCCAACACAATACCTCCCGCCATTTACAGCCCGAGTCACAAAAAAGATTAAGTTAATCATTATTTTTGGGTAACGAATTTTATTCTAATTTTTACAGTTTATTTCTTAAAATATAGTCTAATCTAATCCAAGTAACTACCTTTTTTTAAACCCCTCAACAGGATTAAATTCACCATAACAATATTTATTTTTTATTTATTTTTACTTGTCGGTATTTTACATTCTTCTTGAGCTATTGCTTCAATCTAATCTAAGCATTTTATACTTTCGTTTTTGTAAATGAATGCCCTATTTTATTTTCACAGCAGTGCGGCATTTTGTTTGGTTATGTAAGTGGGTAATGTGTAACTACAGTGTCATTAATTCCTGACTAAACGTTTCCATTAAGAATGTAGCCAAGTAATATTTCTCAACATTGTATAGTTAGAAATTTGAAGAGCGCGCGTTTTTCTACTTTGTCGCACTAGAGCAGCAAAGTGACATTTTGCGTTGACAAAAGAGAGCGCAAATGGCTTCTTTGTATATAGACTGCAGAAAAAACTATTTTGAGCTTCTAGTAAAGTGCCATTTCCAGTTATCCGATTTTCACCAAAATATAATGGGTTCTTTCCATTTCAGAAAAAGTTCGAAATACAAGGTTTCAAAATTTTCTGTATGATAGTATTTGAGTTAGAATGGAGGATCTATACATACATACACAGACATCATCGTGAAAATGTTAAAACTGGATTCTAGGGACCTTAGAACGTGGTCATTTACCAAAATCCCGATATGCTATTTTTAGCACGATCCATATATCTCCCTTACCAATGGTAGCGGGAGGTAAAAAAATGTAGAAGTATCTTTTGTTTGTCGGCTCTCAAGCGTCATCTACTATTTTCGTATCTGAAACGAACTATTATTAACTTGGCAACCACAAAGCTATCTGGCATCGGCTTATGATTGTAACAAGGGCTTGCACAGGCGGGCAACACACATGACATTTAAGTAATGAACGTCGTGGCAATATAAAGGTAAAATGAATAGGTGGTATATGTTTAAGCCACCCTAGGGATATAACCCAGATACAAAACATACATAATATAGTTTCATTGTTGGACCAGACAGAGTAAATTTTCCTGATTATACTGATCATATGGTTCATTCTAATCTAAAACAATGTATTTATAAATTTTCTTTAATGTCCCCCAACATTTTGAGGACCAATGGTCCACCAGGTGAGCGACGGGCGATCATGTTAACTAACCGAAGAAGTAAGGGGGCGTAAGACAATTGACTGCATTGTTAACTTGTTCATAGGTAGCGCAGCGCATGTCAAAAGCTGTTCAGAAATATCAACGGAGCTGTGACCAGTTTACTTGTTGCTTTCGCCTTGGGTGCGCGTGTGTGCGCGCTGGTGTGTTGTTTCGATTGTTGCTAGCATTGTTGTGCGTGATGCCCACATAGTTTTCTTTGGAATTTTTATAGGTGAGTGGGTAACTAGTAAGTTTTAATTAATATTTGTATTTTACTTTGTTGGCATTATTATATTGCAGGCTGTAACTGTAAAATTGTTGGTGATTGTTGTAATTTGAAATTAAATTTTTTTTTTAAATATTAATATTTGAAATATTGATAAATATATATTTTAAAAAATTGTTTATAAAAAATATTAATAATTAAATGCCTGAACAATGTATTTACTTGTTTGAAATGAAGGCCATTAAATTTACAAATTTTTATACGCCGTAAATAATATTTTTATTAGAAATTTTATGATCTATAATGATGAAAAAGTTGCAGCGATATAATTTTGCAATTTATTAATTATATATCAAGGTTGATTAAAAAAATTATACACAAACATCCTTTTCAAATTAACATTTATCATTAACATATTAAATAAAAAAACTCATTAAACGGATTAAAATTTTGTATTGTAATTGATTCAAATATATGTAAAGTTTGTATAAATGATGGACAATAAAAATTTCTAACTTTGTACGTGATTGTATTTTAATGTATAGTTTAACTAAATTTCTTAGGGATGCCCGGCAATGATTTAGCATATATCTTCAGACCGCAATTTTTTTAACATAATAAAATTTATTAAAGACAACATAGGTTAAACGGTATTGTGTCCCAAAAGTTATATTATTTTCAGTTTGTATATGTTATTAATTTTGAAGATTTATTTGAAACACATATATTTACATATTTGAAATGTATTTAAAATTTGTTTTACAAAATATCAAACTAAAAAAATTCTCATCAGGGCCGCTCTGTGCAGGTGGGCAGGTTGTGCCCCGCACAAAGGCGCCTAACTTTGAGGGACGCAGTAAATAATAGTAAATTTTTATAAAATGCTCTTCTTCGTAAAGACAAAATTACTATAGACAGAAGTGAAAATAGTATATTGTGTTATTAGGAGTAAAAGTGATACTTTGTGTGGCGAGCATGGAAGTTTGCACGACGATCGAAGCGAGTCGGATAATTGCATGCGAGGCACACAAAGACATTTTTATACCGAATGACACATTAATTTTTTTTTCAAACGCACTACTTTTTTTTTATTCGCTAATTCTATGTAGTTTCTATGGATATTTATTTATTTTATTTCTACGCCGGCGGAGTAGAAATAGCTAATTTCTACGCCGCCGGAGTAGAAATAGCTAATTTCTAGCGGCGTAGAATTGAAACTTCTACCTTGTGAAACAAGTCGTAAAAATGACATTTCTATGCCGTTTGAAAAAAAAATATATTTTTTAATTTGTCTGCATTAGAACTAGAACTCTAGTTACAAGTAAAATAATTATCGTACCAACCGGTTCGAAATAATAACTGTGAAAATGTTGATGACAACAAAGAAAATGTTGATTATAATTCATTAATGAATCCTACAATGAATCCAATATTTAAATACCTACTAGAATTTTGTAAAGAATCAAATCAAATGCTTTATGATTTACATACAATTCTGAAAATATTTATATTCAAATAGAAACTGTTTGAGAATTGCACTACTGGACTGATAGTCAAGCCTCCGCTATTTGAATTTCTCTACTTCCATTGGTAGCAGGCTCCGCCCCTAACTCGGTATTCGTTATATATTTATAGGTGGTCTTTGAGTCGCTAATTAAAATAATATATATGGATTTCATATGAGTGACGAGCTGCTAAAACAAAAACCCCCTTATTTCCGAAGTGTTTCAATTATATCATTTTATTTCTTTATTAATATTCATTATTAAGCATATACTTTCACTATTTTTTACTAATTTCTCTTAATTCGATTGAGTTGTAATCCCCTATTTTGTGCTATTTAAAATTCGAAATATTTGAAAGTTTGAAATCTATATTTTAAACTAGTCGAAAGAAATTCGTAAAAATTTCTCTGCCTAGGTTTTATAATTTGTTTGTTGAAAATGTTAACTGTACTCGTATACCATAATGTGAAAAATTATTAATCGTATTGAATGTGGTGGAGTATACCCAACAAAATTACAATGATACAAAATTCTTTACACATTTTAATGTGAAGAATCTCAGTTATATTACTACTAAGTGGATAGTATAAGCACTTCAAATGTTTGAATAAACAAATAATGTTTTAAAGTATGTTAGAAATGTAAAGAATTATTTGTTTATTTATTTACGATAAAGACGATATCATATGTAGTATCACAAATAACTATGACTAATGAAAAGTAGAAGTAAATAATAGTTTGATTTTGATTACAAAAATCTTAAATTACAAACATGCTTATTTATTTTAGTTACAAGAATGAGAATTATTATTTTTAGAATAGAGATAGTACCTATGGTTCGGTGCGTAAAGTGTACGGTAAACAGTGGTGCATTCACCACTTATTACGTGAACCTGTAAATTAAATACATATGGATTTCGATAGGTATAGTTCAACCGAATTTCATAAGTCACATAAAATTCCTATGTACTATTTATAGCAGTGGTGTTCAACCTTTTAAACATGCGAGATATTTTTTTATACAAAGTCAATGGACGATTTATTTTCTTAAACTTAAACAGGACGGCTAAGTTTTCACCTAAGTCTGGCGATTATGAAATACTCGTATTTCGTGTTTAGAAAAATATTCATATTAAAATATTATGTTAATATTTGAAGCCTGTTATAATTTGGTCTGCAATTGATATCGATTATAAATCGCTTTGCAATCGACCTGTTTAACACCACTGTACAATTTAGTGATTTTTTTTCTTTCTCTTAAAATATTTTATTTTGATTGAGGTAGTATGGTATGACTACCGAATGAAAGGTGACGTTTAAATTATTTTATAGATGTGGTTTCTTTTGAAACCCTAGAGAAGAATAGAATTGTACGAAATATTCAGGTATGAAATTTTTGCATGAACCTATTTAAATACTGGACTAGGAAAGCACAGAAATACATTACTATGTCTGGCTGAAAATAGATGGTCGACTAGGGTAACTGAATATCAAAACAGGGGTGCGTTTAAAATATTTTAAACATTTTTCGTTTATGTTGATTATAACAAAATATTTTGATTTTTAAACTATTTAGTTTGGCAATTCTATGAAATAGGATTATTTTTAATTTCCTCTAACAGTAATTCCGACTCGAGGGTTGCTTATATCTGAGACGAAAGAATTAGAAATTGTGGTATTAAATCTTTCTAAAATTAAATTTTTCTAAAAAAGAAACCACATCTATTAAATAATCTAAACGTCAACTTTCATTCGCTAGTCATACTATACATAGATCACTTTGTACCTTTTATGTGCAATAAACATTATTATTATTCATTTCTGTTTTGTTATTTTCTGTCAATACAAACAATATATTAAAAAAAATACATATTAGCGCGACAATATTTTAAGATTTTTAGAGGGTCATTACTAGTAAACTATAAAGAATAAGAACTACTGGTTGATCGTTTCAGATACCCTCTGGGTTCGATTCCAACTGGCGTTAAACTTATGAAACTTAAAAATTATTTGCAATAGCATAAAATTTATTGTAGTACTTTATCCACAACAGCTTTGAGAGCCCGTGAGGTGACACCTGGTAAATGCCCTTATACCAGTACAAATACGAGATCGTCATTATTAAAATCTGCATGAAGAAGGAGCAGATTGGCACACCCAGAAAGAGGTAAAAATATATTCATTCATTCATTTATTTATAATCTGTTTTTAAACAGTGAAATAACTTCAAGGTGACCCTAAGAAATATCGTGTAAAATAAACATAAAAACGATGCAGACGACCATTCGAAAATATTCTAAATTTTACTTACAAATTTCCAACACAAAATTTGTATTTTGTCTACGTGTAATGGAGGTACAAGATACTTTTTTCCTCTCGCTAAGAGAGGTATTGAATTCGTGCTAAAAATCGCATATCCAGATTTTAGTGAATAAGCACGTTTTAAGGTCCCTAGAATCTGATTATAACATTTTTACGATGATGTCAGTGTGTGTGTGTGTGTGGATGTTGGATCCACGATTTGTCAAATACTATAAGACTTAAGACATTTTTAACTACGGATTCCTCAATCTAACAATAATGGGAAGAGTTGATTAAGTTTTGGTAACAATTGGACAACCGGAAGTAGTAGTTACAAGAAAAAAATCATATAAATATTATTTATCGAAAATTACTGTAAATACTTATATTATGCATATAAAATAATTTGACGTAAAAAATCTCAGATAAAATTACTTCAAGGCAATTCAAATGTTTGTAATTGACACATGTGACTGTCAAAAATATTTTTTGTTTTATGCGTACAACCAGGTAAAATATCTGGCGAAAGGTTGTTATGTGCTGGCCACATCAGATTTTTATGTATGTATTATAAATGAAGAACAATAATTTGTTCGAATATGAATTTGAATGCAAGACTTGATAAACTTTTCACTTATAGAGTAATAAAATACTCTTTATATGAAGTAAATGGTGAAACTCACCGGCTAGTCGAAAATTTTCAACATTGGTATCTTCGTTTGATATCAACCCTTTGCAGAAATTAATGTTTTTCACTTTAAATGTTAAACATTGTCACTGAATACACAAAAATATACGTCTTTCCACTGCTAAATATTATAAGAAACTACAATATGTACATAATATACGAGTAGGTACCGACTTGGCGATTTAAACTTGTTTCAAAACATTAGACACATATGTAATAACACTGGTCTATGAAAAACAAAACGCAACTCAATTCTTTTCATAGATAGATAATAATTCTAATTTTATTTTGCCAATTTCTATATTATTTAACACTGATATTGTTTTTAAATGTTTACTATATGTACAGTATAAGATTTTTATCCGAAATTATTTCACACTGTTCAATTTTTAGTCACATTGCATATTACTAACTTTAGTATTAATTTCTACATTAATAATATGGAATATAGTTCACCACTTGTCAAATATGTTTAACACTAATCTTTCTGAGAGTTTACAATACAAAATTTTGCAGATTTCCAGTAATTTTCAAATAAAAGCGAACCTGCCAACCATTTTAAAAAGTTACTAGAACTTACTGTCTCAACTTACAGTGACATGACGACAGTACCGATAATGCAGGAGATTGTCTTGCCGACCGGGTATGGTATATTAACGAAAATTAAAAATTGAACTAAATAATTATTATTTTGGTATATTTAACCAAGAATATGTTTTACTTATTATTATTTTTAATTTGTATGTCATTTGTTTTGGCCAAATTTAATCATGAAAAGTTAGAACCATACCTCCGAGCTGAATGAAATATTAATAATGGTAAATTGTGGTTCTGTTTTTCATCTCTTATAAATCTTTTAAACAATTAATTTAACCACAAGTTCAACACAACACTATTGAATTTAACACATTTTACAACACAAACTTAACCTGCATTTGTAACAGCTGAGTTGCTGATGATCATGTGATCAAAACACATACTATCTCTCTCTTTGTTTCTTACCTTATTTTTCTATTCGTATATGTCTTCAAGGCCGAATGGAAACAACAGTTTTTAAAAATAAATTTAAACAGTTACTCCTGTCGCCATAAAAAATATACTTTATTGGACACAATGTAAAATTAAGGAAAAGTAACCACATTTTTACCTCCCGCTGCCCTTGGTAAGGGAGGTATAGGGATCGTGCTAAAATCGCATATCGAGATTTTGGTAAATGACCACGTTTTAAGGACCCTAGAATCCAATTTTAACATTTTCACGATGATGTCCGTTCAGAAAATTTTGAAATCTTGTATTTCGAACTTTTTCTGTTTTGGAAAGAGGCCATTAGATTTTGGTGAAAATCGGATAACCGGAAATCGTACTTTACTAGAATCTCATAATAGTTTTTCTTCGAAAAATACCTTTAAATATTATTTTTTCGAGATTAATGTTATTAATGAATTGAATTATTACTTTTTCTATATATTTTATGGATAAATTAAAAAAATTATCTATAATTTAAATCCCAGAGCCTACGCTTTAAATAAACAAAACGCAGTTATTCAAATGTATGTAACTGACAGATAAATGTCACTATCAAAGAACTAATCATTTCAAAATAATATTTGTAACGTTTTAAAAAGAAAAAAGTAAATAGAACAGTAGAAAAGGAATTCAATACAGTTCCCAGCATAAGTAAATATGTAGGTATGTATTTAGATTAATAAAAATAACGATTCACAAAAATGTTTAAGCTAATCCTCATTCTATCCCGGTATTTAAAATTTAATCTTCATTTTATTATAGCTCCGGTGGCTCAATGGTTAGAGCAACGCCTCATGTCATGAGTGCCCTCGGGGCTCTGGGTTCGAATCCCACTAATACATGGATGTGTGTGAATGTGACCCCGCTCTGTAACTGGGATTTAATCCTGTTGAGGGGTTTAAAAAAAGGTAGTTACTTGGGTTAGATTATTTTAAGAAATAAACTGTCAAAATTAGAGTAAAATTCGCTAGTCCAAAATTGAGGATTAACTTAATCTTTCTTGTGACTCGGGCTGTAAATGGCGGGAGGTATTGTGTTGGCCACACCAGATTTTTTTTTGTTTTATTAACAGTGTTTGTTAATGGGATGATTTTTGTTTAAAATATAAATGTCACCGGTAAACACTGAAATCCGTTAATCCCAGTAATACCTAGTTGGTACAGGGATTGCCGGCGAACAATGGAATGATCAGAAAACCTTTACATTGGCGATCCGCCGGAAGTCAATCACTCCGCTTCGCTCCGTGTTAGCTCGTATTTCTCACGACATTTTAAGATTTCAAAAATAATTAACACAATGAATTAATTTAAAATATTCGAATGGATTTTGAGTATTTTGAACAAATACTAATTTCGTTCCCCATTAGCGAAATTTGGTGTATTTTTTAATAGCATATTGTTATTTGTCTACAAAATTACTATGGAGTTAAATGTGATCATAATTTTTAATAATGATGACTAATCCATTTCCATTGAACTGTAATGGTTTATTTGTTATGATATTAGAAACATATTAGGCCGTTAGGTCATTAGTTCGGTCGAAGTGCACGTATTGTTTGTTGACCACAGTGGGCGTCTGACACAGATTCAGTCAGGGCCCACATAGCTCTCATTATTTTTTGCAGGGGAGGATTAAGGCGGAATGAAGAGGATCTAGATAGTAATTAAATTATTATTAATGGTAGCTTAAGCAACTGTAATTCATTTCACGTAAAGCAAACATTGTTCGATAACTCGGCTCCACATATGCGTTGTTCGTGTACGAATATCAAATATTCGTATATAAACAACGCATATATGGACAAAATATTCGTGTTCGCTAGAAAATATTCGGTATTTGTGGCAAAACACGAATGTATCCCAGTGCCGAGTCGATAAATCAACACATATCAAAGGATCTCAACAATCGCTTAATTTTCATTCGCGTTCACACTTACACCTACGACGCAATTTTTTTTCTTCATTTATAGATTTACATAAAATGTAACAATAATAAAAACAATTCCAAGTATTATGTTGGTGTATCATGCCAAATGACGATATATTATCTATCGTTGATGCTATTTGAAAATTAGAAATAATTTTTAAGTTTGACGTTGGTCGGAATCGAACACGGATCATCCGAATCACCACCTATCACATAAAACGCAATAAATATATCACGCCATCAATTGTATAGATGTCGAAGGTCACTTTGCAAACCGCTTCCGATTTTTGTTAACTGAATACAGGGAAATGTGTGGATACATATGGGTCGATTCTGTTCACATCTGTAAGCCTTACAGATCTGTAAATCTGTAAAATCCTGACAAAAACACATCTATTTTTGTTGATTAATATAAAATTTTACATAAGAGTGCAGGTTTCGTTGCGATTTTGTTCATTATTTACAAATTTACAGATCTGTAAGATTTACAGAGGTGAACAGAATCGACCCAATAGTTTCTAGCAAATGTTTGTACATGAAAATTCATAATTCACCAACAAATGATCGTCTAATTAAAGTATATTCATCTAGGTATGCCTGGAGTCGGGGTCAGTATTTGCGGACAATGTTCGCTAGCATTTGTTAGCAGATGTGCGTTCGTACTAACATTTTACAATCAAATAATTATGAAACACCTAAATCCTCCATAGATTATTTATTATTATTAACAGGAAGAAAAATGCGTGATTAATAATTACCAAAGTTATTATTAAAAAAAATATGTTTAAAATGAAAAGAAATTAATACTATTAACACAAAATAATTTTAAATTAATGTGGTTTAATTTAAAAACAACTAATATTTTCATTTCGTATTTTTCGGATTAATAATTCAATTAGTTTCTATGTAAAATTAAATCGAAACTTCTAGTACCATCTTGTGTTCATTTTTGTATTAAATACACATATATTTCATATTTAAAACTTGTTAGAAAATAGTACAAAATCTCGCTGCTTCGCGTAGTAATTTTTGTACATATTAATTAAATATATTTTCTACGCTAAAACAAGTAGTTCTGTATATTTCAATTTCAACCAACAAGTTAACAGTAACAATGTAAAAATAGAACTTTGGTTTGTACAAGTCTGCTACACCCTACCCGTAATGTTACCGCGCGCTGAAAAGCATAAATTCACGATTTTATTAATAATATTTTATTTTAATTAATTTATTATTTATAAAAATTGTGATTAAACATGTTGGTGCTGCCACCAAGTAACAAATATTTATACTACTAGGCTCATAGAATGTTTAAATATAATAATATACAATATTGTATAAATGGTGTTATATATGTTTTTAAAGTAATTCTTGCGGTATTTTCTCTACTATAGCTGTGAGTGCCTGTGAGGTGACGCCTGATACACCTTCACATACAATAATATACATAATATATTTATATATAATTATATATAAATACAAATAACACGTAGAATGTTTAAATATTAATCACTTAAAAAATTATGGTTTGATTGCAACATAAACGTGTTAATTTTTAATTTCTGGTGTGACTATATTAGGCATACAAAATTGGTTTATATGCATGAGAAAAAATAATAGCAATAGCTTGATTAAGATATCAAACCATATTTGGATTATTACAACTAGTAACTATAAATTTTGTTTATCTGCATAAAAATATTGAAATAAATCTTTTTTATTTTATATTTATTGCACGTTCTTAGCCAACGTCATAAAAAAATGAACGCAAAAAACATAATAGTTATTTGTATATCAAGGCCGCGAAATCACTCTTTAGCGTACCGAGAGAAAAATTGTCGCCGAGGCCGCTTGCGGCCGAGGCAAGACAATCTCGAGGGCGCTAAAGGATTTCGCGGACAAGGTGTACACAATATTTTTTGTGCAACCGTAAAAAATATGTAATTACAAATTTTATTAATTTTGAACAGTTTCATTGTATATAGAAAGTTAGCATTCACGGTGGCTATGGGATTAACATTTGATAAACAAAACCATGCAATTTTCAAGTGTCAAAGTGATTATTTACCTAATTTCGCGGCCGCTACCATGACAACGTCCGCGAAATGAATTTCGCGGCCGTTACCATAACAACGGTTGCGAAATTTAATTTCGCGGCTTGTATTGCGGCTGCGAAATGCTTATTTCGCGTCCGGTTGCACAAAAATAAATAAATATATCATCACGGCATATTACCCATTGCTGGGCGTGCCAATCTACTTTGTACGCACATATCGGTAATGCTGTCGTGGAGAGTGCACCACAGGGGTCAATTTAGGGTCATTTAAAATTCTAAATATTTAGCGTCGGTCGGGATCGAACCCGGTTCCTCAGATTCGCGACCAAACACTCAGGCACGCGGCCACGAGACCTTATTACAGTAAAATTTGAGTAATTATAAATATGGTACAAAAACGAAAATTGAAATTATACGAGTAGATTTTGAAACGAAACAGATTTAGTAATCTTACAATGAAATTATGGTGTAAGCAATTTTAATAGAGCCTGGAATCGATTGAGGACGTTCCAAAGTGCAAAAGAATTAAAGAAAACATAAAACTGATTGTATTTGATTTTAACAGAACAAATGATGATATTTTCTGATCGGAAATGTAGTAGAGATGTCAAAAAGTACTAATAAAATATTAATACGTAGATAACAATGCAAATTACCTTCATATTTTTAAAATACTACTGTGAATTATTGAAATCGTCATTAGTTATTATCAATTATTTTAAAATATGCCCGTGGCAACGAATGAAAAATAAAAACACACTTTCTTCCAAGTATTACAGGCCAGTAATATACGTTATACTAAAAATAAAAGTAAAAGTTATTCGTATTTACTGCTTTCAAGTAGTTCAAGTGTACTGAAATAAATTTTAAAATAACTAGAGAAATCTTTCGCCTTCAACCTGCTGTACATTTTTTTTAACTCGAAGGATCGTCATAATACGATTAAATGCCAGTCAATTATATTTAGATAGAATGTCGTCCAAAACCAAATGATACGTGTCTGCAGAAAGTTTCGCCTTGCGGAAGAACATGGCCTTCTTCATTATAAAAAAACTTTAAGTATGTATCGAGTTTCGTGGCCGAGTGCCTGGTCGCGAATCTGGGGAACCGGGTTCGATCCCGACCGACGCCAAATATTTCGAATTTTAAATGGCACAAAAATGACTCCCGTGGTGCACTCTCCACGCCAGCAATGAGTGCCCATAAGGTGACGCCTGGTAAACGCGAGGGTAAACGCCCGCACGGTACAAATATGTCATCATCATTACCGATATCTGCGTACAAAGCAGATTGGTAGCAATGGGTAATATGCCGTGAAGATATATTTATTCATTTATTTATTTTATTTAAGTATGTAAATGTATTTTTCTAAAAAAAAATGTTGAAATTACTTATGGGACATAAGTAATGGCACAAATTTCAACGTATGTACATTAGATTTCATTGTAGTTTCATACAGTTTTATGGCGATCCTTCGACATTAAAGAAAAAATAAACTATAACGTCGGATTTGTTGTTGGTCACTGGAATATCAGAAACAAATAAATGCGGGTCGTTGATGGCTTGAGTGAATAATGCATTGTTGGTGAACGTTTGGGAAGGCAGCCAGCAGATGTCAATAGCCTCGTTCCTTGTGTGAATAATGAAAGTTAAAAAGGATTGTCCAGTTGTCCACCACAGGCACGAGCAGACAATGCACTTAATCCTGAATAGCAGCACGAACGAGAAAATATATATATGTATACTAAAGAAAATTTATTGCTATGGCGTATGCCAGTATTGCCATTCAACATTGGGGGATAGGTAGGTATATAGTAAATGCAATTTATTTTAAATGGTCAAACGAATTTATTGTTTATACGAGAGGCAGAGGGGCATGTTAGATTAATAGAAAATAAGAAAATCAGGTAGACCGTGAAACAAAATTTTCACAAACACAACTAAAAATTATGTTGGAATCAATATTATTCCATCAAACCGTTTGGTATAATATAAATCGAAAAATCAGAATCTGGGGCCCGATTCTTGAAATTTTTCGCATACGTAAGTGGGAGAGACGCGCATGCGAACTGCATATTGGTATTCTTGAAACGAAATCATATGGTCGTAGGCGAATATTCCGTGCGCAATTACATCGCATGGGTATGAATAACTTGAAAGTATCATTCGCACACGAAACTGTGTCTGTCACTGTTACTTGTGTTTGGTGTATCAGTACTTAGATGATATAAATCAAATTATGTTTTTACATAATTCCGGGTTCGTTTTATGGTCTTATAATGACGCCAATTTTAAATCTAGAATCTCCATACACTTGAGTATCGTTATAATAGTCTACAAATGTGTGCTCGTGTATTCATATAGAACGATGCAATGGATTGTTAGAAAGGAATTTTAGGTGCCTCTTAACAAGCTTTGAATTCTAAATCTGAAATGGTTAGCAAAATTATTATTATTATTACATAACACTTGCATATTAATATTGACATATTATGTACGTACATATTACTGTAAACTAAGAAAAATAATACTATTTCAAATATATTATTTATATATAATAAATTTTGAATATTAAAATTACAACACTTATGGTTTATGACAGCGTCATTAACAGCTACGGCTGACAGCTTTGGTTGACAGGTTCACAGTGACAGTTAAAAAAACAATTATATGATGAAGCATTCACGTGGTACAAATGTTTCGTTTAGATTGGCTGCTACAAACTGCGTTCGCTTGCTTTCAAAAATCGTATGCGTAGGCTTCGGCCGAGATTCGTTTGGTATTCAAGAATACCACTCGTACATACAGTACTGTTCGCGCACGAAACTAACCACACGAATTTTGTCGCGTGCGGAAAATTTCGCATGATTTCAAGAATCGGGCCCCTGTTTAGCCGCATATTAGCGCGGAATATCAAATATTTTGGTTCGGTTACTATGGTTATGACTCTTTGTTTTATATTTATTTATTTCTGAATTCGCGTTTAACATTTTGAAGGGTTTTAGAGTTTTCTGTTAACTTTTACAGATTTTTGGAGATCTCTAGAAAATAAATAAATAACATTTTGTAGAGAAAAATGTCAAGTGGCAATGAAGATATAGATTTGGAATGTAAGCCACCAGAAATAAGGGAACTTGCTAATGATACAGTGGGACAGTTATTACGAAAAAAAATAAAAGAAAGATATAAATGCTGTTATTATAAGCAATTTATAGACTGGCGTTATAGCTATTAATATACCTAGGAATGTTATGCACATCATAACTGCCGCAGATGTAAGTTTGAAATCCGAGCTCGTAGAGCGAGGATTTTAAGGCATTATTAATAAATATCATTTTTTGAAATTCTCTCATTAATGTTACTTTCAGATTGCTATGATTAACAGAACAATTATTTTGACATAAGTCAATATGATAAATATTCAAATTATGTGCTTCATTCTTCATGTTTATTGCTTTAGAATAAAGTAAACCGTATTTAGAACGATAGCTAACGTTATCTGTATGTATTAATGAAGAGCATTATATTTTCATTTTATTTTATTTTCATTTTATTTTATTTTCATTTTGTAGACCGTTGTTGACAAGTCAGTATGGTAATAATATTACCATACAGACACAGTTATTACTTAGTTACCAGCCTACTTTTGTTCATGTAAACAATGGAATAATATCCTGAAAAAAAATATTTGATGGTATATGATAATTGTTACAATCAATCAACATTTTTTGTATAATTTCTAAAATCTTGTTGGACGTCTACAACACGTTTGGAATGGCATAATCCACACCAGCAAATATTCAAGTAATAAAATTACAAATTCCATTAAAAATCTCAACAGAAAGTAAATAAAATTAGTCTGCTCAGGACTGAATATAAAAATGAAAATGTCTCAAACTTTCGCGTAAACAAAACTTAGGTAATAAATATTGAAAATGTGCCAATTCAAATATTACCTTGACTCTGTAATCTCTGTATCTGTACTCGGTAAAAGACAAAAGTAAACTGATGGTTTGTAATAATTGTTTGTAAATTAATGGCCAAGAGATTATATAAACGACTAAATAATTATATAAAATTAATTAATTGAATAAATACATATTATTAAGAAAATACTTATAACACTTCGTTAAAGTAGAATACTTACTAATAGTATTTAAATAGTTAATACGTATGTATATCAAAAAGTAACTTTGAAATATTCATAAAATTAATACATTTTAATTTACATTAATTATAAGTATATGTAGCGTGTTTTATTTCTTTTCTAGTCATAAATAATAAAGTAATAAGTTTGTTATTCAAACTTAGCCATATTACTTGTACATGTAGTACTAATACATTTGCTTATCAATGTTTTGACGTTATATTTTACGAGAAAAACACTTTTCTTTTTTTTTGAAAAAATGGTGGAAATTTTTTGATAAAAAATAATGTAGTTATTTACAAAATCAAATTCATGCATCAGATGATGACAAGTTAAATATATTTATTATATAAACTATATATTTTTCTGACGTCCATATATGAATGTCCTTGAATATCTATAGATAACCATACTATTAATTTATGAATATTTTATCTATTAAAATTTATCATAATCAATCATGGTGAAAAGGCGTAAACTATATATTAATTAATCAAATCTAATGCTCGGTTGCAAAAACGTTCATCAACGCTTTTTAAAATTAACGGATCATCAAAACGAACAAATGCAACGCGATTTTTTGAAAGCAATGTTTTAAATGTCATTTGAAAAAATAAACCTTCATACAAAATGTTTTTTTTTTAATTTGCAAAATAGATGCATCAACATCACAGGTTAGTAGTATCCTTATATATTGGTATTTTTATATCCTATGATTTTCTTCTCACATAATACACATATTACGAACTTAACAGTGAAAAATAATCACATTGGAAAAATAAATTCTTGTGCATTTTTATGGGTCGATTCTGTTCACATCTGTAAGTCTTACAGATCTGTAAATCTGTAAAAACCTGACAAAAACGCATCTATTTTTGTTGATTAATATAACATTGTACATAAGAGTAGCAAGTTTCGTTGCAATTTTGTTAATTTTTAACAAATTTCCAGATCTGTAAGATTTCTAGATGTGAACAGAATCGACTCATTAGCCCCGGCAGACTGTAATTTAACAAGTGTATTGTCTAATGCAGCAATCATAATATGTGGTAAACGAGATATGTATATTGTAAAATTGTTCTTGTACTTTTTGTATATTTCTTTCAGTTCGAAATAAATGTTTGTCATTGTATTCAACAAAAGTATCCAAAATTTGAAAATATTTTGCCAGCGTCAAATGAAATATATCTATTCACTGTTTCAGATCAAAAAATCTGATGTGGCCCGCACATAACTTCACGCCAGATATTTTACCTGGTTGTACTCATAAAACAAAAAATATTTTTAAATACAAGTACATATATTCATGTCTCACTACAAAATAATTCTCACGTATATTTGCAAAATCTTTGGGATATTTTAATATAAATTATGTACAATACGTACATTTTCTTTATATTCAATATCCTGAAATTTTCTTTTTCTACATTCTTTTTCTTTTTATTCGTCATTTTTTCGCAAATTCCTTTTATATTCTTTTTTACGTATATTCTTTTGCGTTGTTGACTTTTTTTATTTACATAATCTTCATAATGATGTACAAATATTTTTGACAGTGGCATACAAATATTTTTGACAGTGACATTTATGTGTCAATTACAAACATTTGAATTTCTTGCCTTGAAGTAGTTTGATCTGAGATTTTTTACATCAAATTATTTTATATACATTTCTTTATCTCTAAATCTATAGAAGATATAATAATGAATTAATATTTATCGAATAAGAATTTAACGTAATTTTCGATAAACAATATTTAGATGATTTTTTTCTTGTAACTACTTCCGGTTGTCCAACTGTTACCAAAACTTAATGAACTCTTCCCATTATTGTTAGATTGAGGAATTCGTAGTTAAAAATGTTTTAAGTCTTACAGTATTTGAGAAATCGTGGATCCAACACACACACACACGCGCACGCACACACATACACACACACACACACACACACACACACACACACACACACATCATCGTAAAAATGTTATATCGGATTATAGGGACCTTAAAATGTGCTTATTCACTAAAATCTGGATATGCGATTTTTAGCATGAATTCGATACCTCTCTTAGTGAGAGGTAATAATGCGATCCCCAATATGAAATAATAAATTGTTTTCACAGTCGAAATCTTTCAAAAAAATCCTTCATGTATATAGTTATGTAGCTGTCTGATGGTGTGTGATCGATTTCTCACGTTATTTATTAATTCATAGTTCAAAATATCTTCATAATCATCAAAAATTTTGTTAATAAAGCTGCACCATGGAAATTTAATGAACTTACGAATAAACGGTTATTCGCTACCCAACTACCGAATAATTTATTCAGCGAATAACAGCCGTTATTCTTTCGAATAAATTTATTTGCAATTGAAAAGACAACAAAAATATTTATCTGAAGGATAAATTTATCTAAACCTTTATTCGCAAGTGAAAATACCGGCCCTTAATCATACATAACGATGAATTAGACTATGTTATATCAAAAATATAAAACTCGATTTCATCTCGATTACATTAGCGGTCTGTTTGAACTACCAAACGACTACTGTTATTTTTTGTTGCGTAATTAAGCTACGACAATATTTGCTGATATATTCAAGGTCCCCGATAGCTTATAGGTAGAGAAATTAAAAAGTTACGATATATTATACTCGTGTAGGAGTTCCAAGTCAAGTCACTTATGTGTGTCAATCGATTTAAATGAATTCCAGTTGTAATGAATGTTATGTGATATGAATTATAGAAATTTTAGTTTGGCAGTTTGCAAGAAGGAAACTTATCTGCGTGTCGGAATAAATCAATGAGTAATGAGCTCTATTGTAAAGTTAGATTATTCACTGTTCAGGCACAGTATGTTCGGCTGTTCAGGTATTTTATTTGATAAATGGTTTGTGTGTCAATGTCAGTGAAATTTTGTAGAACAAATTTGCTACATTGAATTAAATTACTATAATGGATACGTTAAATTAGTTTACACATATGGTATGACTAGCGAATGAAGTTGATGTTTAAATTATTTAATAGATGTAGTTTCTTTTCAAAATCTAGAGAAAAGAATTGTACGAAATATTCAAGTATGAGGATTTTTGCAGGAACTCATTTAAATACTGGGTTAGGAAAATACAGGAATACATTACTATGCAGTGGAGGAAGGATTACAGCTCAATCTAATTAAGAGAAATTAGTAAAAAATAGTAAAACCAGATGCTTAATAATGAATATTACTAAAGAAATAAAATGATATAATTGAAATACTTCGGGTTTTTGTTTTAGCAGCTCGTCGCTCATATGAAATCCATACATATTATTTTGATTGGCGACTCAAAGACGGCTTATAAATATATAACGTATGCCCAGTTAGGGGCTGAGCCTACTACCAATGGAAGTAGAGAAATTCAAATAGCGGAGGCGTGGCTATTGCGTATCGTAATGACCTTCATTTCGATACGCAATTTTTTGTTTTAGACGGTTGGTACTAGATGACGTTTCTTTAACCCATTTTTACCTAATTTATTTTTAGTTAATTGACAATTCATTTTTAGTTAATTGACAATTCATTTTAATAATATGTCGAAATTATTATTTTTTTATTTAGGGGCAATTTTAAGGAATGTTTAATAATTAATGTAACCGCTGGAATATTTTAATGAAAATTGGTATACTTATGTTTTCTGGTACGAGGAATATACTGGTGAAGTCGTTGAAGGAGTACCGCACACCCATTTTGGGTATGAGGACGGTGTGGCTTAAAAAAGGGTGGAAATTTTTTAAAAAATAAAATTTCTGAAAATTTGTATTTAAGTAGTTTGAAGAGTGTAGATTTTAGATTTTAAAACCAAAGGTCGATATCTCTTTTCGTGTCCGAGATATACGGCCTCAAAACTTTGCTCAAAAATGCCCAATTTTGGGTCATATCCCAAAAATGGTCAATTATACACCGCTGGCGATATCACCATTAGATTCTACGAGCAAAATTACATAAGCATACCAATTTTCATAATTTTTGAACAACTATTACAATCTCCAGAAGGAAAAGTCTGAAAATGGCCAAAAATCGCAAAAAATCTAAGGTGTACCCCTTGCGATTTTTTCAGTTTTTGACAATTTCAAGGAATCTTTAATAATTAATGTATCCGTTGGAATATTTTGATGAAAATTGGTATACTTATGTTTTTTGGTACGAGGAATTTACTGGTGAAGTCGTTGAAGGTGTACCGCACACCCATTTTTGGATATGAGGATGGTGTGGTGTAAAAAAAGGTAGAAATTATAAAAAAATTAAAAATTCTGAAAATTTGTATTTAAGTAGTTTGAAGACTGTAGATTTAAGATTTTAAAACCAAAGGTCGATATCTCTTTTCGTGTCCGAGATATTCGTCCTCAAAACTTTGCTCAAAAATGCCCATTTTTGGGTCATATCCTAAAAATGGTCAATTATATATAGTCTTAGTTTTACTTATACTTTCTAATGAAATTATATATAAAAAATGGTGGAATCCCCTATTCAATTTTGAGGCTCCCCCGAAGATGTAAAATTTGATAATTAATTATTATTGGACAAAATTTGTCTTAGTTTATTGGTAATCATTCACCTGTGACTCCCGTCCCTATATAATCCCAGTTCTTTCCCTTGTTTCTCAGAGTTATTAGGACCTCTGGCATGGTTGACATATTGAGTAATCTTGACTACTCTATTTAACTTTCCCTTGTTGTACTACTGATGATGAGAACTTCTCGAAATACGTATTTAGATTTTATTTAAATTAATTATAAGGTTAAGGGATAATTTTATTAGTTTTACTTATATTTATTTATGGGGTCTCGTGGCCGCGTGCCTGAGTGTCAGGTTGGGAATCTGGGGAACCGGCTTCGATCCCTACAGACGCCAAATATTTCCAATTTTAAATGGCACCAAATTGATCCCTGTGGTGCACTCTCCACGCCAGCAATGAGTGCTCGTGAGGTGACGCCTGGTACATTACCGATATCTGTGTACAAAGCAGATTGGCACACCCAGCAATGGGTAATAAGCCGTGATGATATATTTATTTATTTATTTTATTTTTATTAGTTATATTAACCTTAGACTCTATCTGTTTTTAATAGTTCCGAAACTACTTTCCATCTAATTTTACCTTGGAAAATATATTCGACTAACAAATTCCATACAAAAATTAGCACAAAAAATGCACATCTTTTCGCTTTCAAAACAACAGAATGTTGAACTTGACAATTCTGTATATGAAAAAACAAAATTCACAGCTATTCCAGTAATATCAAAATGAGAGAACTACATAAAAAAATAATTGGAAGTTTCTAAACAAAAACACTTGCTTTCAAGTGGTATAATTGAGATTACATTTAAGCGTTCTTTTATTTCTTTTACAAAAAAAAAGATGTTATGCTTCCTGAAAACAATTGTAATACCGTGTTTTCCCACAGCAAAAAAGCGTTGAAAGATAATCGGTTTTTTGCTGAAACAAAATCCTTACAATTTGTACAGCTTTAAAACTGTAAAAGCAAGCAGTCTGTATATATTTAACTAATAATCAGGCAGGTGGGACGAAATTAAACTTTATAAAAAGTCACATTATCTGAACAAAAAAAGTACAGTTGTTTATTTGTTTTAGCTTTACTATCTGACATGTTTTGTGACTACAATTGGTAATATTTTCATCGAAAATCGTTTTGTTGTTTTAGTGGAAATATTCTGGGTTCTTCACATTTCCATTTTTTGTTAGTCTGACGTAATTCTCTAGAAATTTTTTTATTCTTTATTGACAAATATGTACAAGAGTTTTTGTTCATAGCTTGTTTATTAATACAGTATCAAATCTTGATTAATTATAATTTATTTAGGAAAAATATTAATTGCTTGCAGTTTATTATTATGTTAATGTATGTTTTTGCTAGTTTATATTTGCATATTTTTTCTAGATTTGCTTATAAAATAACACTAATAATTATAATCTTGTTCTGAAGTAAATATTAATTATTATTGATCCATATTACGTAGGGACGGATATTTTAACAACAATAAAGTCCTATCTTAGATAAGGAAGTGAAAATATGTATACGAGCCGAAACCCATGACATTGAGTACGTGCCAAGCAGGCCCCTGTCACTTAGGTTGATTATCGTTTGCAAGAGTAGTTAGTTTAGCTCAGCGTCGGTAGTGGTCTTTTTGGCGCCGTTGTCGCATAGTACGACGTATCGACTGTTTATATTTCAAATTTGACGTGACGTTTCATTTTTCGCGCGCACAGCTCGCATGTGTTTGAAGTGTTAAGATCACATTACAGACCATCATACTGTTGTAAAGATAAAACCATAGCCATGAGAATTGTAAGTACAATTTGAATATTTTTTTCACAAACCTATACATATTTTTGTAATATTATTTGTTGCATTTGCTTGAGCAGTAGAATAGGTACTATACAAATGATTGTATTATGTATGATATTTGCTTGAACTGCAGAATCTTACAATGTATGTATTGTACAATTATGCATTGTATTTATTGAAAAGTACATTTAAGTTTGAATATAATTGAATATATTTTGATACTTCTTTTAGCCGTCGAAATGTGTTGATAATGATTGTCATACTAATTCTCTTTCCAAAGATGAACGAGGACAATTGTTCTGCTTTCCGAGGAATGAAGTTTTGCGACGCCAGTGGATTGTTCAAATGAATAGAAATAACGAAGAATACTTATGGAAAACTCTGCAGAAGCAGGGTATTTATACCTCACGCTGAGATCTTTAAATCAGGATCCCGTTGAAAATCTCTTTAGTATCGTTATGTAATAAAAAAAATAGCAAAAGTTGATACAAATCAAAATGTAATAATAGATGATTTTTTATCAAAGATGCCGTAAAAATAAATTATTGTATATACATATAATTATTTGTCTTATTATTAATTGAACTAGAAAAACAAATAATGAAAATATACTACTGCCCGTCATTTTGACAGTTATTTCAACTCAGCATCGCAAGAGTGCCGTGTTTTAGAATTTAACATAGAGTTGGCAAGTCTGATGGTGTATGATGGTGGTGCCAAGGCATCTAAATGTCATAGCGCCTAAATTTCACAGCGTCCAAACTTTACAGCGTCTAAATGATGCCCCACCACCAATTGTCACAGCAAAAAAATCAATTTCTGAGTTTTTACAAATTATTTCTAAATCAGTCAAAGACTATACATATATGAAGTTGAACTTTCAGAAAAAAAATATGGTAAATGACCCCATTCGTTTGGGCTTGTACACTCTGAACAATATAATAAATTGCATTTATCAGTTGTCGCATAGTTTTTATTAGATTGCAATAAAATCAACATCCTGTACTTATTACAAAACTATCTACTGTTGTTTCCTATTTGACCTTCAAACAATGGTTGATTGTTTTTGTTTTTGTTACGCCGGTGTCTACCCTTCCGGTGACGTGAGCCACTGGAGCATAACACACCTAACAGCCTTTGTCTCAGTTGTTGCAGTCTATAAGGAAGTTACTTTTAAGTTAATGCATTTCATTGATGTTTATTTATTTATTTATTTTTTGAATAGACAAATTCTTAATTTTAAAATTGAAAAATCGTCAAGTACATCAAAATGGATTCGATTTATTTTACTGTAAAAAAATACACATCAAATCTGGCTGTTCGTATAAAAAATTGTCATCTCCTTTTCTTCGTACGGTAAATAAATAAAATTTGGATATTTATCCGGTATTTACCCCGAGGTCTATTTACCTACCCAAGAGGGTCCTCCACCATAACAAAAAATAATTAAATATACGAGTAAACTTATACTTAAAGTATTACTCAATAAATAACGAGTAAATTAAAAAAACATATTTACATCTCGCTAAGAGAGGTATTGAATTCATGCTAAAAATCGCATATCCAGATGTTAGTGAATAAGCACGTTTTAAGATCCCTAGAATCCGATTATAACATTTTTACGATGATGTCCCTGTGTGTGTGGATGTGTGTGTGGATGTTGGATCCACGATTTCTCAAATACTATAAGACTTAAGACATTTTTAACTACGGATTCCTCAATCTAACAATAATGGGAACAGTTGATTAAGTTTTGGTAACAATTGGACAACCGGAAATAGTAGTTACAAGAAAAAAATCATCTAAATATTATTTATCGAAAATTTATGTAAATACTTATATTAAAGAACGTTAAATTCTTTATTCGATAAATGTAAATTCATTATTATATCTTCCATAGATTTAGAGATAAAGAAATGCATATAAAATAATTTGATGTAAAAATTCTCAGATCAAACTACTTCAAGGCAAGAAATTCAAATGTTTGTAATTGACACACACATGTCACTGTCGAAAATATTTGTATGCCACTGTCAAAAATATTTGTACATTATTATGAAGATTATGCTAATAAAAAAAAGTAAACAACGCAAAAGAATATACGTAAAAAAGAATATAAAAGGAATTTGCGAAAAAATGACGAATATAAAGAAAAAGAAAAGGAAAGTAGAAAAATAAATTTCAGGATATTGAATATAAAGAAAATGTATGTATTGTACATAATTTATATTAAAATATCCTATAGATTTTGCAAATATATGTGAGAATTATTTTGTAGTGAGACATGTATATATGTATTTGTATTTAAAAATATTTTTTGTGCAACCGGACGCGAAATAAGCATTTTGCAGCCGCAATACAGCCCGCGAAATTGGATTTCGCGAGCGTTGTTATGGTAACGGCCGCGAAATTAGGTAAACAATTTTGACAGTTAAGAATTGCATGGTTTTGTTCATCAAATGTTAATTCCATAGTCACCTTGAAAGCTAACTTTCTATTTACTATGAAACTGTTTAAAATTAATAAAATTTGTAATTACATATTTTTTACGGTTGCACAAAAAATATTGTGTACACCTTGTCCGTGAAATCCTTTAGCGCCCTCGAGATTGTCTTGCCTCGGCCGCAAGCGGCCTCGGCGACAATTTTTCTCTCGGTACGCTAAAGAGTGATTTCGCGGCGCAACCAGGTAAAATATCTGGCGAGAGATTATGTGTTGGCCACATCAGATTTTTTAAATAATTATTTGTGAGATTTTTGAAATTTGTTTTCAATGTCACACTATTGCTCAAGCTATATTGGATGACAAATTGATACAAACCTTAAATGGCTTTATTTAAACTTTATTTTGGTGCAAATAAATCCATATTATCTTGAAAATGCTTTGTGTAATACGCATTTCAAAATCGTCCTGTCCCTGTTATCACTCTGTATATTGAGACATCAAATGCGGTCTCTCCACTCAATGTCGAAGGTACAACACAATCGCACGAGGTAAACGATTGTGACATTAGTTCTTGCGATGGAAACTCGTTTTCAACACGGTGAAAGAACAGATATTCAATGAATCCATTCACAACTGCTGCAATGTACTACTTCAACACTCGTCATCAGGCGAATAGCAGCTCATCAACTCTCTATTAATTTTGTCTAGAGTCTAGACAACGTTTTAGTGTCCAAGCGAGTGTTTCTAAGTTTGTCAAAGCAAGTCAATAGCCATTCGATGTAATTGTGGAAACTGGTAGTTTTTTTTACGGAGTAGAAATGTGGTGTATGAAAGAGTGGTTTCTAATGTATTCTTTTTGTGCCAGTGATGTCATAGCTGATAACTTATACAGCACTTTTTTTTACCAAATGTCATTTCGAAATATCAAATTAGAAAACCTTTTAAATATATTCTATACAATTTGAAGAGGTGTTGGATAAAATTTTGTATGGCACATGTGTGTTACTTACATAAATCATTTGAGAAAATTACCCCACAGTTTTCATGCGTGACTTATTTGCAATATTTATTTATTTATTTATTTATTTATTAAATACACTACCCAAACAGGAAACCTAATAAGTAGGGTAGGAAATTAAATATATTATAAGCACAAAATACTATGACATTTGAAAATTTTACAATATACAAGCTGTACGCACAGTAATAAATAAATAAATAAATAACTTTACTTGAAGCTCAAAATAGTTTTTCTTCAAAAATTACCTTTAAATGTTATGATAAAAATTAAAGATTATTAAATTTTCTACAGATTTGCATTATCTAATACGTTTTCTGCATATTTTATGCATAAATTTATAAAATTATTTATAATTTAAATCCCGGAGCCTATACGCTTTAAACAAACAAAACTCTTTGGTTACGCAGTTATTCAAATCAAATGTATGTAACTGACAGATATAACACACTTGTACCATAAATAGTATTTATTACAAAATTAATCTCCAAAAATGGCATATTTTTAAATATACAAGGTATTCATTTTAAATGGGCCACCATTGCTATCTCGAGAACTATAAGAGCTACAAAGATGGGCAAAAAAAAAAACATTATATACAACTTTTAATTCTGAACAACTTCGCACTCTACAGTTTTTGACGTAAAATGAACAGAACAGGAAATTGCAAAAATCTAAAATCTCATGTTAAAACCTTATGTTCAAATTTTAGCGTCAACACCCTGTAGATACAAGAAAATGTGTATTCAGTACAAGCAGAAGATAAATTCAAACTTTTAGATCGTTCAATATTCATTACTCTGAAAGTAATTTTTACATAAGTTTTACACTTTTTGCATTGATGTAATAGCTCGGTTTAACGACTACTAATCGATCGATTAATTTCGAACATTATACAAATTATAATATAATTTGATATTGCAGGAATGCAAAAATTACTATAATTATGTGCTATTGGACTACTTATAGATAATTTTCTCTTCATAACTTCGTGTAAGATTTCATAATTTCTTACCTATTTCTTAATATTACATCACATATTTCAGAAAAATTGCAATACCTAGTATTATAGTGCTATAAACAATATGGTATCCAAAATATAAATTTATAATATTTTTTATAAAATCTCAATTTCCAAATTGTACAAAAATGGACCTCTGTGGTCTGTGGTGCTCTTTCTACAACAGCCATGAGAGCCCGTCTGGTAAGCCTTCTCTGGTGTACAAATATATTGTCCCGTATTATGAGCGCACTTTTATAATAAAAGCGCTTTTCTGGAGCTCTTTCCTCATAAGAATATATTTAATAATATATAAATAAATTTATCATCACGGCAAATTACCCATTCCTGGGTGTGTCAATCTGCTTTATACACAGACTTCGGTAATGATGATGACATATTTGTACCGTGCGGGTGTTTACCAGGAGTCACCTAACGGGCACTCATTGCTGGCGTGGAGATTGCACCACAGGGGTTAATTTTGTGCCATTTAAAATTCGAAATATTTGGCGTCGGTCGGAATCAAACTCGGTTCCCCAGATTCGCGACCAGACACTCAGGCACGCGGCCACGAGACCTCATGTGATAATGATATTTATTTATTTATTTATATATTTATTTATTTATTTAGGAATTTGTAGAAAACCTTAATAGCGGTTTTTCACTAACAATAAATCGGTCAATTTATCTGAAAAGTCGATGAAAATTTAAACTTAACTATTTTCTATGAATTCATTTTTGTTGAAATTAGGACTACCAACTTCTTAATATTATCTTATATGTTTGTGAAATTAGAGTTTAATCTAGCGACGTTTCAGTCTTCTTCAGTAATTTTTTGGAGTGTATATTATACTAATATACTTTATACTAAAATTTATATGCAATACTTGTATCTTCATAAGCCGTTGCCTTGGAAAACCCTAGTATATTTCCAACGTAAACTAATTTAAAGTTTTATTCTCCGAATGAAGTATACATTATACATTACATTGTAAAGACATTTTGAACAGTCCAACTTACAATATTTATGTAGTCATACGATTTATTAGAATATTTGTCTTTATATTTTTATGGAATTCGTAATATTATAAAGTTTAAGAAACTCAATTGACATTTACAGAATTCTAAATACAAGTACATTTTTTTTAATGTAATTACATATTCACATTTATAGAATCATTAATAAATCTGTGGGTTAATGCAAGAACAACCAATGATAACATTTAGTAGGTACTTTTGGGAATGAGCGATTTAAAATCAATACGAAGAATAAAGCAAAAACTAAAATTATATTCTTTTCGCTTAATACAACAGGGTCATCAACTCTATTTTTACCTCCCGCTACCCTTGGTAAGGGAGGTATAGTGATCGTGCTAAAAATCACATACCGAGATTTTGATAAATAATCACATTTTAAGGTCCCTAGAATCCAATTTTAACATTTTCACGATGATGTCTGTGTGTATGAGTGGATCCTCCACTCAAATACTATCATTCAGAAATTTTTGAAACCTTGTATATTTCGATTTTTTCCGTAATGGAAAGAGCCCATTAGATTTTGGTGTAAATCAGATAACCGGAAATGGCATTTTACTAGAAGCTTAAAATAATTTTTCTTCGAAAAATACCTTTAAATTTTATTTTTTCAACATTAATGTTATTATAAAAATTAAAGATTACCTATTAAATTTTTCTACTTATATATTTTATGGATAAATTTATAAAATTATCTATAATTTAAATCCCGGAGCCTACGCTTTAAACAAACAAAACTCCTTGGTTGCGCAGTTTATTCAAATGTATGTAACTGACAGATAAATGTCACTGTTAAAGAACTAATCATTTCAAATTAATAATAGTAACGTTTTAAAAAGAAAAAAGTAAATAGAACAATAGGAAAGGAAATCAATACAGTTTCCAGGATATGTAAATATGTAGGTATGTATTTAACGATTCGCAAAAAAGTTTAAGATAATTCTCATTTTTGGATTAGTGAATTCTATTTTATCCCGGTATTTAAAATTTAATCTTCATTTTATTATCAAAAAAGGTAGTTACTTGGATTAGATTAGACTATATTTTAAGATATAAACTGCCAAAATTAGAGTAAAATTCGCTAATTCAAAAATAAGGATTAGCTTAATCTTTTTTGTGACTCGGGCGGTATGGCGGGAAGTATTGTGTTGGCCACACCAGATTTTTTTATTATTTTAATAATAATTCGTTTAATTTTGAAGCAATTCGTAGTATTAAAAAATCATAATTGTTTTTAGTTCAACTGCATTTGATTTTTAACGAACCCTATAGCTATCTCTCTCGCACAAGTTTTCGTCTCAATCATAATTTTTTCTTATCTACTTTCAATATAATTAATATTTTACTCAATTTTCTGTTATGTTGGAGGACCCTACTGTAATCACTATGAAGGTGCGACGTCATACCGTTAGAGCGAGAATAGTTTTTATTAAAATTATGCATGAAATGTTATATTTTAGTATAAAATTATTTTGATAATAGGACATAAAATATGCAACTTTTTTTAGTACCAAATCCCATTGAATATTTTTGTTAGACTTTGGTGGTTCTGGTATATAAAAATAAAAATATACAATATATATTTATAAACACAATTACAAGGAAACATATTGTAATTAATGTTGTTACCTTGAGATCATGACAATTTGTAGCTACGAGTATTTACAAACAATAGCATAATCATGTAAACGGCCTCAACAACACAAAATATAAAGTTATCTCATTTTTTACAAGGAAAGTTTGTTTTCTATCGCTTAACATGCCTCACCTGATTTCGCGATTTCATATCGCAGTGAAAGCCAATTCTTCCTTGACCAAGGTCGTCAGAAGTCAGTATGATGAGTGAGAGACACTCCGTAGTCAGTAGTGACTCATGTAATGACTATATAAAAATCACCAACTTACAGGAAATAACAGATTGGAAACAGGTAATCACGCGATGGATCACGAGAATGGAATTCCAGATTTTGAAGGAAAAAATTTGAACTAGACAATATATGTAGTTGACTATTTCACTCATAAATATATAAACGAATCCAAATTCAGGATTCTACCTTGTTACAAAGTTTCATTTCGACAAAACACCGCCACAAAAATTTTATCGCACCCTTTAAGCCAATAAGATGTCGTACTTTTACAAGTAAGTGAGTTTTGATAAACGAAAGTTTTTTGACGTTTTAAAAACATATTGTTTACATACCTGTCAAAGTCTATATATTTTCAGTGTTATCAGTTTTTATTAAAAACGAGTCGATTCGGACAGGAATCTATTTAAAACGTTGAAAAAGCAAACTGAAACATAATACCTCTAAACAAAATAAAAATTATAAGATTTTTGTTAAGAAATAAATTATATAAATGATTATCTCATTTTTATTTTGGAAATAGTCATCCGAATACCATTAGTGTTTAAATTTTATCCTGGAAAAAATTTCCGATTGCTTTACTCGAGCCTGTTGCCAATTTATCTCGTGACATTGATCAAAAATCACTCGTTGACAACTCGTGATTTTTTTGTCAATGTCACTCAATAAATTGCTAGGCAACCAGCTCTCGTAACAATCTGAAAATTTTTCCGGCAAAAATTTACCAATTATGATATAAATACTTGTCAAAAACATCCATAGTTCAAATATTATAGGTAAAGGTGGATTCATGCAACATTCATTTTAATTTAATTTTCATTTCATTTACATTAAAAATTAATAATAGATGGAGTCTAAGGTTAAATATAACAACTCTCTAACTCAGACTTGTTAGGACTAGGACCTCTGGCATGGTAACATGTTGAGTAATCTTGACTACTCTGTTTAATTTTCCCTTGTTGTACTACTGATGATGACAACTTAGTTCTCGAAATACATATTTAGTTTTTATTAAATTTAATTTTAAGCTTAAAGGGTAATTATATTAGTTTTAGTCATTTACATTACATTTTAATTTCATTTTCACTAAAAAAGTAGGGTGTTCATACAAATTCAGTAAGTAATTTTATATCTGTGTATAACTAAATTCATTAACAATATCAGTTCACCGTTTACATAAAATAGCTGTCACTTTGTTCTTCGCGCATGCGCAGTTGTCTTATTCACTACATTTCTAGTGAAAATGTAATGAAAAGTTAAAAGTTGTTTAACTTTGAAATGTACTAATGTAATGAAAATGTAGTTAAAATGAATAATGCGCTTGCATGAACATGTCCAATTATTTTCATTATTTTAACTTTTTAGAATTAAAATGTAGTGAAAATGAAATTAAAATGTAATGAAAAGTTAAAAGTTGTTTAACTTTGAAATGTACTAATGTAATGAAAATGTAGTTAAAATGAATAATGCGCTTGCATGAACATGTCCAATTATTTTCATTATTTTAACTTTTTAGAATTAAAATGTAGTGAAAATGAAATTAAAATCAATGTTGCATGAATCTTCCTTAAATATGGCAGTGACATATATCTACTTTTAAGGATGCCAACCATTTTAAAATATGAGCGTTTCTACAAATATGTCTTATAAAAAGTCTAATTATTACGTAATTGCACATAAATATTTATCTTTCTATATCTTAACATCCAATAATAATTTTCTAATATTTAAACTTGATCCTGAGTCAAATTAAGTTGCAGAAATCTAGAAAAACAGGGAAGCTTGAACGGACTAAGGTTGTTTAGCTCAATTAGTAATAATATAGTTACAGTGTTTAATCCATATAACAAATTTTGATTACTTGTTTATTATTCTTTGTGCGTTTTCATTGAAGGATAGGATGTATTATTGTTACATCACTGTAAATTGTAATTTTTCTCAAAGTATATGCGTAGGCAGATCAATTACATCAGTTACTATCTTTAAACATTATTTAATCAGAAGTTATTACACTACTTATTTCATTGAGTCAAATCTTTTTTGTCGTTTGAAAACTGAATGGGGTATTCTATCCCTGCAAAGAAACAGAAAATTTTAATAATTATAAGAAAGTTTTAGTTAAGGGAAAATAAAGAAATATTACTTTGAAGTAATAAAAATACTAATTAATGTTCCGGGCCTATTAATGGATTATTATCGTAACAATTTTTCTAATTTTTATTGTGTTTTGAGGTGTTATATTTAAGTTTGCTTTTTCAACGTTTTATATAGATTCATGTCCGAATCGACTAGTTTTTAATAAAAACGATAACACTGAAAATATACACACTTTGACAGGTACGTAAACAATATGTTTCTAAAACGTCAAAAAAATTTCGGTTATCAAAACTCACTTGCAAAAATATGACATGTTATTGGCTTAAAGGATGCGAATTTTTTTTTTCTACAGTCTATATACAAAGTAGCCATTTGCATTTTCTTTTGTCAACGCAAAATGTAATTTTGCCGCTCATGCGCGACAAAGTAGAAAAAACGCTCTCTGTCCTAATTTCTGACTATACAATGTTGAGAAATGTCACTTGTCTACATTCTTAATAGAACGTTTAGTCAGGAACTAATGGCACTGTAGTTACACATTTACCACCTTCACAAGTCAATCTGACATAGCTATAACTGCTGTCAGTATATTACATAACCAAACAAAATGCCGCACTGCTGTGAAAATAAAATAGGGCATTTATTTACAAAAACGAAAGTATAAAATGCTTAGATTCGATTGAAGCAATAGCTCAAGAAGAATGGAAAATAACGATAAATTAAAATTAAATATTAAATAAATTGTGTGAAGTTGTGCTGCTACCTGCAAAAGTTTGGCGTGAACGCTCCCAATGGACATCCACTTTTCTACTGCACTAACTTAATGTACTTATAATAAATTATACAAAAACGTATAATGTTCATTGCAAAATTGGCATTAATTTTTTATAAAAACGAAAGCCAAAACAATATCTAGAAGTCATATTTGAATACGTTCCTAACTTCACTGCAAAACTATTGAGTAGTACTGTACGTACAAATGTACATTTTATTATTTTTTTGTTGGAGGAGTGTAGAAAAAATCTTGTATTTGTGTTTCGAGCGCAAACGGACATTGTCGATTTCGAGAGAATCTCTCAGACGACAATGTCCCATTTTGCGCTCTTAATACACAAATAGCTATTGTGACGGTGTTTTATCAAAATGAAACTTGGTAACTAGGTAGAATCCGGAATTTGGATTCGCTTATAAATTTATGAACGAAATAGTAAAAAAAATTAAATAAATCGGTAAAATATCCCATTACACTTTTTATTAAATAAATATATCATCACGGATTTATCCAACGCTGGATGGCGTTTACCAGGCGTCACCCCAAGGGCTCTCAAAATTTCATCTTAATTCATATTTACAGAAAATGTGTACCGATGCACTGAAAAAAATAGGTTCACGTTTATAGTTAAAAATGATTCCCTAATACTTTTTTATTAACATCAGATAATAAAATTACTCAAGTAGAATTATTTTATTTGCGTCAGTGGATGCAGATTTGTATGAGAACAAATTTTTATTTTTAACGAATAATCTTCTAATTTAGAAAAAAATATGTTCCACTTTACTGAAATACAAATATTGATTACTACTTTAAAAAAATCTGATGTGGCCAGCACATTACCTTCCGTCAGTTGTATGTATTTTGTACATACAAATTTCATACGGAAAGTTCCTTGCTAAATTAAATATTCTATTACTTGTACATTACCTTCCGGCAGTTGCATGTATTTTATGCAAATTTCATATAGAAAATTATTATTTTGTGACGTTTTCTATATACTGTGTAATGTATCTGCAGAAATAAAAGATTTACTATTATTATTTCTTGTACATTACCTTAAAGCAGTTGTATGTATTTTATACAAATTCCATACAGAAAGCAAAAGATCCTATATTTCCCGTAAAATTATAAGACAAACACACTATCTCAATTTCACTTGACACTGACATCTTTCAATCAGAATTTTCTTAATATAGTAGCTGTTTCCAAAGCTATGGCTACTTTATGAAATTTAATTTCTTTATAATTTTTTAACTCTATATCCATTTAATATTAAGTATAAAATGCAGTCAAATCGTATAGAGAATAAAATATTCTTTAATATTTATAATAACATCAAATGTGAAAAAATTATATTTAACATAGTTTTTTCAAGAAAAACTGTTAAAATCTTCAAATAATGGTACTTCCGGTTGACCAATTGTAACCAAAATCTAATCAGCTCTTCATATGGATGTAACGAAGAAGTATACGAAAAAATTATAATTTTTGTAACTGTAGTATTAGAGTTATCGCAGACGAAAATTTTGTTACACACACACACACATCCACACACACACACACATCCACACACACGCACACACACACACATACAGACATCATCGTAAAAATAGTAAATTCGTATTCTAGGGACCCTAAAACGTGCTTATTGATTAAAAACTCATCATCGAATTTTTTGACCAAAGACAATACCTTCCTTACCTAAAGGTGACGGAAGGTAAAAATTAATTCTCTATTTTTGAATATAAACTTAACAAAATAATTACAGTATATATTTCTTTAGTTTAGAATAATTAAAACTACATTTACTGATTTTTTTTTTTAAGACAGCGAATAAATATTCTATAATAGTCAAGATTGCACCCTAAAGCTATGGCGTCGCAAATCATAAGCAACTTGCGACTCGTTTGTAAACAGTTGAAGTAAGTTATTTGTTATAAACGAAAGATGCTGCCTCTTGTGTAATGTACGTAATATTAAATACCTATGTATGTAGTATACATTATTTAATATCATACATATACATTTATTGTAGCAGAGGAATTTACTAACAAGGCAACAAGGGGAAACCAAGACCTCAGACACACCAATTTGAAAGAAATTGTATAGTTATAAAAGTACTTTCCATATAAGGAACATAAACTAACCGATTTTATGCAATACTGTCATATGGCAGAGAAATTGATGAAAAAAGTGTAGCAGCTATTGTTTTCTGACAATAAGAACACTTTGAAGGTTTGTTTCTCGGTTTGTTTATAATTTATTATTGTTTTTTTACTCAGATTTGTAACATAATAAACGATGTAGGTTTTTGTTATAAATAAATAAATTCTTTATTCGCTACGAATTTATTTATTATATACATCCATTATTGGACCATATAAAAATTTTCGGTATTAGAAATAAATTTAAACCTAATAATTTGAATAAACTCACTAAAATCGTAAATGTATTTGCTATTTTAAGAATAAGTTTTACTTGTATTAGAATTTGTGATATTTATTTCAGTAAAAAATTTCACTGAAATAGCGATTTCTATTCAGTTATATCAGATATTCTTTCAGAAACGTTAGTAAAGAATTTTACTATTAGAAATTTTAGTTTCTGAAACAGTTAAAAATCAATAGAAATAATTTTTTATATCCTCAAGTAATATTTTCCTTGTCACGATATTAGAGAACATTTTTCGCTACTAGAAGCAACCTATTTTTTTCAGTGTGCATTATCGTTTATTTTAAAAATGTGTACCGATGCATTATCGTTTATTTGATTGTTAAATAACGCCGTGAGAGAAACGAAAGTCCTGCTGTTAAGTGTCGATTATTGTTTCAGGACTTCTGCAGCCTTCGTAGGTGTTCATTACAGGAAAGATAATGCATGCGGGACAAACATGTCGAGAGACTATTTATAGCCATTGCCGTAGTATTCAGCTAAGAGTACGAGTAAGGGGACAGTTAACGACCTCCTCTAATTTGATAATTAAACACACTTAAAGATAGTAAACAAACATTATATTCTAGGGCCATACGAGTAGATAAATTCTAGAGTAATGGCGTTTGTTGGTACACAGATAATCAAATCAGATCATCATAAACCAATATGGATACGAGGCCAAAATCATATTAGCTGGGCCGGTTAACATTTTCAACAAACAAATTATTAATAATAGATGGAGTCTAAAGTTAAATATTACTAAAACTATTATAAATACCCCTTAACCTTAAAAATTAATTTTAACAAAAACTAAATACGAGAACTTCAACTAATTTAAATAGTTTCTGCTCTGTTCTGTTATTTTTAATTTTTATGTACACTAATTTAAATAGTTTCTGTTTCAAATTTTAACTGAATATTAAGGAAACCATATACTTTTATGTCCAGTAATAAAATTGGGGTGACAAGCCGTAGGGCAAGAGTAGTACATTATTTTTCATTTTTATGTACATTAATTGAAATAGTTTCTGTTCTGTTCTGTTATTTTTAATTTTTATGTACACTAATTTAGTGGCCTATTCAGAGAAATACAGTCATAAAGGTTGCTGTGCATATAAAGATTGTTATCATAAAGACATTTGTAACAATCTTTATGAATTTGTCAATTCAGAACCTACGTCGGTATTACTAACAATCTTTACAAAATAATACTTGTGAATGAACCAGATTATTTGATAATTGCTAACTTCATTATACATATATGAACCTAATCTAACCTTAATATTAGCTTTCAACGTTTTATTTTTTTTTTAAATAATGGATTGTCGATTATATTTAGTACGCAATCGTTTCCCAAAACAACTAAAGAACAATATGGTATTTATGTCATATTTGGAAATTTCTACATTATTTAGAACGGGTTTGTTAATTCCTACAAATGACCTCAACGTGATTGAAAATTTATGGGAAGATTTAATTTTTTTATTTTAACTGAATATGTAACAGAAACATCACATCACACAGTTTTCAAGAATACCACAGAATGTCAAAAAGAACTTTCTTCTACCACAGTATTTATCGTTCTTATGCTCATTATTCAAGTAGAAGCAGTATTTGGGAGAAAGGTCAATATTAATAATATTTGATTGATATAATAAGCTGTCACATGTCAAATAACAACGTGATAACAACCATAAATACATAGTTTTAGCAATCGTTATGATAAAGACTGTCAAAACGCTTAACAATTGTTGACAGTAACCACTTTCAGTACTGAGAATACCAAATTCGATTTTAACAATCTTTATAGTACATAACAACCATAAAGACCATAACGACTACACAAATATTGAGTTCTGAATAGGCCCCTTAAATAGTTTCTGTTTCAAATTTTAACTGAATATTAAGCAGGCCATATACTCTTTTGTCCATTAATATAATTGGGGTGACAAGCCGTAGGGCAAGAATGGTACATTATTTTTCTTCTTTATATACATTAATTTAAATAGTTTCTGCTCTGTTCTGTTATTTTAAATTTTTATGTACACTAATTTAAATAGTTTCTGTTTCAAATTTTAACTGAATATTAAGAAGGCCATATACTCTAGATTTTGGGATATAAAAATTGCTCTTATGACGAGTATCATAATCGTGTAGACTTGAACTCATGGTAAATGATGTTTTATTCTTATAAATGAACAGACAAAGTTCGTAGATGTAAATTGAAGTTAAAGTCATGATATTTAATTCCTTAAATATTCCCCTAATGTACTATTAAAATTTAGTAGAAAAAAGTAAAAGAAATGTCCTTCGTAACGCATATTACTCTGTAAAATGATTGATTACAACAAAGAATATTTTATTGATTACAAGGATGAATCCAACAAAGTAAATTTCAACAATATTTTAATAATAGCAATTTACGAAGATAAAAATATAATAAAATTGTGGTGGAAATGATAAATGTATAGTTTCGAAGGGGCCTCGTATGTAGTAATAATAATAACTCTGGGCCTCGCGGTTTCTAGCAGTGGCGCGGCCCCCGAATGTTATTTCTACCATTTCGCAGATGAGGTTTCAGTATTATGATTAAATATTGGGCGACTTAAAAGATTTGTTTAAAATTTTCATCGCGTCGCGTAAAGATAAAGGGTCACTTGCATTTCTTAGTGCCTTGGTTGTGAATACATAACCTAAATCTATAAACAATATAAAAATGTAAATACTACGAATTATAGTATATGATATAAAATGCTTACTCGTATATTCTTTCAATGGGTATGTGACTATATTCGAATTTTAATATGTATGTCATAAAATAAAAAACAAACCATTATAGCTTCTCATTATAATAATAAAAACGAAACATTAATTTGTAATAATATTGTTATTAACAATTTAATGTTTTGGAGAAGGGATATATGCCGTAAGTATGTTAGAATCGTGGACAAAGACAGATAGACTACGGGAAGGAAAGAGACAGTTATAAATCAGCCTATCAGAGCCGCGTTTATGTTATCTGGCTATAACTATCTCTTTCCCTCCCAGTCTAACCGTCTTTTTTCAAGCTTCTACCATTGATACGTCACAAATCCCTTCCCCAAATTTTTAATAATTATTTTCTCGTAAAGTACGAATAATTAATCGATGTAAAAAAATACGGGTATTTTATTTTTTTGTCTAGTATCATATTATGTAAAAATCTGATGTGGACACCACACGACTTCCTTGTACACAAGACCAATATGAAGTATAGACCCAAGTATAAAACACGTATAAAATTGCACGTATTTGACGTAATTTGACATTAGCATCTATTTTTTATTTTTTTGTTATTTTTTGTCCTAATCCATAGCAAGCTTCATTACAAAAGCCCAAAAATTATATGTTTTAAATATACATATCTCGCTTATACGAAGGGCTAATTTAATAATACTTGATGTGCTAGACACAGAATTTAATTCTCTAAATATTTTATTTGAAGCATTTATTTCTAAAATCAAAATGAAACCATTTTATTGAAGAAAAACTGTTAACAACTTCAGGTAATATGTCACTTCCGGTTAGCCTGTTTTAACCAAAATCCACTATGTTATTCCATTTGACATAAAAGTCTTATATACCAAATTTGTAAAGTGTTAGATTATATTTTAAGATAGTTTTTCATCAAAATCTATTATAGGCTTCAAATAAAGTACCATTTCTAGAAATTATGTAATGACCAAAAAGGAAGGTGCACAACTAGATGTTATAGCAGTCCTAAATATAAAATTTCAACTTTCTACGGCTTACCGTTTTTGAGTTATGCGAGATACATACGCACGTACGTTCGTACGTACGTACGTACGTACGTACGTACGTACGTACGTACAGACGTCACGACGAAATTAGTCTGAATGGATTCAGGGATGGTCAAAATGGATATTTCCGTTGAAATCTCAAAACCGAAATTTTTCGCGATTACAATACTTCCTTTACTTCGTACAAGGAAGTAAAAATAAAAATTTGGTCACATACCCCATTATGTATATTCGAGTGTATATTGCTTTCAAAGTACTGGCGATATATAATTCTAACTGATACTTTCATCTGATTTTGACATTTGTTATCGATCATTAATATGATAACAACAGCATATTAATTATCGATAAATTTCAGTGTGTTATCGACTATCATTAACCAATTTTAATGATCAAGAAACTTACAGAATCCCAATTTGAATTGCAATCGATCATTATCTCGATAATGATCGATAAATGATAATGATTGACTTACAGAATAGCTCCGAATATTTTTAAAAATTTAATACTTAGATTTAATAAAAGAAAAGTGCTGAATTCGCTGATTGGCATTAACAAAAGTGTTGTGTTATTGTTTCAGTCCAAACATCAAACAAATGCATCATGTCCGTCTCAAACGGCCACAACGGCACTCACTCATCCAGCCGCCCAAATAGTTTCTACGACAACTACGGGGATTCCCCTCCAGACGACATCAACACCATAACCTACAAATCCGATGAGGTTAGAAAACATCCCCATGATTCGACCCTAGAGCAAGACCGTGACAGGAGTCCAACGCAGGAATTCCTTTTGAAGACGACAGTGCCACAGAATCTCGCTGCTACTAACCTAGCGGGCCGACATACCCCAACTAGAAATAGCTTGCGACACAGCCGGATGATAGTGATGAGCAGAACGGGAACAAGTAAGATATTTATGTGATTGTGGTTAGGTTGCATTGGTTGATTTTTGGCGGCAACGGATGTGGGGGTTTTGGTTTATTTGGAATGCGGTGTAATACAAAAATGAAGCGAATGAATGTGTGTGAATGATGGGCAGAGACGGATTGGGAATTTTATTTTAATGGGGAATTCTAGTAACCGGCCCCAATCATACCGGCCACGAGTATTAGGGTCATTGACCATTTGTATGAACAACTAATTAACGGGCTTACGGGCCTATTCTGTAACTCAGTTGTTAATTTTTAACAACTTGTTAAAAATATTAACCAATCAAGTATGTTGATACATAACAAAAATTAGGATTTTTAGTTGTTAAATCAATAGCTATTGGATAATAGTTTTAATCAGTTGTTAAAAATTAACCACTGTGTTACAGAATAGGTCTGTTATTCTGTAACAAAGTGGTTAGTTTTTCACAACTGGCTAAAAAATGTATCCAATAGATCTTGATTTGACAACTAAAAATCCAATTTTTGTTATACAGGATGTTCATTTTAAATGGGTCACCATTGCTATCTCGAGAACTATAAGAGCTACAAAGACGGTCAAATAGGCAATGTAAAAACTAATGAAAAATAACATGCTTAAATTTTATTAAAACTGTCGTAAATGCTTCCATGATAGAACTACTTAAGGGGATCTACGCCTATGTCCACGCTTTTCAAAATGAACGAAAAGAGCTCTAAATTTTGCTAATTGTGCAAAATTTGTTACGAATTTATAACTTATTTTTATCATATTATTAAAAAAAGTTGTTATGTCTGTAACTTTTTACCTCCCGCTACCCTTAGTAAGGGAGGTAGGAGGTATAGGGATCGTGCTAAAAATCGCATATCGAGATTTTGCTAAATGACCACGATTTAAGGTTCCTAGAATCCAATTGTAACATTTTCACGATGATGTCTGTGTGTTTGTGTGTATGTGTGGTTCCCGTTTACGCTCTAACTTACTTTGTGTGTGTATCCTCCACTCTAACTCAAATACTATCATTCAGAAAATTTTGAAACCTTGCATTTATACTTATTCTAATATGGAAAGAAACCATTAGATTTTGGTGCAAATCAGATAACCGGAAATGGCACTTTACTTGAAGCTCAAAATAGTTTTTCTCCGAAAAATACCCTTAAAAGTTATTTTTTCGAGATTTATGTCATTATAAAAATTAAAGATTATTAAATTTTCTATTGGTTTGCATTAATACTTTTCTCGAGGGGGTAATCACTAGGGTAATTTGGTGTACAAAATTTTGGTAATGTTGGTAATGTCTTGGTAATGTTGGTAATTTTTGGTAATGTCTTGGTAATGTTGGTAATTTCTGGTAATGTCTTGGTAATGTTGGTAATGTTTTGGTAATGTTGGTAATTTCTGGTAATGTCTCGGTAATGTTTTGGTAATGTTGGTAATTTCTTGGTAATCTTTCTGTGTTATTAGGTTTTATTAAATTGTTATTATTCAAATAATTGTGAGCCCGCTATAACCGTTTAAAAAATTAACATTAACATAACGAATGATCATAAATTTGCTAGTAGGTATTAAAATCAGTAAATGCAAGATTACTATTATTTACATCTCTTGTTTTCAATTTTAATATTGTTAAAACTCTTTTATTGTGTTCTCTGATGTAAAAACTGAAGCTTAGTTTTCATATTCTTGCCACTATTATTATTTTATATTATATTATTATTATTATTATTAACTAAAATATTATATTATTTGTTTTATTATATGTATCTGCAAAATTTTATTATTTATATATTGTCATTCCTTAATTAATTAATAATACACTTTAATTATAAATACGTTTTGCGTTTAAGATTTTATAATGCATTCTTATATTTAAAGCGCATGTTCCACAAACATCTCGCGCTGTTAGGTGAGCGCTATACTCTGGACGGCGAACAGATTCGGTAATTAAATAAATGGGCAGGGCCTAACTAGCGCAGTACAGTACACGCAGAAGTCAGCTTTACATGTTACAAATTAAGAAATATGAAACCATTCTGTTTTTATTTGAAATGAAGTTAATGCACAAATTAAAGAGGAAATTGAAATTATATAATACTATTTTTATGGGAAGGCAGACTATTTATACACAAAATTCAGAGATTTCACAGATAGGTTAGAACACAAATACCAAACCAAACGTAATGGCGGACTCAGTACCGATTCCGCTATGACCGATCTCAGTAGTCGTATTCATGCAGCTGTGTAAAAACGGGTTACCAATAGCAATGTTCCATTTTAATTTAATGCTCGTTAGTGGGAAGAGTTTCTTCCGAATCTGTTCGCCGTCCAGAGTATAGTAGTGACATCGCGTTCTCTTATGGTAGTGCAATATCAATGATTTATATTATATGTTGATGTTATTTAGAGACATAGTTGTAAATCACATTATCAGTTATGTCATATTACTGGTCAATCTTAATTATTACAATATGCATTTCGTTTTTATAGTAATAATTTTTTACGGGATCCTTAATATTTATTATAAAAGTAATACGAGTATTCATAATTTTGGAATTGTGTCGATAATTTATCAAGTAATTTATAGTAATGTTTCAGTAATGTCAGTAATGTTAATTTTTTGGAAATGTTTTTAATATTTCAGTAGGTTATAAATATGGTAGTTGCTTGATAAATGCTTTTTTGTGTAGAAACAATCACTGAAGAGCAGGTTAGGGTGTATGCTTCCCCTTTATTGTTAAATATGTCAATTTTCAGGAAATCAATATGAATCTTCATATATGTACACATATGTTGGAAATAATAATGTCATAAAATCTTGATAACACATCGATAATGTAATAATATATCAAAAATGTCTTGGTAATATTTCGGTAATGTTGGTAATGTTTTAGTAATGTTGGTAATGTGTCGGTAATGTTGGTAATTTTTCGGTAATGTTGGTAATGTTTCGGTAATGTTGGTAATGTTTTGGTAATGTTGGTAATTTTTTGGTAATGTTGGTAATGTTTCGGTAATGTTGGTAATGTTTTGGTAATGTTGGTAATTTTTTGGTAATGGTAATTTAGTGTACACAATTTTTGGTAGTGATTACCCCCTCGACTTTTCTATATATTTTATTGATAAATTTATAAAATTATCTATAATTTAAATCACAGAGCTGCGTTTTAAACAAACACAACTACTTGATTAGACAGTTCATAAGTCAAATGTATGTAACTGACAGATAAATGTCACTGTCAAAGAACTAATCATTTCAAATTAATAATAGTAACGTTTTAAAAAGAAAATAGTGAATAGAACCATAGTTATACGGAATGAATTTTAATACAGTATCTAGTATAACTAAATATGTAAGTATGTATATTTAAATTAATGAAAATTAAATAGCGGGAGGTGTTGTCAGATTTTTATTTATACTTTAGCGTTGAAAATACAAAAACACGTCTCAGGTATTTACTAATACTGACTATATTTGGACTCTATTCTGTAACTCGGTGGTTAATTTTTAACCACTGGTTAAATTTTTTATCCAATAGATATTGATTTGACTTGGTTAAAAAATTTAATCAGTGGTTAAAAATTAAACACTGAGTTACAGAATAGGCCCCTTTTTTCCTTCATTTTTAATAAAATTTAAACCCTCGCTCTTAGAAAACATGAATTAAGGTACGTAACTTTTAAAAATGTTAAAATATTTATTGTTTATTCGAAAAATTATTTCCAAAATTAACCAAAAATCAACAATTTTAGTTTTTCCCCAAATATAAGAACAATGATATCGCAAAAATAAAAAGTTACAGACATAATATCAACTTTTCTTAATAAATATGTTAAAAATAAGTAACAAATTCCCAACAAATTTTTTTTCTTTTCGTTCATCTAGAAAAGCGTAGACGAAAACATTTTTTATTTAAAAAAGTGTTGTTTATACGATTGTTTGAGCGTCACTAATCGCGTGAATGCAATTTACAACGGAACAACATACATGGTGCCCTGTTTTCACTTATCACTTCAAATTCTGTTTTACATAACGCGAGAACATTCGAAACAATAGGACATTACTACGTCATTCGACGGCTTTGTTTTCGGTTTACGTGGATTTCCTACAAAATATTTTACTACCCATTACAATAGACTGTTTTGTTTATGCAAATGATACGGTTGTCGTTTACTATTATCTGAATTTTACGCTTCGTACATTCAAATTTGATAAGGAAAGTGAGTTTCTTTAATTATGTTATTTCAAATTTTTAAAATTAAACTACGTATAAAATAAAAAGTATTGACGCACGTTTTTATTTTAGAATCAGATTAACACACCCAGAAATGGGTTAAGGTTAAGTCCCGATGATTTATTTAATTATTTATGTTGAAACACTTTAGTAAAAGTTGTATGATGAAAGAAATAAATATAATTTTTTATTTTTAATGACTAATACATGGTCAAAATACAGCCATGAGAGTTTTTACAGTAGATGTTCGTGGCTATTTTTGGCCAATTTAAAAATTAATAATCTGATGTGGTCAGCACACGATTTCCCGCCAATTCCATGTTTAAAATAGCACTTCGGGTTTATGAATTTTAGCCAAAATCTAATATGTTCCCCTTCATACAAAAGTTTCAAATACTAAATTTGAAAAGTTATGAAATATAATAAATTTTTCACAAAAATCTTTTCAGAGCTTCAAGTAAAGTATCACTTCTGGTTCATCAATTATAGCCAAAATCTAATATGTTATTCCCTTTGATACAAAAGTCTTAAATATTAAAATTGAAAAGATTTGGATTATATTCTAATATAGTTTTCCATTAAAAACAGTTATGGGCTTCAAGTAAAATACTACTTCCGGGTGTCCAATTTTACTCAAAATCTAATCAGAGCTTCAAGTAAACTATTACTTCCCGTTTATTAATTTTAGCCAAAATATTATTTCCCTTGATATGAAAGTCTTAAATACTAGAATTGAAAAGTTTTGGATTATACTTTAATATAATTTTTTAATAAAAACTGCTATGGGCTTCGAGTAAAGTATCACTTCCGTTCGTCTAATATTACCCAAAATCTAATCAACTATTAATATGAATGTAGAAAGCTTGAATACAGAAAATAGAAATTTTTGAAAGTTTGATATGTTATCGTGGACGAAAAAATCGTCACACACACAGACATCATCGTAAAAATAATAAAAACGTGTCGTGGGGACCCTAATTCGTGCTTATTTACTAAAAACGCACCATCGAAATTTTGGACCGATAACATTACCTCCTTTACCTACGGTATGACGGGAGGTAAAAACAATCAATCACAGATTATGTTAGTTGTAGAAAAATTAATTGTAGTCATCTTTTAAATTTTTCTCTAAAATAATCCCTAAATATTTGACAGAGTGAAACACTGCTAGTTAACTGCTCGCAAATCACCATCAATCACTTGTTCATGCTACCAGTCATTGTACTACACTGTCTACCCCAAACAAATATTTTATTTTATAACCCTATTTTTCTGTCTAACAAAATGCCACATCCAAGATTTTGGCGCCCAAACTATTACTTGCTTTACTGAGAACAATATTCATTGACGAATGTCAAGAAATTTTACACCCTTCCACAAAAAAATTCGATGAATTTTCGCCATTTTTCTATTACGAACACCCTCGCGAACACCGTAATATACGTATACGAGTAATAATATACTGAGCACTGTCAACACTTTTTGCAACTGCAAAAATGTTTCTACTCTACCCGGAACTTTGACATAACCTGAACCGATCTCTTTCTCAATTATCGTCGATTTTCTGTTACATTTTAAGTCACTGTCGATGTGGTTTCATCCTCTTAATATTAAAAAATGAATATGTAAAAAAGTACTCACCATTTCGTTGTCTTGTTTGAAGTTCTCGTCAAAAATGTAGCTCGTTCTGTCTGTCTTTTCATCTGCATTGAAGTTCCACCGGCTCTGTAGCCTATAAAGAAACGAATAACATAAGTTACCGGGTATAAAATAAGCGGACAATTTCTCGGGATAAAATATCACACACTCACATTTCTGTATTTACAGCGAAAATCTCACGTGAGACAATCGAAAATTCACTTTTAACTAATTTGGTTTTAACAAGTTTTCGTCTGTTTAACGTTACGTGTTGAATACAAATTTGTAGTAAAAATGTACATCTAGCCATCTAGCGGGTAAAATAATAAACGATATAACAGCTGATAAGATAAAAGTGAAAAGGGCTTTGGAAATTTGGATAAATATGCGGTATATTTTGAAAAGTAAGATAATGCTAATAATTATGGAATTATTAAGCATAAACAATAAATATATTTTAGTTAATTTAGTTTGGAAGTAGTTATAGAAATGTTGAAGCAACTATGAAATACTCCTATTATCTTATAATTTTATAGAAAAGGATTGGAATACTCAAAAAAAAAAAAAAACTAGTCATTATTGTTGTCATGAAAATTATTTATAAACAATGAAGTATGTTATTTGCCAGTACGCATAAATTATGTCACAAAATGACCGCTGAACATTACTAAAACTGTTAATATATAAATTAACAATTTACTTACTAAATTTAAGCACAAATATTCACTAATTATTCACTATATCACTATCACTAACTTTTCTCGCCATTGTTTGTTGATAACAAGTGAATTACGGCGAAGGGTTGTGATTGGTCGCAGAGTACTACGCTAGACAAAATAGTGCCAAATTGAAATTTGACATTTGAAATGAAATACATATGTTTGATGCATTTTATTGATAAATTTGACAATATATATATATATATATATATATATATATATATATATATATATATATATATATATATATATATATATATATATATTTATATACAGGCTGTTTCCTGTAATACAACTAGCCCTTTTTTGGGCAAACTAATGACTTTAGAAAAAAATATTATACAGAATGTCCCATAACTTCAGGTACATATTAGAAGGGCATATAGTTCTTAATGTCGTGATTACGGAACAAAATTTTTTTTTTCAAAATTCCTATAATTAAGGTTAGTTAACTTAAGAAGAACATTTTTTGTACCCCTGAATACTATAATATTTGGAATAGTGAAATTAGTTATAACTATTACATAAAATAATTTAACAATGAAATTAATTTATGCAATTACGTAAAGCTTTGTCACACCAATTAAATTTGGGAGATGTGTATGTAATGAAAAAAATCAAATTATTTACTTTATTTTTACAAAAACTGTTCAACCAGTGTCCCAAAACTGTTTCCTTCAAAAACCTCAAAAACTAATTTTTGAATTTTGAAAAAATTCTTTTTGTTCCGTAATCAGGACATTAAGAACTATATGCCTTTCTAATATGTACCTGAAATTATGGGACACCCTGTATACAAGAAATGATCAAGAATAAGGGGCTAATTTATTAATAATAACAAACCAAAAATTCGACCAGAGGTTCTCAAACGGCAGAACAAAATTATATATTTTTAAATGATGTCCTATATAATATTTTTGCCCATTAGATAGAGATTTTTTTTCTGATTTCAACGATATAAATATGGCACAGGGTTGTATAACAATTATTTCGAGAAAAATGGTATTAAAAATAATGTTATTATATTACAATACACAGGTATTAATAAGTATGTTGCCTTACGCTAGTAGTAAACCCAATTTTATTACATTATTTCTAGTTTTTAATACCATTTGTCTCGAAATAATTGTTATACAACCCTATACTGTATTTATATCGTTGAAATCAGAAAAAAATATTCTATTTAAAGGGCTAAAAAATTATATAGGGTGCCATTTAAAATATATAATTTTGTTCAACCGTTTGAGAACCACTGGTTAAATATTCGGTTTGTTACTATGGAGACATTATCCGCTTATTCTTGATCATTTTTGGTATAAAACATTTTTCTCTAAAGTTGTTAGTTCGCCCAAAAAAACGCTGGTTGTTTTAAAGGAAACACCCCGTATATATATATATATATATATATATATATATATATATATATATATATATATATATATATATATATATATATATATATATAAATGGCGTTAAAATACGTACTTTACGTTGTTTTAAAATTTGATGTTATAAAAATAATAATTGCATCAATATTTGTTTATGAGAAAAGCAATGAGAAAATCTAATACCTATTATTTAATACAAGAAAATGCAAATTAACTGTGTTTTCTTATTTATACAAGCATAGTAACATGCATTTTGTAGAAATGTCAAGAATATGAAGTTCCCTTTAGGAATTATCAGGCTGGAAAATTCTACATAGAATAAACGTCTGCTGTAAAGACTATCATTTTTATTTTCTTTTGTAAATGTCATGTCATAAACGAGAACAAAAATAACTCCCGAGAATTTATCTTTTAACGAGAGAAATTATCGTTATTTCAAGTGAAAAGGAAGTATAAAAATACACCCTCTCGTACAATAATAAAACTTTGTTAGTTCTATGCCGAAAGATTAATAAGAGAAACACTAACAAGTTTGTAGTTTTTATTTCCGGATGGAATTGACATTCATTTATTTTTAATATGAGTAATTAACAGAGAGGAAGTGATAAAGTTGACTGCAGTGAAAAATTTGTGTTGGTTTTCAAATGAAGAATTTCTATTATTAGAAAAATGCTGATCTATTTTAGTGACAAAATACTAATAAAAACACTTAAACTTTTGGTTTAAAATTATTGAGAATAAGAAAATCAGACCATGGAAAACAAAATTTTCACTACCATTTTAAACAATGGGGTCCTGCACCATAACAAAAATAATAAAATGTACACTTTATACCTAAAGTATTATTCAATAAATAGCGATTAAGATGAGAAAAAAAACAATTTTTTAATCATTACTTTGCGAGATATTTGAGGTTTGTTGTCAGTGTCACTGTGACGTCAGATTAGTGCTATCTTTCTCTCGCTGCCTACCATAGAGCATGTGCGAGAGAAAGATATAGCAATAGCTACTAGATAAATTACAGCTGACTCGTCCACCATTTTGGAGCCACTTAAATCATTCAATATCAATGTTACACTATTATTAATCATATAAATTATCCATAATAACGGGTTGTTCTGCTCCAAACTGTGCAAATTATTTGAGAAATGGTTACAATTTTTACAGGAACTTATGCAATTCATATATTTTTCTCTAACCTCAAAAATCCTAACGAACCGTGACGTCATGTTGACATTAAAAATCAAATGCAGTCAAATTAAAAACTATTAAGACTTTTTAATACTACGAATTGCTTCAAAATTAAAAGAACTTTCATTTAAAATAATAAAAGAATTATTGTTGTGGATGAAAATATGGAATTAATTAGAGAGAATGTTCTTCTGTTTTTGGCGAAAAAGTAATAGAACACCCGTCATATTCATTTGATTTGGCAATCTAAGATATTTGGTTATTTTTTTGGACTTAGAGCAGGTTTTACTCTGACAAAAAGGTACTGTAGCTTCTGTATAATAAACTTTTTTAAACATAGCTGTTCACACACAACTAAGTTAGTTCTTAGTTCTTTTGTCACTTGGCTAGACCGAATTGTGACGTCACAAATCATGGCGGCAAAACTAACTTGAATCGTGACTAATTTCCCAAAGATCTGGCTGTTAATTTATTCTTCGTCTGAAGCTATGTATTTAGATTAAAAAATTAACGATTCACAAAAATGTTTATGCGAATTCGATTCTATCCCGACATTTAAAATTTAATCTTCATTTTATTATAGCTCCGGTGGCTCAATGGTTAGAGCAATGCCTCATGTCATGATTGCCCTGGGGGCTCTGGGTACGAATCCCTCTAAGGCATGGATGTGTATGAATGTGAACCCACTCTGTAATTGGGATTTAATCCTGTTGAGGGGTTTAAAAAAGGTAGTTACTTGGATTAGATGAGACTATATTTTAAGAAATAAACTGTCAAAATTACAGTAAAATTCGCTAATCCAAAAATAAGGATTAACTTAATCTTTTTTGTGACTCGGGCTGTAAATGGCGGGAGGTATTGTGTTGGCCACACCAGATTTTTTCTACTTGACATTCCATTTTCTTTTGTCAATACTTTTGAACAAATTTGCAAATTCAAAGATTATATAATTAAACAACAACAACAGATTATATAATAAAACATAGAAACAACGATGATATATTGTCTAACAAAACGCTATAAACTTGTGTACCAACCCAATATTTTATTTGTCTTTTTATCTCAATGCAAAATGTTCGCAGCGCAGATTTAAAATGACGATATATAATGTGCACAAAGATTTTAAACCTTTATGCTGTATGGAATAAAAGGCTGAATTACCTTTGAAAATTCAATGAATATGATGAGAACAGGTCTGTGTGCCGGTAGCCGGTGTTCGATGTCTATTCTAGTAGCGCACGTGTGTGTATCCGATTAGTTAGAGCATCCTCGTTACTTCCGGTAGGTGCGCTCTCATCGCGCGAACGTGTAGGGAAACAAATGATGCGGATAATTTACCAACACTAACTAGATGGGTAAATACACCCCACAACCCTTATTATCCGGTACGGGACTCATTTTTGTCTTTATTAGCTAAAATGCAACAGATTGACGTACCGTAAACATTGGCATTTAATGTAGAAGACGACCTTTTTATATTTATATTCATATTAGGTTGTAATATTCATATTAGATTATAATTAAATGGTCGCCCAAAAATATCGCATTCATTATTCAGTTTTTAAAATGAGTTCTCGAAAAATAACTTCGAATTGTGCACTAATGCCATCTATTTTGGCATTGATCGGTATCCACTCCCGTTACTTTTCCAAGTATCCAAGTTGAGAAAGAATTAACTCGACAATCCCTAGATATTGGGACTCGCAGACAGGGCCGGTCCAAGCTACAGGCAAGCCAGGCGACCGCCGGGGGCGAAATTGGTTTTAGGGTGACATTTTTTGAGACTATTTTTTTGCAAAATAAATTAAAATTCAAATTATAAGTTTATTGACTAGTGCTGACAATTCCAGTTGCAGCAAACTTATATTTTTTTACGTTATACTAAGAAAGAAGAAAGGTTAAATTCGTTGGCGATTATATCAATTAAAAACATTGTCATATCAAATACTGAAGAAGTAATTGTTGTTCAGGAAATCCACTGAAAAATACCCCCAACGTCAAAAAAAATTGCAACAAAAGCTTTTATACGGAATCCTGTACAGAAAAATACAATGATGCAACAGCCCCTCGCCAATTTGGAAAAAGGCGACATATTTTGGTTTTTGACATTTTCCTTGAAAACGGTGATCTATATCGAAATTTTATACAAAACAAGATTCTTATATTTTTTACCTCGGGTGAATCGTTTAAGAGTTAAATTGGGTTTTCCGAATTGCAAAAGAACGAAAATATTTATACCGAGACTTATATCTACACTGAGAAATAGTTTTTCTTTCCCTATATTTAGTCACGGAAGAGTTATTTTGAAAATCCGTTTGTTTGCAACTCAAAATACTAATGACAACAGACCATATTTAATTGTTAATGTCAAAATGGCAGAACCATCACTAGCAATCGTGAATTAAATAATCTCATTTTTTTAAGAGAGGAAGCTAGACGCTGTTGTAAATTGTATTTCGGGTTGCAAACAAACGGACTTTGAAAGTAACTCTCCCGTGACTAAGCCAGTATATGGTATTAGACAAAAATAAAGCGACTCTGTAGAACCCAAAAAAGAAATCTCTGTAAATAAATATCCAAAATATTTAATAAAAATTTCATTCAAATTACGATCCTGTGATTGTTCACGAGTTATGGACACAAATCGTCTCTTTTCTAATTTTTGAAATAAATGAGGGGCGCAATTTACAATTTTTGCCTGGAGCGCTCAAAAGTCTCGGGCCGGCACTGCTCGCAGAATCGCATGGTATTCTACGGTTCCAATCGGGCACCGGCTAGGGGCTGGAACAAAACTTTGCTCCGGGTTGGCTAGCAACATAACTCGATTGGAGTACAAATCTTGAAATCATACGAGTATACTACATACACAAATATAATTATTAAAAAATTCTACAGAAGAATATAAATATCAGCTTTACTAACTTGTGCCATGTATCGTATGTTCCAACAAAGTAAAATATTCTATTTGAAAAATAAATCATTGTTTAATGTTAAATCGTGCGCAAATACGTATGTTTGTTTAGACAGATGTGCAATAGAGCTGCAGGAGAAACATTCATCTCGTAAACTTGTTAATTGCCCTCAGGGCAGAGTAATTATTTTTACCGGTAGAGATAGCTCACTTGTTTACTTGCTGTTGTTTTGTTTTCTTTGTAGATTGAAAGATAAACATATGCATATTTCATCGTTTTAATTTCAGTTGATATGATATGAATAGTGTAGGATTGAATTTTTTAAAACATGTGTAAAAAAAATCAAGTGTGGAATATTTTTTATGAAAGATATTTGAACAATAAAGCCACAGTTTTATACGGATATGTGAAAGGGTACAGATAAACCAACAGACGTTAAATTTAAAACAGAGGATTATGTTTCATTGCAAATACTGGGTCTTCTATTATTATTTGTACATTGCACAAAAAGACTGTTAAAAATCTGATGTTGATAAACATGAACAAACAATGACCTATTCAAAATACAGGGGATCTATGTTATATGTGCCATTTTATTGTGTTTGAAACATGATACAAAAAACAAAAAGCAAGAAATGCTTAGAAATGACAGCTTGATAAGCAGAAGTGTTTCTTCGTCTCCTACTCGATTGCCATCTGGTGGTGCTACCAGAACTACTGCATATGTTGACATCATTATGGAATAGAATATTACTTTTAAAAAAAATCTGATGTGGGCAACACATGACCTCCCGTCAATTCCATGTTTGAAATAGCAATTTTTCACGAAAATCTGTTCAGTATCATTTCCGGTTTATCAATTTTAGCCAAAATCTAATCTGTTGCTTCCCTTTATATAAAAGTCTTACATAATAAATTTGACAAGTTTAGCAATATATGCTATTATATTTTTCACAAAAATCTAACATGTCGTTTTTATTAATATAAAGATCTTAAATACCAAATTTGAAAAGTTTTGGAATATATCAATATATTTTTCACGAAAATCTGTTGAGAACTTCAAGTAAAGTATCATTTCCGGATAACCAATTTTAGCAAAAATTTAATATGTTGTTTTTCTTCATATAAAAATTTTAAATTCTAAATTTGACAAGTTTTGAATTATATCATAATATATTTTTCACGAAAATCTGTTCAGAGCTTCAAGTGTCATTTCTGGTTTATTAATTTTAGCCAAAATCTAATATATTGTTCCCCTTGATATAAAAGTTTTAAATACTAAAATTGAAAAGTTTTGGATTATATGTCAATATAGTTTTTCATTAAAAACTGTTATGGGCTTCAAGTAAATAGTTACTTCCGATTATCCAATTTTACCCAAAATCTAATCAACTCTTTATATGAATGCAGAAAGCTTAAATACAGAAAATAGAAATATTTGGAAGTTTATTATAAGAGTTATCGTGGACGAAAAAATCGTCACACATACACACATACACACACACACACACACACACACGCGCGCACACACACACACACACACACACACACACACACACACACGCACACACACACACGCACACACACACATCCACACACACACACACAGACATCGTAAAAATAGTAAAAACGTGTTGTGTCGTGCTTATTTACTGAAAACTCGCCATCGAATTTTTGGCACGATTATATTACCTCCCTTACCTACGGTATGACGGGAGGTAAAAAAAATCAGTGAAAAATGTTATTGCTTAGTTAACAAATTTATTAAAAATTAAAATCGTAATAAAAATTGAAATGTATCGTAAAATTCATATTATTAATGTCTATTTAAACAACATAAATTTGGAATGTTTGTATTTATACGTTTATAATATGGGGTAAAAAAATTCTGATGCTTATCTTAGAATAGATATCGGACACCTGTACATTTCAAAATTCATATCCATATATAATTTCAAAATAACCAGTTTGACTTTTTTATGAACTTGTATGCAAAATCCGTTAGTGAATAATATACAGTAAACACAAACTGCTTTAATATAAAACGAAAAATAAATTCATAAAATAGAAAATATCAGTTCCATGTACTCGAAGCTTACATGGCATACTAATTAACATTAGTCAACACCCACAGTAATAATTTGCATATACACTTTTCGCATTATTTGTGAAATTGCTATATTACTCCATAGAGTAATAACACTATACATAGTATGTGTTTAAAATTAATATACTACAATGTGTAATTTGTGAAATCGATTTGTGGCGATTTTGCAGGATACTTTCGGTTTCAAACGACAGATGGAGTCATGGTGCTATGAACACTGGAATGAGGAAATTGTTTTATTCTTTTTTCTCTGCTTAACATGAAAATCACGTTTCTTTCATTGAGTCACGTTTGTTAATAAATACGTCTTTTATTTCATAATTGTTTAGTACACTGTTAATAATTAGACAAATGTTGAACATAATTTTTGTTTAATGAAAATAACAAAGTGTTGTTGATTTCCATGAAATTGGCATTACAATCAGATATTTAACTTTACATGTTTTTTTTAACAAGACTTGACTTAATGTACATTTCTAATTCTTGTAAAATATAAATTTATTGGTATCTTGTTCAAAATAATAATATAGAAGAACATATTATTAAGTTTATAGAAAATATACAATTTAATGGATAAAAATTTTCCTTAGAATTTGACTTACTCAGTAGTAGAAACAATATATAATTTTACTTGTCGCATTTGCGTATTTTTATTGTGAAAAAAAATTGTGATTCGAAATGGTTAGTAATCCACTATAAATAATTTATTATTTTTATCTTTATATATACTCATTTAAATACTTTCTGTTTCTTATTTGAACTGAAAATTAGGATCATATACTTTTATTTTTAGACTACAAATTTGAGTGACAAGCATTAGGGGAAGAGTAATACAATATTTTTCATCTTTATGTACACTCAGTTATATACTTTCTGTTTCTTATTTGAACTGAATATTTAGGAGACCATATACTTTTATTTTTACAATACAAATTTGAGTGACAAGCAGTAGAGGAAGAGTAATACATTATTTTTCATCTTTATGTACACTCAGTTATATACTGTAACGTTTTTTTTTTATTTGTGTGAAGTGTAAATATTAGACAATTATTATTAATTAAAATAAAGGTTTATTAACCTACAATTAAATATTAAAAAGGTATTAATTAATAACAATTACTAATATTAAATACTATTTTAAAAACTAATTAAGACTAAAACTATAATTAACTAGATAACACTAACACTATTTATTTAAAAAAATAACACGACTATTTACTTATACGATCTTACTGATTATTTTTTTCGACTATTTACGTCACTGTTTATTTATATCACGTTCAACTGTCTACCGTCCTCCACAGCGTCTATATACTCAACTGACTCAACAGCGTCTGTATTTTCAACTGCTCGGACAGAAGTTACACTTTTCACCTGACATCTGTCTATTTATGTAACTAACAGTCTAACTTCCACAGCTTCAGTATCACCGACTGTCCATATGCCATAATTCTTCACCATTACTGCCGAGTATCCACTTCCACTTGTCGTTACTGTCCTCGTATACCTAGCTTCTCAATACTCTTCAACACTACCGAGTATTCTCTTTCACAACTATCCCGGTGGTATACCAGTAACTTTCCGACTCGCTGTTACTGTCCACGTATACTATAGCTCGTCAACACTACCGATTATTCACACCTACAGTAACTTCCCGAGTACCTACTAGACACAAACTGCATACGCTCACCACGATACAGCTGTGCTTCTCTTAACACTTTACTCTCTAACACTCCATGTGAATGTCTCTATATGACTCTCCCCTCTCCCTATTTAACTAACTAACTATATATGTAACTAACTCTCGAGCATAGCTGCGTCTCTTTTATACAGCTGTCATTAACTTCCAGAGAGCTCTAGATTGTTTGACTGCATAATAACAATGAACACAAAAGGTTCAGGCGACCGGAAGAAATTAAACACGTCCGGCTTGTTTGTTTACGTAGCCAGGCTGCTAGCGCGATTGAGTCATCGCTATACTTAGACGCTTGTTCAGCGTAACACGTTACAATACTTTCTGTTTCTTATTTGAAACGAAACAACCCCCCCACTCCTGTGACGTCAAAATACATACGGTACGTCATTCATAGCCAATAGGACAACAGTTTGTCACATGTTAAACTGGATGAAATACCAAATAACGTCACAATCTGTTTCACATTAAGTGACTTTTTAAAAATATTACACATATTTCAATAATTAAATTGTAAAATATCTAATGGATGTTTCAAATTTGAGGCTATATAAAGAACAATATTTATTTAAAGCATATAAAAATTTTGCAACAGTACTGTTTGAATAGTTGTTTGATTTTGGAGACCTGAAACGTCACTCTTCAAATTTTGAACTCTTCTGGCACAAAATAAAATAATAATAATAAATATACTACAAAATCTTATTGGATCCCATATGAGTTAATGATTTATGTTACATCTCTTGTACTAAATTGCAGTACAGACTACGATTACACCCTTAATTTTATTTGTAATGTCAGCTATTTATTATCTACATTTTTTTACCTCTCCCTAAGAGAAGTATTGTATTCATGCTAAAAATCGCATATCCAGATTTTAGTGAATAAGCACGTTTTAAGGTCCCTAGAATCCGATTATAACATTTTTACGATGATGTCCGTATGTGTGTTGATGTGTGTGTGTGTGTGTGTGGATGTGTGGATGTTGGATTCACGATTTCTCATATACTATAAGACTTAAGACATTTTTAACTACGAATTCCTCAATCTAACAATAATGGGAAGAGTTGATTAACTTTTGGTAACAATTGGACAACCGGAAGTAGTAGTTACAAGAAAAAATTCATCTAAATATTATTTTCGAAAATTTATGTAAATACTTATATTAAAGAACGTTAAATTCTTTATTCGATAAATATAAATTTATTATTATATCTTCTATAGATTTAGTGATAAAGAAATGCACATAAAATAATTTGATGTAAAAAATCTCAGATCAAACTACTACAAGGCAAGAAATTCAACCACTGTCAAAAATATTTGCACATTATTATGAAGATTATGAAAATAAAAAAAGTCAACAACGCAAAAGAATATACGTAATAAAGAATATAAAAGGAATTTGCGAAAAAATGACATATATAAAAAAAAAGAAAAGGAAAGTAGAAAAAGAAAATTTCAGGATATTGAATATAAAGAAAATGTATGTATTGTACGTAATTTATATTAAAATATCCCATAGATTTTGCAAATATATGTGAAAATTATTTTGTAGTGAGACATGAATATATGTATTTGTAATTATAAATATTTTTAGTTTTATGCGTACAACCAGGTAAAATATCTGGCGAGAGGTTATGTGTTGGCCACATCAGATTTTTCGTCTTTCATTTATCATTTTGCCCTTGTGTTTTTCTCACAATCATCACCATCTCGTATCTTTTCAGTGCCACGTTCGTACTTACCTCCTGTCATCAAGCATCATCGCCTGGCGACGGTTTTGGTGACCCTGCAGGCGTTGCTAGGGGCAACCATCTGCTGCATGTCCGCCTGGTTGCTCGTCTGGACACCCCATCTTCGCAAGAGAGACAATCCTTACTGGAGCGGATTGCCTGTAAGTAGAGATTATAGATAAAGTATAGAGCAATGTCAACTGTCAGCCACAGATGGCGGGGAAGTAGATAAGATGTTGAGGTTATGTTGGAAAAGTTTTTAAATAGAAAGAAAAATTTAGTTTACGACATAACACTGAAAATAATGTGACTCACTTCATCAATTTCCGATACAAGAATTACTGAACTTTTATCTAGCATCTTTGTCGTATACACATGGCAGTATGACTTAGCGAATGAAAGTTGACGTTTAGATTATTTAATAGATGTGGTTTTCTTAGAAAACATTTCCCTATATTTGATTTGAAAGGAAACTGACCCTCACGTATTGCGTTACAGATGATTAGAATGGGCTACTTGCGTGCTATTTTTTTATTTAAGATTTTTGAAAAGATGATGCTACTCATATTTTTTCTTTTGGCAAAATTTTCATTAATTGGCCAGAAAAAAATTAATGAAATTTTAATATTTAAATTACTGCCATGTATAACGTAGAATTACGCCGAACCAATGAATGGCCGTAAAGCAGGGATGGCGAACCTTTACGTATCAACGTGCCATTTTTCTAAAGAAATGTCACCAAATAATTTTGACTTTGTGATTATTGGGAAAAAAATAATAATAAATACTATCAACTCAAAACTCTTTATTTACTACAAAAAAATAGGAACATTTTGCAATGTTTCAATTATACGCGTAATTTAAATTAAAGTAAAATTAGTGGACTTCAGTTGTTGCAGATTAGATGACAAATAACATATGTTAGGGTTATAAGATGTTACTTTTAGCAGAATGCATGCTGAACTGGAGTCATCTGTCAAACGGTTTCTAACCGAGTCTTTAATGTTATTCGTCTCTGAAAATAATGACGCGCAGGCATAGGTTGATGAAAATATTGTTAAAATAGCATGAGCCAGCTTCTTCAAACAATTAAATGTGTCTGGTAACGCAGTTCATGTTTCCAAAATTTTGTTATTAGCATTTTCACTTATATTACTTGCCAATCTTTCTGTTTCAATTAATTCTAACTCTTTCCTTGTTTCAATAAATTTTTGAATCCATATTGAACTAGACTGGAAATCAATCAGCTGCATTTCAAATTCTTCTATTTCCAACCAATCGTATTGGGACAAATTCAGTTTATCAAATGACGTCACATCAGGGTACATAATAAACTTGAGTATTTCCGATAATTCTTTGAACTGAGAAAATCTCGCTGAAAATTCCTTGATTGAAGAATCAATCACAGAAATAAATTCTTCAGTATATTTTTTCAAATCGCAGCCCGCGCACCGCACCCGAACATTCCGTAGCGTAGGGATCACTCGCGTTCGCTCATCATATAATACCTACTTCACACTTTTTTTCGTAGTCCATCATAATGAAATTAATGAAATTAATGCTATTTCCAATAGCAACGACATGTGCGGGTAATTTAAACATGACAGATCATCTGATTGACGTTTGAATAATAGTTTGGAGGTTAATATTTTCGTTTGTCATTTTAATCTTGTACGAGTATAAGCTAAAGGCGATTTCGGGCGACATACCCGGATTGGTTACCGTATGATAAGGTCCATGCTGGCGCCAAAATCGTTGGTTCACTTGTTGACACCGTGCTTGGTGGTTATGTATATTCTGCGACATTTAAAACTGTCAAAAATAGTGTCTGACAATTAAAATGCATTAACAAAGAAAAAAATAGTTTATTCATATTTGTCCAAAAAAGAGTCAACGAAAATAATGTCACCATGTTTGACATAAAGACCACGACACAGACTTTTGACATTTCAAAAAAAGACATGATAAAAAGAGATAGAAATAGTGAACAGAGAGCTGACCCGACTTGCAAACCCGTTCAGCTGTGAGCACTGATCCAAGCATACCGGGTAAGTTGTTCTTAGCGCCCGAATGTGTGAACGTACCTGAACACAACATACCGCAAGTGAACGGTTGGCGCCCGAAATCCTTTAAAATCCTGCTTAACAAATCGAAATACGTAATAAAAGTAACAGAAACCACGCAAATTGTAAATAATAAAGAAGAGAGACAATGACAGAAAAATGAATTAATGTCAAAATCAAATTAAAACTCGCACTCGCTCGCCATTTACAGGTTATATTCTTAAATATGCATCCCTTTCTCCAGTTCAAAATAATGACGTCAAAGGAAATCTTATTTTTTAATTTATAAAAAACAAATATTTTTTTAATTATAAAATTTATATTTTTACATACGTTTTCAACTTTACTTTAAGTATTTAGTGATAGATAACAGAGTTTCAGTACCACGCAAGTAGCCTATTGTACTCAATACCAGGAGGCATTTAAAACGACCTTAGCAACAGAATTGAGGGATGTATTTAAAAAGTTTAATACCGCAAATTCTAGTTCATTCTTCTCAGGTGTAAGCAACCTTCGAGTCGGAATTACTGTTAGAGGAAATTAAAACTAACCCTATTTCATAGAATTGCCAAACTAAATAGTTTAAAGATCAAAATATTTTGTTATAATCCACATAAACATAAAATGTTTAAAATATTTGAGACGCACCCTTGTTTTGTTATTCTGTTACCCTTACCCTAGTCGGCCATCTATTTTCAGCCAGACATAGTAATGTATTTCTGTGCTTTCCTAGTCCAGTATTTAAATGGCTTCATGCAAAAATTTCATACCTGAATATTTCGTACAATTCCATTCTTCTCTAGGGTTTGCAAAGCAACAACTTCTATAAAATAATTTAAACGTCAACTTTCATTGGCTAGTCATACCATACCTAATGTCATAAAGTTTGTGTTTACAGTCTTGTTGTATAAATAACTACTATTTATTGACTATATAAAATAATTATATATGTTTATAAGCTGTCATAATTATTGTACAGAATAAATAAAATATACATATATTATAATTGCAATTAAGATAATTTGATTACAATAATGAAAATGACTAACTCTTTAAATAGTAACATTGAATGATTCAATTTTCGAATTCAAATTCACTTTTCTGTTTGCTACAGCTGTATTTTTAACGCATTAATTTATTATTAACATTTTAATCTTTAAACTTATTGGCAACGAAAATGACCGATAGAGGCAGCACCGATTTTAGAAAATGGCCGGCGAGAAGAGTAATTGTCAAAACTTCTACAGTGTTAGACAGGGATATAAGCAAATAAAGTTTATATATTTTTAAATGTAAATTGATTTGAAGTGCAGTAATGCTTAAAGGACAGTATGACAACCGTAAACACAACAGTTTGATTACTTTTCTGGCAACTTCATAATTTTGCCACCAGGCGGCTACGAGTTCATTTTCTTCGCCAATAGCAAATATATGTCAGAAATAATTAATGACAAGTGAAGATGTATAGTAATTATATATGTTTTGCGAATAATTTAATTACATAAAACCAGAAATATCTCTTTTTCACTTTTACAAGTTTTTTCTTGAACAATTTAATTAATTCTTGTAGCAAAAAGCAAATATGATTTAATTATACTTGTTAATTAAATCTAAAATGTCTGACATTTCTGTACTTTTTATTCCGGCAACATCATAACCACTCGTGCTTGGTCGGGCAAGAAGCATGAACAAAATTTGTTGAGGCATGTGTCGCAATAGGCAGAGATAACTGCATTACGTTCTGGAGAGAGTGACAGATGATACAGTATGCCGGCATCCCCCCACACACGAACGCCACTGCATTGTCTGCGTTCCCGAGCGAGCGTTCTTTGACTGCAAAAGTGCCTGTAGAAATTGTTCTCGTTGTTAGGATTTTTCGTAAACACGTATCTATTGTCCTATTTAAATTAAAATTTGGAAAAATAATTTAATCAATTTGTAAAGGAAAGTTTACTGTATGTAGATTAAGGAAAAATATGTAAAAATAGGGGATTACAGCTCAATCGAATTAAGAGAAATTAGTAAAAAATAAAGTATCTGCTTAATAATGAATATTAATAAAAAAATAAAATGATATAATTGAAATACTTCGGAAATAAGGAGGGTTTTGTTTTAGCAGCTCGTCACTCATATGAAATCCATATATATTATTTTGATTGGCGACTCAAAGACCACCTATATATAACGAATACCAAGTTAGGGGTGGAGTCTACTACCAATGAAAGTTCAAATTCAAATAGCGGACACTTGGCTACCAGTCCAGTACTGCAATTCTCAAACAGTTCTTATTTGAATTTAAATTTCTTGTATTAAACTTAATAATAGGGGATTACAGCGCAATTGATTTAAGAGAAATTAGGAAAAAATATTGAAAGTATAAATAAAATAAATAAATAAATATATCATCACGGCATATTACCCATTGCTGAGTGTTCCAATCTGCTTTGTATACAGAATTCGGTAATGATGATGACATATTTGTACCGTGCGGGCGTTTACCAGACGTCACCTCACGGGCACTTATTGCTGGCGTGGAGAGTGCACCACAGGGGTCAATTTTATGCCATTTAAAATTTGAAAAATATTTGGCGTCGGTCAGGGTCGAACCCGGTTCCCCAGATTCGCGCACAGACACTCAGGCACGCGGCCACGAGACCCCATATTGAAAGTTATTGCTTATAATAAATAATAAATATTAATAAAGAAATAAAACGACATAATTGAAAAACTTCGGAAATAAGGGGATTTTTGTTATAGCAGTTCGTCACTCATATGAAATCTATATATATATATATATATATATATATATATATATATATATATATATATATATATATATATATATATATATATGTATATATATATATATATATATATATATATATATATATATATATATATATATATATATATATATTATTTTGATTGGCGACTCAAAGACGGCCTATAAATATATAACGAATACCCAGTTACGGGCGGAGCCTATTACCAATGGAAGTTGAGAAATTCAAATAGCGGAGGCGTGGCTGTCAGTTCAGTAGAGCACTTCTCAAACAGTTTTTATTTGAATATAAATATTTTGCATTAAACTTAATAATTTAAATACATTCCAATTATAAATCATGTAGACTTGTACAGTATAATAATATTCATTTATTTTTTATAAATATAATTTAGAAGTAGCATATCTTTCAAGAACATTTAGGTCCACGAAGAAAATAGTTTGATTTAAAAACTTATATTCGTGACGTCACATCTATATTTTCAAATTTCGGAGGACTATAACTCGCTTATTAATAGGAATTTTTCACCGGATTTTCACCGACAGTCTTAGTATTTCTTATACGTTCAGATGAAATTATATTTAAAAAATGGTGGATTCCCCTATTTAGATACACTTTCACCAATAGTCTTATTTTTACTAATACTTTCTGATGAAATTATATTTAAAAAAATGGTGGAATCCCCTATTTCTACCATTTGTGAAATAAATAAGCTTGTGGTTTTATGCTGACAACATTTTTCATACTTCAATAAATTTGAAAGTACTTATAAATGAGTTTTAATTTGGTAAATGGCTTTGAGTTTTGTAAAGTTTGCTGTTTGTGACGCAAATATTTGTTTTGCAGTTATTAGCTTCCGGTACCTTGGGCCTTCTATTCCTTTGCTGCTGTCGGCGGGAGCATCCTGGAACTTTTAAAGGATACTGCATAACAGGGACCAAGGTATGTATTGGTTGAAACTTTTTCGTTGCTAGATTAATTCTTTGTAATAACAATCACTATGAGTGAGTGCGGGGTGTAAGGTAATGGGTGCTCTGGGTACGTTTGCTCGAAACATAAACGTATCTAGAGAAGCTCGTTTAAGTGTGTATAATGGAGTGCTAGTGCCTGCTTTGATGTATGGAAGCGAATGTTGGGCATGGACGGGAAAGCATAAAAAGAGAGTGACTGCCGTGGAATTGAGGTATTTACGTGGAGTATGTGGATATGCAAGACGGGATCGCGTGAGGAATAATTTGGTGTATGAAGAATGTATGGTTAGGAAGAATGTTGTTAAGAGAGTAGGAATGAGCCAGTTGAGATGGTTTGGTCATGTGGAGAGAATGAACGGCTTGTAAAGCGTATATATCTTGGTGAAATTGAGGGTGTTCGATTGCGTGGCCGTCCAGTGTGTAAGTGGATGGATGTGATTGATAAGGTACTAAAAGAGAGAAAGTTTCCGAGTGGGAAGAGAAGAAGAGCGTGTATGAATGCGATTATGAATGTGGCCGAGGCGAAAGAAGTGTGCTTAGACAGGAATGTGTGGCGAAGGATGATTGTTTCGTAACTATTATTGTGGTCCGGTTGCGGTATTTCGCTACCGAAAATCGGTCACTTTAATATGTTAAGAGTGATGAATATATGTTGTACATATGATGTCAGTTTACTACGAATGTTGTTGAAAGAGAGACTGATTTTTTTTTTTGGATGATGTTATTGTTATTCTTTCGGGTTTGTGCTAACCCACTAAGTGGGAAATGCGTGATTTTATGTATGTATGTATTAGAGTATTAGAGGATGTCAAAACATAATTTCCCTGTTTGTTTCAGGTATTCAACGTGCTCCTGAGTTTGGTAGCAGCAGCAGCTAGCTTCATTGCAAGCGTTTTCGCTGTAATCCACATTATAATGTTATCAGCAATGACGTGTGAACCAAAAATCCAGTTGAACGACACTTGTTTCTGTCAAACACACCCGAACTCAACGTATCCAATCAGAACTTACCATTATTCCGATCTGAAGTGTGAAGATGTAAATAACTTGTTCACTATTTTGTTGATAGTTTCATGTGTGTTAAATGTTGTAGCTGGTATTATTTCTTTATGGTATATTTATTTACATTGTTCGACGAAATATAGTTATTTGTACTCGAAGGTACGAACGAAAGACAAAACGAAAGTTCCTAATACGTAGGGTTTAGTGTATGGTCGATTGATCCAAAGAATAGGATTTTATTTTTATTATAAGCTTTGGGTTTAAATATTTATTATAGTTTTTGAAACAAGCCGCGTTTCTTATTTATACATTTTTTTTTCTGGGTTTCTATTTTGGGATACTATAGTTCATTCAATTTTCATAAGTACAGTTTAATTTTTAAAGATGCCTGATTAAGACTATCTTTAAATATACCAGTACCTTTTCAATTTAATGTGTAACAATACGGGATCAAATTCTAATATCCCACGTGCTGCTATCAAAATATGTGACAGAACGGTTCTATCACCAGAATAAAAATAAAATTAATAAGCCGAAAAGGTAACGCTGCCACCAGTTTTTTTTTCGAAGGGAAATAAACAAACTTAATTTGGAAACAAAATATATTATACATTCACATTGGGCTGTTGCAAGAATTTTATTTAAATAACTTAAAATTTGAAAATATCACCAAATATCTTTTAGATATTTTACAATTAATTTTTGAAATTTGGATATTCTGAAAAAGTCACGTGTATCATTCACAACAAAAAAATTAACGTAGCGGTAGAATTAGTGGTAGTGGCCTGGGTAAAAGATTGAATGCGTTATAGTAAATGTATTCGTTCACATCCAAAAATTAAGAAAATTAGTAGTAGCGTGGTAGTAGCGCAGTGACAATGGCAGCGGTAGGAGTTTGCAATCTCCAAAAAACTTCTACGTTGTCACTACGCTACCGCTTAATTTTTTTGACAGTTTTGATGTTTATTGACATTTGATTTCATCAGATAAATTGAGCAATAGAAAAAGGAGCATTTTGTGGTGTACCTCAGACGTTGCGCTATATAAACAAACAGACTTATTAATAAATTTTGTACAGTAAAAAGTGAACTTACTATTTTTGCTTATGTCAAAGGCAATTTGTGCCCACGCATTTTCTTTTTTTGAAATAATTTTAAATTCCCTTAATCTCTTTGCTTATCTCACACAATGGAGTGCTTGTGGATAAGTGTAATTAATAAGTCATCATCTATGTCAGTTGCTTTTTGTGAAAAAATAAAATGACAGCTATAACTGTCAACCTTGCACCCTAGTAATGTATAATAAAAAATTTCCAGAAACTATAATTTCAATAATTTTTCATTGTGAACGAAAAAAAAATTACTATAAATTTCAGTGTCAATTCTTTGCGTTTTGTTACAAGTGTTATGATAAATATATTGTCAAAGTGGTCAAACAAGTGTCAAATTTTTGAGTTTGGTTCGTGTTAGATAATAAAAATTCAATATAAAATGAGTACTTTACAGTACTGTATTGTGCCTTCTTGCAAAAATGCGCTAGGGACAAACCTACTATTGAATTTATAAACATGCCAAAAGATGCAAAGAAAATTGTGGCTGGAAGCAGTATGTCGAAAAGCTGATGGTTGGGGTTTTACATTTTATTTTACCTTAACTCTTTAACACACCTTATTTGGCAACAGTAAAACAGCCGTTTTCTGATATAAATTCAGCAATCATCCAGCTTTCGATTTTCGGTAAACTGTCCGACTTAGCTTTGAATGTATTCTGTATTATTACTCATTTATAATGGAAAATGTCAGCGTCAAATGTCAAATTAGAAGTTTGTTATTAACATGTGACAAACTATCGCCTACGTTTATTTATCTAAATAACAAAAATAAATGTAGATGATGGAAAAACTGTTTTTCTATTGGCTGTGAATGACGTAATGTATGTGCTTTTACGACACGGGAGTGGGGGGTTGTTTTTCATGACTATTTTTGGCGCCAATATTCGTATTTAATTATTTACGAAAATAACAAATTATTAAAAAAATAATTATTAATAAGAAAAATATTGCATCATTGATCAGATATGTTTAAAAAATTAAATTATATAATCATCGTTACGTTTAGGGCACTAGCATGATTTCTATGTAACTTGAATGAACTATACACTGGGTTAAAATTTCAAAGACAATTTTCTGTACTTACTTTATTTTTTGAAAGATATTTTTGCAATAATACTCAAATTAATTTATGTACAAAGTTTTCATCCTTTACATACGCAATATTTAAAATCTTCAATAATTAAAATTAAATATAGTGTTAAGTATTAGTTTAAGTTAAATATCATTAACCTCATAATGCCAAAACAATAGTTATAATAACGTGGTAAAGGTATTTATTGACTGATTGAGATATAAGATTAAAAATTTTATATTTGAAGGTTAATAGATATAATAATGCAAAGTGACCATTGACCAACTCTTACTATTTTTAATATTTACATATGTTTGTTTCTATTTTTGATGAATATAACTATGTATAATAACTGTTATAATAACTATTTTCAACTAGTATTTCAGATTTCTATAAATAGTTACATGTTATAATAATAAATTCAGTATTTTACGACTAGTCCCGAATACGGAATAATAACGTATAAATATATGTACCGCATATCGTTAAATGAAATTTATTGTAAGTTGATTAAGATTTGTAAATATTATTTATTGACTAAAATATATTTTCGAAATAAATTATAATACTTTTTATTATCCCCAGTCCCAGTTTGAAGGTTGGTTTATTGAACAATGAATATTGAACATAACCTTTATTTACTTTTAGCGGTTTCAGGATATTATTCCATTGTTTACATGTACAAAAGTAGGCTGGTAACTAAGTAATAACCACCGTAATAACTGTATCTGGGCCCTATTCTGTAAGTCGGTGGTTAATTTTTAACCACTGGTTAATTTTTTTATCCAATCAGGTATGTTGACATATAACAAAAAAGGGATTTTTAGTTGTCAAATCAATATCTATTGGATAAAAATTTTAACCAGTGGTTAAAAATTAACCACCGAGTTACAGAAAAGGGCCCTCTGTATGGTAATATTTTTACCATACTCACTTGTCAACAACGGTTTACAAAATGAAAATAAAATAAAATCAAAATATAATACTCTTCATTAATACATACAGATAACGTTAGCCTATCGTTCTAAATACGGTCTACTTTATTCTAAAGTAATAAACATGAGGAATATAGCACATAGTTTGAATATTTGTCATATTGACATATGTCAAAATATTTGTTCTGTTAACCATAGCAATCTGAATGTAGCATTAATGAGAGAATTTCAAAAAATGATAATTATCAATAATATCTTAATTTTCTGAAACCGATAAACTATTGAACAAACCACGGATGTTATGAATCATAACAAGCCTTAGACTTACATCTGCGGCAGTTATGATGTGCATAACATTCCTAGGTATGTTAACAGCTATTACTCACATAGCACGGTACTTTTACAACACGGTGTCCACATAATACAATTAGAGAAAAGGCATTTTCAGAAAATGGTTTCTAGGAGTGTTTTGAGCTGTTGTACGAAGACGGAACAAGTGTGTATGAATTATTGTAAAAATGTTGTACCTTTTTTTAATAATATTTTATTGACCAATGGGAGTTTGCACCGTAATCAAAATAGTTTCCAATTTTTTTAAATACATGAAAACATTATATTGCGTTTTAACCGCTGCTGGCCGATGACGTCACATGCCGGCTCGATTTTACAGTGTCCATGTTAATATTATTATGTCAACATGTATTTGTGATGTGAGAAGTATACAGTATTCGATTTTACCTACATACATCAAATAAATTCAATATCTTACTATGTGATAACAGATGACAGCATATTCAAATTCCGACGTTAATTTTAAAAAAATTGATGTGGTCAGCACATTACCTTCCATCCATTTGCATCCATTCTATGTATTTTGTACAAATTCCACATAGAAAGTTTCTTGCAAAATATTCCATATTTTCAGTAACTTACCTTAAGTCAGTTCTATGTATTTTGCACAAATTCCATACAGAAAGATTCTATATTTCCAGAAAAAATTGTAACATAAACATACTATGTCAATTGCACTTGACACGGACATCTATCATTCAGAATTTTCTTAATATACCTAATAGATGTTTCCATGGTTATGAAATTTAATTTCTTTACAATGTTTACCTCCCGCTACCCTTGGTAAGGGAGGTATAGGGACCGTGCTAAAAATCGCATATCGAGATTTTGGTAAATGAGCACGTTTTAAGGTCCCTAGAATCCAATTTTAACATTTTCACGATAATATCTGTGTGTATGTATGTGTGGATCCTTCACTCTAACTCAAATATTATCATTCAGAAAAATTTGAAACCTTATATTTCGACCTTTTTCTATTATGGAAAGAGCCCATTAGATTTTGGTGTAAATCGGATAATCGGAAATGGCATTTTACTTGAAGCTTAAAATAGTGTTTCTTCGAAAAATACCTTTAAATGTTATTTTTTCGAGATTAATGTTATTATAAAAATTAAAGATTATGAAATTTTCTACAGATTTGCATGAATACTTTTTGTACATATTTTATGGATACATTTATAAAATTATCTATAATTTAAACAAACAAAACTCCTTGGTTACACATTTATTCGAATGTATGTATAACTGACAGACAAATGTCACTGTCAAAGAACTAATCATTTCAAATTAATAATAGTAACGTTTTAAAATGAAAAAAGTAAATAGAAAAATAGGAAAGGAATTCAATACAGTTTCCAGTAAGTAAATAGGTATGTATTTAAATTAATATAAATTAACGATTCGCAAAAAAGTTAAAGCTAATCATCATTTTTGGATTAGTGAATTCTATTCTATCCCGGTATTTAAAATTTAATTTTCATTTTATTAACAAAAAAGGTAGTTACTTTGATTAGAGTAGACTATATTTCAAGAAATAAACTGCCAAAATTAAGTAAAATTCGCTAATCAAAAATAAGGATTAGCTTAATATTTTTTTGTGACTTGGGCTGTAAATGGCGGGAGGTATTGTGTTGGCCACCACTGATTTGTTTTTTTTTAAGTTTTGAGTCTATATTTAAGGCCGATAGAATTTTATAGAATTTTCTAACCATCAATGTAGATTTTATAATTTGTTGAAAATGTATACCATCCCAACTAATATAACTTTGGGCTAATATATCATGTTCAGCTCCGATTTTCCGATAGATAGACATAACTATCGGAAAATTTTCCTGCAATTTGCGTGATATTCCCGAATATAAGCTTGGCACACAAAGTACGACCTTGACAATGGAAATAAGATCAATTAATTAGTTCGTTAGTAAACCATTCTTTTGTAGCAAAACACGCGAAATGATTATTTGCATATTTCGAAGCTATATTACCCCAATTTGCTGTTTTCTAATTGCTTCTTTCAGTGCAATTTCGCCATAAACAACAATAAGCTAAATGTGGCTAAAGTAAATATGGTCATTATACGGTTGAAGTTTACAGATTTATAAAAATTAATATTGTTTTATTATACCAACTAAAAAAACCGGGGCTAATGGTAATGGTACGTGAAAAATATATTATGATATTCCAAATACTGACTCTTGGTGCCAGTGGCGGCTCTTGACTATATACAGGTAGGATCTGCATTTACATAAAAATATTCATAAAGTAAAAAACTTATTTTGATTAAAAAAAGAAACTATCATTATATTATAAAAAATAGGCATATTATGTTTACAAAATAAAATAAAGAAAGAAAACAATATCATTTTTATTTTACCATAGAATAATAACTCGGAATTTTACAACAGGTGCTACTATGATCTATTTTAATCGGCGATCTGGTTAACTGTGGCTACGAGAAGTACAGCGCTCTCCCTTCCACTTTGCCTTGTTGCTCCTCGCACCGCGCACCACCAACAAGACAATGTCCCTTCACACCGCAATTCCCCTCTAAGCATTAAAGTCCACAATTCAATTGTTATTATAAATAAATTATTACTAGGAGCTGCAACTCCACAGCTCCTGCTACGAGCCGCTACTGCTTGGTGCTCACATTAAATACCCAGGAGAAAATTTTTATGTCTTCCGGAAAAAAGACGATCTACCCAGCTGTGGATCATGGCCCAAATTTATTTAAATAATGATATTTTAGAATCTAGGTATTCTATATCCGATTTCAAATAGAATAATGGTATACCCATACATGCCTCACAAAACTCTCAAAGCCTATTTGACATGTGGTTGACAAACACACACCATTTAAAGAAATAGAAACAGTTCAAGTTAACTTCATGTATATATAATTTGTATTTCCCGCCATTATATTTGACACTTAGCAAGACAAGCGAGAAATTTGTGACTTGGATTGCTTGCGACCCAATCAAGCAAATGTTAGATTAGCAAAGTCGTTCAACAAATTTTACTTCCGGTTGCTTTCTTTGCTGGGCTTATTGAACGCACCTAATGTTTTGACTTATTTTGATTTTGAACAGTTAAAATGTTATTATTGTACAATTTTCAGGCAGTAAAACACATGAAATTAAAAATAATAACTTCTTAACAGTTCAACATTAAAATAAGTATGAACATTTGTCTTGGCAGAGTGACATTGTTTTTGTTAAAGTGACATACGCACACAAATCAGCTGATTCCAAGCACTTCAAGGCCGCTCTAGTCACGTGTCTGCTCGCGCCCTATAGGCCAGGTTAAATTTAGCCGTTATGACAATAATTGGTGGTGGGGCATCATTTAAACGCTGTAAAGTTTGGCCCAGTGAAATTTAGACGCTATGATATTTGGGCGCTATGATATTTAGTCTTTTAGCACGTACTCCTACTTTATGGATGAATTAAAGATGTTGGAGTATCGATTGAAAATGTGTATTGACAAATAAAACTGAATTTGGCTGAAAAATATTTGTTTCTCCTTTTGTTTTGCCTGTACTATTCTGATAAATATTGTCAATAGAATTAAATTTGTAAATACTATAGAAGGCCAACAAGTGCATAGCATAATATTTAGTACAGTGCTAATAAGCTATAATAATTATTTTGTTCTTAAACTATACATAGTAGTAGTATTTAAACCTCCGTTTTGTAACAAATATGAAAAGCAACGATTGAAAACTATTTTCAATTAGCTTCCCTTCAGTAATTCCATAATGCATTTTATGAAATTATGGAATTATAGAAATAACTCAGAATTATGACCAACATGACTTCTCAGTAAGAAGCGTTGCATAATCACACTATTTATAGGTCAGTAGCGTCGGTACGAATTTTTAAATTGATCTGTTTCAAAGATTTATAAATTTATGTTTATTATTATACAGCAATGTATTGGAAAACTGTAAAAAAATTAATAATAATCATAATAAATAAGTTTCGTTCATTGATATTTTTGTTACAATTTGTGCAATAAAACAAAACATTTACACGTATGAGATAAAAATTATGATAAGAAAAATGTGTTTGATAAGAAGTTGATAAGAATATAAGCGAATTTAGTGTGGGATTCGAGTATAAACCATGTTAGCAGTGGCGTATCACGAAAATTTGACTTGCTTTGTTTACTTATTAATAATACCTAAGAAATGAAACACGATCGGTTTTTTAATGTTTACCGTTAGGGTTTCCAAGGCAGTAAGCTTTATAGTACTGATCGGTGAGTGATGCGAATCACTTACCGATCAGGAGGCGGTAAGTAAATAAAAACAACAATCAAAACTTACTTTTCACACTCCCAAGATCGTAAGTAGGCTATTAGGACATTGTTTGTAGGGATGTATGTGAATTTGACTGTCAAGATATCGGTTTCTATTAGTGACGGGATTGTTTTTACTTCCCTACAGCTGAACTTACCTCTCTCTTTGTGAAATACCAACAGTTAGATATTTTAAACTTGTGTCAAATATTTATTAAATAAAATAAAATAAATATATCATCACGGCATATTACCCATTGCTGGTTGTGTCAATCTGCTTTATATGCAGATTCCGGTAATGATGATAACATATTTGTGCCGTGCGGGCGTTTACCAGGCGTCACCTCACGGGCACTCATTGCTGGCGTGGAGAGTGCACCACAGGGGTCAATTTTCTGCCATTTAAAATTCGAAATATTTGGCGTCGGTCGGGATCGAACCCGGTTCCCCAGATTCGCGACCTGAATATTTATTCATTCTTATAATTTATAATTTTGAATTTAATTTCTACCAAATTGTCCTCATTTCAGAAATATTTCCATTCAAAAGTTACCGTTGACGTGACAAATGAGATAGATGACAGCGTTTTTTTTTCTGAAATTTTCCATGGAATACTTAGATTCTTTTTTTAATGTATCAATATTCAACTGTATTTCTTGACAGCATTGACATATCTAGCAATGAAAAAATAAATCAGCGGGAGTGGAAAAAATCTTATATGCAACACGAGATGTAGGTACATTTGACCTCTCTCGAACTTTTTGCTAGCCTCGCTGTTGCTCGGGCGCAAAATCGTCGTCGATTAGTAAATGGTACTATAAAAATGACAACCTAAAATTTATGTCAAAATAATTTTCAAATCTTATTTTTTTACCTCAAAAGAAAATTTCCAAAAAAAGGTTTGTATTTAAAAGTTTCGTTTGAATTTATTGTAATCCAAAAAAAAATCTGACGTGACCAACGCAATACCTCTCGCTATTTAGTTTTTATTCATTTAAATATACATACATACTTAAATATTTAGTTATGCTGAAAATTGTATTAAGATCTATTCCATATAACTATGGTTCTATTTATTATTTTCTATTTATAACGTTACTATTATTAATTTGAAATGATTAGTTCTTTGACGGTGACATTTATCTGTTAGTTACATACATTTGTGATATGAACTGTGTAACCAAGGAGTTGTATTTGTTTAAAGTGTAGGCTCCGGGATTTAAATTATAGATAATTTTATAAATTTGTCCATAAAATATATAAAAAAAGTATTAAAGCAAACCTGAAGAAAATTTAATAATCTTTAATTTTTATAATAACACAAATATCGATAAATAACATTTGAAGATATTCTTCGTAGAAAAACTATTTTGAGGATTAGGTATAGTACCATTTTCGATTATCTGATTTACACCAAAATCTAATGGTTTCTTTCCATATTAGCATAAGGTAGAAATACTAGGTTTAAATTTTTTCTGAATGATAGTATTTGAGTTAGAGTGGAGGATCCACACACAAACACACACATACAAAAATATACACACAGGCATCATCGTGAAAATGTTAAAATTGGATTCTAGGGATCTTAAAACGTGGTCATTTACCAAAATCTCGATATGCGATTTTTAGCACGATCTCTATACCTCCCTTACCAAGGGTAGCAGGAGGTAAATTTATAAATTAATGTTAGAAGAAGTATACGTAAAACGTATTATTATTTGAATACAGATTTAAAACTACATAATTAGGAAACATCTTGAACGCCAATTTCGGGAATACGGTCCAGGACAGAAAAATCTACTTGGATCCAGGAACTCTAACCACAAGTGTCATAAAACTCTATAACGGCCGATTGGCAGATTCTAGTTTCATAGATCGCTTTCTCTAACTATATTATTATGGGGCCTCTTAACCGTGTGCCTGAGTGTCTGGTTGGGAACTGAGAACCCGGGTTCGGTTCCGCCCGACGCCAATATTATATCGAATTTTAAATGGCACAAAAATGTTGTGCACTCTCTACGCCAGCAATGCGTACCAGTGAGGTGACGCCTGTAAACGCCCGCACGGTATAAATATGTCATCATCATTAACGAAGTCTGAGTTCAAAGTAGATTGATCCATAAATGCGGTGATGGTATATTTTTATTTATTTATTTATTTATTATTTTTCGTGCTTTTGTAAATCCCCTTTTTAAAATCATTTTCCCCGCCACTGTTGTTCACTCTTCGCGCACGCGCGCTTTTGCATTATCAATGTTCACCGCTCGAATCCACGTTTGAAAATTCGCAGTTTTCCCAGTGATTTCCGTGCGAATTGGGGGTTCATCTCGCGACGCTTTGCCCCGCGACGCCAAGGCCCCCACCAGCGCCAGCGACGTCCAGCGTGGCTGTGGTGCGACTCAGTGTTTTGTGAAACTCGAAACGGTGCACGTGAAATCAATAGTTCTCATGTCGGGTCTACGCACAACTTGCCGGTAAGATATTGCCAATTGGAAATATTGTAAACATATCATTTTTTAAACAAATAAGGCCTTTGAGAATAAAATGTTTTGATAAGCTGATAAGGGAAAGGATTTTATAAAATTGTGATGTACCTATTTTTCAAAAAATTAAAACTTGTTGGTTTTAAAAAATAGATTTAGGAATATCCTGCAACTAATTTTGCAGGATTTGATAATTAAAATATGAAGTGATATTTATTGAAGTTTAATAAAACGTCATTCTTCAGGAGCTCAAAAATGATATAAATAAATTCTAGTCGTACCTTAATCAACCCTGATAAGGAGTAAATACAATCATCATTGCTAGTAAAAAATAAATATATAAATAAAATACATAAATAACATTGACCGTTAGTATGAACGAACAACTGATTAAAGGTGATTAGTCGAGAAGTTGACTAGTATTGTTTTCTGTTAATTGTTTATGGATTATTTTAGAGACATAGGCCGCTAGTATGAACGATGATTAAGAGTGATTAGCGAGCATTTGACTAGCATTGTTTTATCTCTGCAATCGTTTAGAGATTATTTTAGAGAAAAATTCTTCAAATAAAAGATGCGGGCAATTAATTTTTCTATAACTATTATGTGAAGTATTTTCCTCTAAAAGGATCCATAAACGAATGACAGAGATAAAACAATGCTAGTCAAATGCTCGATAATTACCCTTAATCAGTTGTTCATACTAACGGTCCAATACTTTAAATAATAGTTATGGAAAAATTAATTATACACAACTTTTATTTACAGAATGGTTGTCAAAATATAATAAATAAATAAATTATTATATTAAAAACTTTCAGCGTCGGCAGATAATAGTTATTTATGATATAAGTGTTAAAAGTGACATTTTATTTTGTGAAAAGGAAGTTTGGAAGACGACGCGAAGCGGAGTGATCCAAACCTTCGAACAAAATAAAATCACTTTTAACACGTATATCACACACTATTTTTTCTACAAACACTATTTTTTAAATTTAAATTTATATTTCTAATAATTTTTTGACATTCACTTTTAACACTAGTGTCAAAAGTAACAATGATCTGTCACTTTTAACACTAGTGTCACAAAATAACATTTTTAACGCTAAAAACAAACATTAAAAAGCCAACTTTTAATAGATTTGTAGAAAAATAATATTTTTACTGAAAATGAGATTTTGAAAAATTGATGATTAAAAATTATCAATTTTTAGTGCACTTTTATAGTAAAAGCGCTTTTGTGGAGCGAATTTTTTTACATTATTTTCTTATATGAGGAGTGTACTCCATTAAAGTGTTTTTTTTTATAAAAGTGCGCTCCTAATTTGGACCACTGTTTATGTACGAAAAACCGTGTGTTATCAAATTTTATATATTCTATCTAGCAGCTATTAGAAATGAAATGTAAAGAATTTTCTGTGCTGATTATGAATTTGATTTTGTATACAATTAATTACTGTGCATTGACAATACATATATACCCTTATACTAGGACTGATAATAAAATATATTTATGATTCAAAATTTGAATCTTAAATTAGTTCAATAATTATATTTGTATATTTTTTTATAATTATATTTACTAAACATTATGCTAATATTTGGTGATAAAATAACAAAATATTTATATCTTTACTGTACAAATGTAAATAAACAAAATAGTAAATATTTTATTTAAATCATAAACGAAATGTAGCCGCATTTACAGTACTTTCTACCACTTGTAACTAAGTAGTGAAGGTATTGTCTTTTATTATTTTTATGATGGTGTACATTTCCAAAAATTACATATATTTTTTGCATTTCTCCTTGTCATATATATATGAAGAGCTGATTAAATACACACTACGTTTACATGCAGTTTTGAAAATGGTTTCAGTTTTCAGTCAAAATTATGCAAAACTGTTTACATGCAGTTTTCAAAACAAGTTTAAAAATAGATTTGAAATCAGTTTCAGCGCATGCGCATTTAGCTGATGTAAGTGACACATCCTCTTCACTCCAAATACTTCGTTTTTCTATTAATCCAATTATTTTTTATTCTTCGTACTACTACGCATTAAAACTACACAACTGTCAGTATATTTGAAGGTTAGTAACACAAAGCGACAGATACGTTATGCTCTGTACGCATGCGCAGTATCGAAACTGAATTTTACGTGTTTACATGAGTAGTTTTGAAACTAGTTTTCAAGTCCAACCCATGAATTTTAGTTTTGGTTTGAGATAATTCAAAACCGTTTTGACACTGTATACATGGTGTTTTCAAAACTAACAACGTTTTAAAAACGGTTTCAAAACTGCCTGTAAACTCAGTAACAGTGTGTTCAATAAAATCCTAACTGGGAGTAGGTTATGTACAGGGATACGCATGTCTGATCATTATTCAGTTCAAAAGTCAAGGTGTCAATATTGATCTTAAAATGTAATTTTAAGGAGAAAAGAACGATACAGTATATTGACATTCGCCGTTATCTAAGTTGTTTCCATTTCTAAAATCAGATTCAAGAAGAAAAGCTTTGATTGCTTTAGACAACATTTTTAACAATATCTCATGTCAAAATCAAGGAAAGAAAAGAGTACTAGCCGGCGGGATTTGAACCCACAACTTCAACATCTGTACAGTATAGATGTTGAAGTTGTAGGTTTAAATCCCGCCAGCTAGCTTTCTTTTCTTTCCTTGATTTAAATCATTTACAAAAATAGCACTTACATTCATCTACTATTTGCAATATCTAATATCAAATTGATATTTAATTAAATATTTTTAAATTGACATACGTTTCTTTGTTCATGGCCTACTGCAAGTTAAGATTTTTTTGAACTCACTGTATTTGTTATAACTGGTTAACAGGAAGTACTTATCACAGACAATTTTAAGTATATGGGAATTTTAATTTACTACATTATTTGTCTTATAATCATGTAAACGTTCCTTAGCTTGAAACATAATTTTTTGTTAAGTTAGATAAAAATAATTTATTGTTATTGATAAATCGTGTAAAAAAGTATAGGTGTATAAAAAGTATTTGTGCAGAATTGCCTGTTTTCTTTGATTCCTGCACTCGTTTTCATCTCGAGTCGAAATATACACATCATGAGATAGACACTTTTCCACACACATTGCTTCTGCTTTTGTAAATAGTTTTCTCTGATGTGATTTTATAGATATAATAATTATTTTACATATAGGCTAATATGTCATACTACTTTTATATTTAAGAATGAGAATTTAATTAATAAAGCACACTAATGTTATTAGGTATAGGCTGTCTCAAGATATATGCACATTCCATTACTTGTGAAGTAGCGGTCTGACCCTTCAAAGCTGCATATTTTGTCGGGGATTTGTCCAGGTTGGGATTAGGAAAATTTTAAAAGGATAATTATTTTCAAAGAAATATATTTTCGAAATATGATTATAATTTACCACTAATTAATATTAACTGTTTAATGCTATTTTCAAAGAAAATTCACTGAGGATAGGATTAGGTAAATTTTAAAAGGATGATTATTTTCATAGATATATATTTTCCAAATATGATTATAATTTACCACTGATTAATATTAACTGTTTAACGCTCTTTTCAAAGAAAATTCACTAATGAGGTTAGGATTAGGTAAATTTTACATTTGACTAATGATGTATTTAGTATAGATGGCTACCCGTTTTTGTATAAGTAGCGTAAACACGTATTTTGTATTATTACTTCTTCAAGTGTTTAGTAATAATAACAGCATAAAATTAGTGATAAAATGTGTGAGAACGAAGAATCTCAGACTTCAAGACAGCGAATTCATTTATCAGAAGACGCAAAGCAAATTATTTTAAATGTTTTTAATACATTGAAAAGTGAAGGTGAAAATAATGGGCTTATTCAAAGAACAGCAAAATTGACTTAATGAAAATTAATATTTGATTACTTCAAAAAATAAAAAATAAAAAAATACGTCCCAGTACTCTTTGCCTCTCTAATGTATTTAAACTGCCTCCCGCAAATGTGCATATATCTTGAGACAGCCTATACAACGTAGTTTTATGAATATCTAAATAAACTTACTATTTTATATATTATAGTTCTTGTTTGATATTAATTAATTAAAACCACTCATTTCACGGATATAAATCCGTTGTTTATGGTATAGATTACATCTTAATTCGATTACATAATTTGACAAAAAATAAACAAATGAATAAATACGTTTTCAAGTACGAATAAACAATTGCTTTCAATTATAAGTCGCAACTGTTTCTCATTATTGTTTTGACATTATTTATTACTAAATACTCGTAAATAATTAAAAAGAATTAGTCTAAATATAGTATAAAATTGTTTGGAAAATACGATAAGAATATTTTTTAGCGGGCAACTTATTTTCTGGGGAATTTTACTGCCATATTTGGTGTATGCTTTATAGACTGTTTTCTCCCTAACTCGATTTCTGCGTGAACTGTTTCTCCCCAGATTTGAGGGTAATAAGAAACTAAGATGTAAGAAAGGAGTAGGACCCTTGAGAGTTTAGTAAGCTTGAGAAATGTTCTTTAAGTTTTGCTTCCAAAATACATTCGTATAATACTTTGATAAATATTTATGAAATTGTATACTAAAGCGGATAAAATTGTTTGTTTTCTTTAACTTTATTAAAACAATTTTCCCATAATATGAGAATTTTATCAACAAAGTAAACAATGCAGTGTGATAGAAATTATCAAAGTTTAAATATTCGATTTTTTAATGTCCTTAATATTTATTTTTAAAGTAAACCAAATAATAATTGCATGAATGTATGATGTCACGTCAGATAGAAACCACTTGCATCAAAACTTGGACTATAATATACGTTTTTTTTAAATTAATTATTTCATTAAATTGCGTTTTATTCATGCATATTTCCAATGAACGATATTTTAAACAGTTTTTACCTTCCGTCACCTTTAGGTAAGGAAGGTATTGTCTTTGGTTAAAAAATTTGGTTGTGAGTTTTTAATCACTACGTTTTAGGGTCCCTAGATTACGATTTTACTATTTTTACGATGATGACTGTATGTGTGTGTGTGACAAAAGTTTGTTCTGCGATAACTACAATTCCAAAAATTATAATTCTTTCGTATTTCTTTTCGGTACATCCATATGAAAATCTGATTAGATTTTGGTTATAATTGGTCAACCGGAATTACCCACATTTGAAGATTTTAACAGTTTTTCTTGAAAAAACAATGATAAATAACATTTTTTCACATTTAATGTTATTATAAATATTAAAGAATTTTTTATTCTCTATACGATTTGACTGCATTTTATACTTCATATTAAATAGATATAGAGTTAAGAATTATAAAGAAATTAAATTTCATAAATTAGCCAGCTAATATATTAAGAAAATTCTGATTGAAAGATGTCAGTGTCAAGTGCAATTGACAGAGTATGTTTGTGTTATAATTTTACTGGAAATATTGGATCTTTTGCTTCTGTATGGAATTTGTGTAAAACACATAAAACTGCCGGCAGGTAATGTACAAAAAATAGAATCTTTTGCAAGAAACTTTCTGTACGAAATTTGTACAAAATACATGGAACTGACGGAAGGTAATGTGCTGGCCACATCAGAATTTTTATTGTTAAAATAGTGTTAAAAAACTAATTCGGAGTAGCCTATGAACAGAGAAATACTGATCCAATATTTCCAGTAAAATTATATCACAAACATACTCTGTCAACTGCACTTGACACTGACATCTTTCAATCAGATTTTTCTTAATATAGTAGCTGGCTAATTTATGAAATTTAATTTCTTTATAATTTTTTTACTCATTATCCATTTAATATATATATATATATATATATATATATATATATATATATATATATATATATATATATATATATATATATATATATATATATATATAAATATAAAATGCATTCAAATCGTATAGAGAATAAAATATTCTTTAATATTTATAATAACATTAAATGTGAAAAAATGATATGTAACATCGTTTTTTCAAGAAAAACTGTTAAAATTTTCAAATGAGGGTACTTCCGGTAGACCAATTATAACCAAAATATTATCAGCTCTTCATATGGATTATGGAACGAAGAAGCATACGATAGAATTATAATTCATGAAATTGTAGTATTAGAGTTATCGCAAAGTAAACTTTTGTCACACACACGTACCTACACTCACTCACACACACACGCACACACACATACACATACATCATAAGAAAAATAGTAAAATCGTATTCTAGGGATCCTAAAACGTGCTTATTGATTAAAAACTTACCACCGAATTTTTCTACCAAAGACAATACCTTCCTTACCTAAAGGTGACAGAAGGTAAAATCTCTAGAAATTTATATCTCTAAAATGTATACATAAATCTTGCATTAACTTTAGGAAAATCTATATAAAATTGCGCTTTGAAACAAGCTTACAAGTAGCAATATTTTAGTACTTTCATAATATGAAAATATCGTTTAAAGAAGATATCAATCACTGTCAGTTTGTCGAACTTTATTTCCAAAAAAGCTTTAAGCCTGCAAATCATTTCTCATGTCAAAATGATCTCAATGGAATATTGGTTTTGCCATAGTTATATCATGGAGGAAAAAACATTATTGCTACAATTACGAAAACTTATTTTGATAATCATATAATTGATATTATTCTCCACCATACTTATTTTACGCTACTAAAAGATTATTGATTTTATTCAATAATACGTCGTAAATATCATAATATTTACATTGGTATTCAGTTCTTGTATTATTCAGTAAATTTTTCTTTTATACCATTTGGAAAACAGCCAGGAAAGTTTTGTGTTTATATCGCACAATAAAAATAAAATATCACTTGGGTGACATTTTTATAATATTGCCCTAAAGTGGAAATTTTCAGTTGTGGTATTTTTTTCTCTGAAATCATAATTGATTATTGGAAGCAGTGCCGAATTAAGGAAATATGGGGCCCTAGGCAAAGAGTTTACGTCGGGCCCCTACCCTCCTCCCCCATTTTTTTTACTTAAAAAAGTTAAAAACGAAAATAAATAGGTACAATTATTGAAATTTTAGTTATTTTATGATATAATGCACATACAAAATTTAAACAATAAAAAATCTGATGTGGACACCACACAACTTCCTTGTACGCAAGACCAATATGAAATATAGACTCAATTATAAAATTGTACGTATTTGACGTAATTTGACATTAACATCTATTTTTTTTGTTATTTTTTGTCCTAATCCATAGCAATTTTCAATACAAAAACCAAAAAGTATATGTTTTAAATTTACATATCTCGCTTATACAAAGAGCTAACTTATAATACTTGACGTCCTAGACGCAAAATTTAATTCTCTAAAACCCTTATTTAAAGCAATTATTTCTAAAATCAAAATGAAACCATTTTATTCAAGAAAAACTGTAAACAACTTCAGGTAATATATCACTTCCGGTTAGCCTGTTTTAACCAAATTCTGCTATGTTATTCCAATTGATATAAAAGTCTTATATACTAAATTTGAAAAGTTTTGGATTATATTTTAATATAGTTTTTCATTAAAATCTATTATAGGCTTCAAATAAAGTACCATTTCTGGAAATTATGTAATGACCAAAATGGGAGGTGCACAACTAGATGTTATAGAAGTCCTAAATACAAAATTTCAACTTTCTACGGGTTACCGTTTTTGAGTTATGCGAGATACGTACGTACGGACGTCACGACGAAATTAGTCAGAATGGATTCATGGATGGCCAAAATGCATATTTCCGTTGAAATCTGGAAACCAAAATTTTTCGCGAATACAATACTTCCTTTACTTTGTACAAGGAAGTAAAAATAATCGAAAAATGAAATAGAACCTGTACATAACATTGCAATATAAGTTAGAAAATCATAAATCTAAAATAAACTACATAAAAATAATATCTATTACAATATAAATAATAGTATAGATTACAATTTTTTTTCTACTTTTAAATCAGTGAATTTAGTAATCAAATCTTCATAATTCAAAAACTCGCTTAAAGCATCATTTTCAATATACAACATAGATAAACTATTTAATTTTTGTTGTCCTAAAGTACTTCTCAAATAATTTTTTACTCTTTTCAGAACTGAAAATGTCCTCTTTCCACCTGCATTGCTTATTAGCAAAGTTAGATATATTCTTAAAATAATATCCAAAGTTGGGATTGTTGCTATTATATTATTTTGTTGAATAAATGAATGCATTAATTCTGGTGTTGATAATTTGCAACGATAGTGCTCGCATAGTCGCACCACCAGATCTTTTCTAACTTTAATTTTATAATAATAATTTATATTAGCACATATAACCCCTGGTATAACATGCACCATCAGATCTTTTCTAACTTTAATTTTATAATAATAATTTATATTAGCACATATAACTCCTGGTATAACATGCGATATCTCCTTCGAATGGTTTCGACCCACTCTATGTTAGCGCATACGAAATTTTCATGCCTCCCCACTCTTTTCGTACTCAAGAATACTATAGCGAAGTTCGTATGCGCCGAAAGTATAAAAGCGCATACGGTAAATTTCGAGAATCAAGCCCCAGATGGCAGACGAATGTATAGACGATAATTCCCTACTTTTAATTCAGTTCTATGAATCTACATTATTTTCACTTAGCTTTAGCTATAATGTATTACATTTTTGATTACAAAATAAAATTCAAAATAATTGTTAATGATGCATTTCTGATTTACAGGCATAAGTCATTTCCGGGCCCTATTTATTACGGGCCCTAGGCAATTGCCTAGTTTGCCAAATGGTTAATCCGGGCCTTATTGGAAGCTACTTTTACAAGAATCTTCCAATATTAGAGAGAGACATTACATATTATTTATTATTTTTCTGTATATTTCACACAAAATTGTTCTTATATTTTGCGTTCATAACAAAGTCATTATGAAATCCAAATGCGTTAGGGCTGCACCCGGAAAGGTTTTTTTATGAATTATCTGGATTCTTATCTCCCATTTATCTACACATACACATGTGTCATTTTATGGCCTTATCAATTACCTTATCCTACAACAACAATAGGATTAATTTTTTATTACCGCCGAATTTTATATTTGGTTTGATAAAATATTATTATATAATCTAATAAAACGCAATGCGTGTGTATTTCGCTTGTCAACTTCAGCAGCGAAAGAATTCGAAGTCAGTAATTTTTGTTCTTCGTGACATTTTATTGGATATTAAAAAGCCTTGTCACATAAATATCTACGAAAGTGATTAATACTGACATTTTTGCAACTGCACGCAATTCGATAATATGTAAGTATAAAAATATCTATTCGCTTGTAAAAGGAATTAGCTTAGTTGGATAATTTATTATTGTGAAACATGACAGACGCAACGGAAGAACATTATGTTGTTAAAAGATTGATTTATGTTTCTCTAGAATATTATTTTATTTTTATAAAAAAAGGGAAACAAGGCAATAACGGATGTAGAAGTTGATTAATAACAATTTTGTTTTTCGTGATAGGCGAATATTTCAAAAGTTTTCGCAAAAAAGTTTATCACAATGTTAAAATAATTTACTGCTTAAATAATAATTACTTGATTTTTGCAAAATAAAAACGTCAGCAAATTTTATTTTTCACGTTTTGTTTTATTATTGTCTTCAGTGATAAAAGTCTAGAAAACAGAATTTAAATTTCATTAATTATTCTACTAAAGTTCTACTTTAGTGCTTTAGCAGCGTTTCCTTTTTCTGGTGCTGTATAATCTGCAATATTTTAATATAGCCCATAAGTAGTTATTATTCACAATCATTAGTGTAATATATCGATTCCAAACGTTTTAGAGTTTGGAAAATATGTCATTCCTAACTGCAATAACAATCTAATAATGTAGGAAATGAAAAATGTAATAATCTCTATAATAAAATACGCTAAACAAATTTATAGATCTTTTGAAAATATTGTAACTCAATGATTTATTTATTTAAAAATAGGATGATTGTGAATAAGTCTCGCGTTGTATCTGACCTCGAGGCTTCGACTCTTGGTAAAATATATAAACCCTCGGCAGTAATGAAACATATCCCACTTCTGATGTAATATACTATTTTGTATCGAGAGGAGAAAGTGATACTTTATTGTCACTTAAAAATGGAGAGCGGCAATCTTTCGAAAGCGATAAAGACAATTTATATTCGTTACAAAATAAATTGTGTGAACAGTTATGCTACTACCTGCAAAAGTTTGGTGTGAACGCTCCCAATGGACTTCCACTTTTTCACTGCACTAGTTTAATGTACTTGAAACAAATAGATTGTACAAAAAAACTTGTAATATTTATTAAAAAAATGTCATTAATTTTTTTAAAAAACGAAAGCCAAAACAATATCTTGATGTCATATTTGAATACGTTCCTATCTTCACTGCAAAACTATTGAGTCGTACTGTAAGTACAAAGTGAACATTTCTTTATTTTTTGTTATGGTGGAGGACCCCACTGTGCCAACTGTAGAAAAAAATTTGTGTGTGTTTCGAGTGCAAATGAACATGGACTCATAAGTCGCGCGGCAACAACCTCTCAATCGACAATGTCCCATTTTGCGCTCTTAATACACAAATAGCTATTATATTTAATTTTAGTTTATCATTATTTTCCATTCTTCTTGAGCTATTGCTTCAAACAAATCTAAGCATTTTATACTTTCATTTTTGTAAATTGTAATGGCAGTGCGGCATTTTCTTTGGTTATGTAATATACCGACAGACCAGTTATATGTCAGATTGACTTGTGAAGGTCGTAAATGTGTAACTACAGTGCCATTAGTTCCTAAACGTTTCCATTAAGAATGTAGACAAGTGACATTTCTCAACATTGCTATTTGTGTATTAAGAGCGCAAAATGGGACATTGTCGATTGAGAGGTTGTTGCCGCACGACGCAGGAGCGAGGCATTCTCTCGAAATCGACAATGTCCATTTGCGCTCGAAACCCACACAAGATTTTTTCTACAGTCGCCACAATGGGGTCCTCCACCATAACAAAAAATTATTTTTTATTTATTTTTACTTATCGGTATTTTCCATTCTTCTTGAGCTATTGCTTCAATCTAATCTAAGCATTTTATACTTTCGTTTTTGTAAATGAATGCCCTATTTTATTTTCACAGCAGTGTGGCATTTTGTTTGGTTATGTAAGTGGGTAATGTGTAACTACAGTGTCATTAATTCCTGACTAAACGTCTCCATTAAGAATGTAGCCAAGTAACATTTCTCAACATTGTATAGTTAGAAATTTGAGGAGCTGGCGTTTTTCTACTTTGTCGCTCTAGAGCGGCAAAGTGATATTTTGCGTTGACAAAAGAGAGCGCAAATGGCTACTTTGTATATAGATTGTAGAAAAACATTTTTATTTCGTTAAAAAAATGACCATACAATACTTAAACACAGTTTCCTTTAAATCATACTCTGAATGATTTTATTTTTTAGTTGGCCATATTAGACTTTTTCTAAGGTATTTGAAAATAAATACCTAGTTATTTGTTTAAGACGGCATAAAAGTAGCAGATTTACTGCTGCAGCGGCGTTTCACGGACGAGGCGAAGCCAAATCTTTAAGTTTAGCTTAGGCGGTAAATTTGCATTCTTGCCGTGTGAACAAATAAATTTTTCACTAACTGTTTAGAATTGTTGTCGTCATTGTTGCTGTATATGTAAATTTTATAGACAGTTACTATCTTTGCAGTGAAGTAAAATTTCAATAAAATCATACTTTTAATGCCAACCAAACGTTAGATTCGTACTACAAAAAAACAAAATATAGTAGGTACAAAAACATAAATTTATTAAAACATTTTTTACTTTTTAAAAAACAAACATCATTTATCTTTTTCATCACCACTATTTTTTGTTCACAAACCAAATCTATCCAATCGCGTATCTTCAAACAAAAAAATCCTATTCCGTATCTGTAATCCTAACTCGCATTGGACAAATCGTTTCTTTGGTGTGCGTCGCGACGACGACGTCACCACAACGTTCTCTACCACGTTGACCTACATGTGGTACGGATCGCGTGTCTGCTTACGATTCACGATATAACAAGTTCAAGGTCGTTCCCTACCAGCCAATCATGACGAATAGTTTGTGTACATGAGCTACAGGTATAGGTTAGGTTGAGTAGAGAAGGACGCGACATTGGTAATGATTTTATTGTCAAGGGGAAACGGACGTGGATCTATGAATGTGTGTCAGTGTGATTGTGATGGTAATGAGCTTTTTTTCATTAAAAAGAACTATGTGATATTTATATCGATGAAAATACAGATGAAATATATTTGTCTTTATTTATGAAGTGACGTGCAGGATCTATTTTTCCTGTTGCCAATCAGAAAACAGTATCCATCGTGGGCTCACACGTGATCCTTCGTCTGTGGCCAATCCATGTTTGGGGTGCGACTGTCATTTTGCAGGTTAATGAATTGGCGGCATTTTGAAAGTAGTTTTCAGAATGACGTGAAAGTACGATATGAAGAAAAAATTAAAATGATTAAACCTCGGACAGTGCGCTAGAAAATAATTACGTGAACAGTATGAAGGGGTATGAGATACCCTAAAATGTATATAAGGAATGTTATGGGGTTAAAAGTACAAATTTCTTAAGAGTCTGCTAGCTTACTTACAATAAAATGAAAAGACAATGAACTCATTGTAATTATATGTTTTATAAAATTTATGGGGTCTCCTGCATGGCCGTGTGCCTGAGTATCAGGTCGCGAATCCGGAGAACCGGGTTCGATTTCGACCGACGCCAAATATTTCCAATTTTGAATGGCACAAAATTGACCCCTGTGGTGCACTCTCCACGCCACCAATGAGTGCCTGTGAGGTGACACCTGGTAAGCGCCCGCACGGTACAAATATTTCATCATTACTGATATCTGTGTATACAGCAGATTGGCACACCCAGCAATGGGTAATAAACCGTGATGATATATTTATTTATTTATAAAATTTTATAAATAAATTGGTGAAAATACAGCTAAATATGATAAAATGTAGGATCAATAGAACAAAAAATTAAAATACTATTACTTTTTACCTTTGTTCAAAAAGTTACGCCATTGGTGTGGTGGGTATACCATACCCAAAACACATTAAAACGGTGTAACATGCGTAATAGTGAGAGTAGAGTAATTATATTACTTTAAATATTTTCATTTCATTGTTATTGGAAGCTACTGAAACGTATATGGCACTGGCATGCGTATTTCGAAAGTTATACATCAATTAAGTAGGCGTGGGGTATGTTATACCCCATCACACCATCCGAGGGTTAATAATGTGGACCCATATAACTGCGATGAATCTATTTTTTTTGCCGAAATGTGGATTTATTTCCTGACATTACATTTTGTGATATATCGTATTATTTTATATTTAATGTGTTTATGCTACCCAAGAGTATCTAGCAAAACGCAAATATAATACAAAACAAACACAATAAATATTAATTAAGTTCATAGCAGCAGTAAAAATTAAAAGAACAATAAACAAAACACATAATGTCCGATCTTATAAAGGACAGATTAAATTTACTTCCATAGTAAAATAATTTTAATGAACAAATTATAATCAAAACCATTTTATTGATAACATAAATAACATTGCTGTCAAAATTTCGGTTGTCAATTGTAGGATTAAATATTATTTACTAAAGAACTAAATTTATCTGACATTAACATTTAAATTGCCGCGAACGCAAGTGACTGTTACACCCCAAACATGGATTGGCCACAGAGAATGAATCACGTGTGAGCTCGGGATCCATATTCAATAGAGCATTGATGAATTTGATACATTTTGCTACGTATTTTGACGTCACAACTTGGCTGAATTTTGGCGCCATTTCGAAATTTGTTACGATTACTTGTTTTTAGTATAAGAAAAAAATCTGCACGATATACATAAGTATGGTCATTAAATGAAAAAATTGTAATTGTAACACATCGCATAACATCCTGTTTTTCAGAAAAATATAATAAAATTACCATATTAAAAATAAAGTGACAATGATTCCATGAGTCACTTAGATAATTAAAAATAAAAATTTATTTTCGAGAAAACTTCACTCAAAATTGCCATTGTACTTAAATGATAAGATTATCTCATTAAATAGAAATCAATTGAATGATAAAGGTATTAAATACCCATTACATATATATAGATAAAGATGACTTCATTTCATTATTTTGCCTTTTATTACTGTAGATAAAAGTTGTCATGTACGTAGACTACATGTCGCTACTATTAAAATAAATTGTGAAAAGAATTAATTTTAGAATCGTTTTATTGCTATTGCTGATAAGATTAAATATCGTGCAATTGTACAGTAAATAATACATTTTTTTTATAGTGGAACGATTTTGTAACTTAATTGTTGGAATTTTGAAATTATTTTTTCCTTAGTTACTTAAAACTGTGAACATAAATAATATACATATATTTTGTGCACAAAAATCGTTATTAAAAATTCAGAAATCAGCACTAAAGTAATCCATTATACGACGATTTTTTGCAAATGCAGTATTGCCAACTATATGATACTTATTGTACATATAAGATAAATTGAGTACGTTTTTGATATACAATAGTAAATTTGTATGTAAAATGCCAAAAAATATGTGTAAGAAGAACGAATTAAACAATTCCGATGAAGTTTGATATAACACACATAATTTTGAATGTTCTTTAAGGCGCAGTTAAAGGGCGTGTGGTTCGGTGAATTTGTCTCAACGAGGAGTCAAGTCGAATTTTATTCGGGCCGCCTCCTAAAGAGGTTCCAAATAAATAAAAAAAAATGCGCAGGCAATGATTCCGCTTAATATTAATAATTGACTATACCTAAATGCACTTGATTTTTTCCCAATTAAATAACGTTGGGTTTTGACACATTATGGAACTGTATTTTTGTCAAAGGCAATGAGGTTTAAAAAATCAACTTAATATTGGAATATATACTAGAGTGACCCGAAAATATGTGGACAAAATTTAAAGTCCCAATCAATATTCTTAACAGAATTGTAGATAGCTTTTTTGGGCTTTTGGGCGATAGTTTAACCATCTATAATTATCTTAAGAATAATGATTAGGACTTCGAATTTTGTCCACATATTCTCGGGTCATTTTAGTATATATTCCAACATTGAGTGTATTTTTGTAACCTCGCATTGGCTAGGAAAAAGTAAAGTTCCAAAATGTGTCAAACCCCAATGTTATTTAAAAAGAGAAAATCAAGGGCATTTGGCACGGTCAAATATAAATATTAAGCGAAATCATTGCCAGCACAATTTTTATTTATTTATTTGGAACCATTTTAGGGGGCGTCCCGGTTAAAATTCGACTTGACCCCTTTTAAGGTCCATCGTAATATGCATATATTTTAAACAATTTCATATACTTATTTTCTCATATTTAAAATAGAAACAAAGATTTTTTAAAGATATTAAGGTATAGGAACGTTACATTAAAAATATTAGAAACATTAAACAAGAAAATCTGTCACCTAATAGCATGATTTATACTTGAAGCTGTCTCTTCCCTAGAAATTCTAGCGCAATTTTTTCATCATGCCAATTTTTTTCTTGATAAGTTGCAATATCTTTTTTATTGTGAACGATACTTAAGTCAGATTAACTTCAGTGAGGGGCCATTTTTAGTAGAAATTTCGAGATAAATGAAGAAAACTTAGAGCAATTTTATGACAATTGTTACAACTAACTCGAAATATGACTGATATTGTTTTCTGACAACTCACAGGTTGATGTTGTTTACACTGATTTTTCAAAAGCGTTTGACGCTGTAAATCATGATGTCTTATTATTCAAATTGCAGCATCAGTTTAATTTTTCTCCTGATCTATTGTGCTTGATACGTTCATACATTTCACATCGCAAACTTTTTGTACAATATCACAACTTTAAATCTGACTTTTTCAGTCCCTGTTCAGGTGTGCCGCAGGGATCTAACCTAGGGCCGCTTTTATTTAATCTATTTATCAATGATATCACACGTTGCTTACAATACTCCAACTCATTGTTATACGCTGATGATCTGAAGCTATTTAAAACTATCAATTCATATGCGGATCACTGCCTACTGCAGTCCGATATTGATAATCTTCTGACTAGGTCTTCTTCCTCACATTTATATTTTAATATCAAAAAATGTAAGATCATGTCATTCTCAATGAAACGTAGTATTTCTTCTTTTTCCTACCGGATGGGTAGTAACTGTCTCAACCGTGTTGAACTGCATAAATATTTAGGAGTTTTGTTCGACCCTAAATTACATTTTGGTCCGAATTACGACTATATTATTAATAGTGCTTACAGAAATTTAGGTTTCATTATTCGAAATTCACATTGTTTCAACAATCCAAAAACTCTTATTTCTTTGTACAACTGCTTTGTAAGGTCTAAGCTCGAATACTGCCTCATTGTCTGGAACCCAATATATGATAACTTTAGTAAGCGAATTGAGTGGGTACAGCGGAAGTTTGTCAGATATTGCACTCGTAAAATTTCACCTTCATTTAATGCTTTAACATACAGTTATTCTGCTGCTTTACATACATTTGACATGTATACACTTGAGGACAGACGTAGGATATATTCATGCCTGTACCTTTATAAACTACTAAATAATCTGGTTGATGATAATTTCGCTTTAAGGCAAATTAATTTTTCCGTACCACGTTTGCATTCCCGTTCCAGTAATACTTTTTACATTCCTGTCATGCGTAACAATTATGAATTAAAAAACCCGATTAGAAGATTATGTGTTATCTATAATGAAATTGAAAACAAATGTTTCAGTGAACTTGACATTTTCTTTCATAATTTTACTCAATTTAGAACTGTTCTCTACAATGAGTTGAACTAAGCCACACATTAGTTCACTTATTTTTTTTTATATTATTATAATTGTAAACTTCATACATTTTTATATTTGTAAACTTCTATATTTTTTATTGTCTGTATTTCCATCTGTCTATTCTTGCCTGTTTATTTTGTACACATTGTTGCCTCTCCCATGTTTTTGGGATACTTACGTATCCTGTTTTGGGAGAGAATAAATAAATAAATAAATAAATAAATATAAAAAAAATATGTGTAGGCTTGGGGGGGGGGGGTTATTACGCCACTGGTTTGAAACATAATTTCCAAGTTAAATTGCGCTGAAGAACGGTTGCAAAGCATAAGTACATATTTCATGAACTTCAGCAAACTACAACACTTCATCGTTGCTGAGCGACGAAAATAATTACTTTCAATTGTCCTTACAACCCTTGAAGGTGCAATTTGTACAAAGCAAGGGCTTTATGCATTATGTGTGTAACTTCACGTAATAACAATGTTTTCTCATCATTATACAGTTTTTGCATGTAGCAATGTCATCATGTCACGTAAGATTGAGGTTCATTAATAAGTATAAATATATTATTGTACATTTATATGTTTTCTTTTATACTTTTAAGGACGAAATTATTAGTAAAATCTTACGTATTAGGGTCGGGAAATTTTTATTGCTGTTTGATGAAGGTATAAATAAAATATTGTAAATAATATTTGTACTCAGTATTGACAGAACTTTTGTGCAGTTTATTTTGTAAATATTGTAAATAAAAGTAAAAAAAGTATCTTATGTATTGAAGCAGAAATATTATCGTCCTGAATTTGACTTTTTTGTAAGTACTATATGCTAACTATTATACATATGACATCATTAATCTCGAAAATTAAAATTAATTACATGATTTAGTTAACTAATCAAGAGTAATATCATGTAATGGTTACAATGGTAATGAAGCTTAATTATTGATTATTAAAGTGCGTTTATGTTAATTTTCTGTCTGCTGAACTTCTTTAGAATTTGATATTTGTTTAATTTGTTAAATTAGTAAATAAACTTAACTTTAAATAAAGGAAATCAAAAAGGATCTGATGTGGCCAGCATATTACCTTCCGTCAGTTCTATGTATTTTGTACAAATTTCATATAGAAAGTTCCTTGCAAAAGATTCTATTTTTTGTATATAACCTTCCAGCTGTTGTATGTATTTTATACAAATTCCATACAGAAAATTTCTAGCAAAAGATCCTTTATTTCCAGTAAAATTATAAGACAAACACTTATGTCACTTGACGCTGACATCTTACAATCAGAATTTTTTTTATATAGTAGCTGTTTCCAAAGCTGTCTACTTAATGAAATTTTATTTCTTTATAATTTTTCAACTCTATATCCATCTAATATTAAGTATAAAATGCAGTCAAATCGTATAGAGAATAAAATATACTTTAATATTTATAATAACATTAAATGTGAAAAAATTATATTTAACCTAGTTTTTTCAAGAAAAACTGTTAAAATGTTTAAATGAGGGTACTTCCGGTTGACCAATTGTAACCAAAATCTAATCTGCTCTTCATATGGATGTAACGTAGAAGAATACGAAAAAATTCTAATTTTTGAAATTGTATTAGAGTTATCGCAGACGAAATTTTTGTTACTCACACACATACAGACATACACACACGAACATACAGACATCATCAATAAAATAGTAAAATCGTATTCTAGGGACCCTAAAACGTGCTTATTGAAAAAAAAAACTCATCATCGATTTTTTTGACTAAAGACAATACCTTCATTACCTAAAGTGGCGGAAGATAAAAAGATTATGAGAAAAGCAATAAACATAGTAAGTAAAAAAAATATGATGTGGTCAGTATTTTGTACAAATTTACCTTCAGTTAGTTCCTTGTATTTTGTACAAATTCTATACAGAAAGTTTCTTGTAAGAGATTCTATATATTTCCAGTAAAATAACACAAACATACTGTCAATTGCACTGACATTTGTTAATCGGAATTTTCTTAATATAGTAGATGTTTCCATGGTTATAGCACAACTGGCTGCTTTATGAAATTTAATTTCTTTATAATTTTTAACTCTATATGCATTGAATATGAAATATAAAATGTAATCAAACCATAATAAAATATTCTTTAATATTTATAATAACATTGAATGAGAGATACGGAAAAACGTTTAAACAATTTTTATTCGGTATCTCATGTAGAAGAATGTGATGGTATCATTTGGATTGCGTTATTATGAATATGAAACATTCATTTTTTTAGTTTGTTCTGCTTAAAAACAACTAAAAGATTATATATTCCAAAAATAATTTTCCTGGTTTCCATTCTAAATATTGCGTAAAACGTTGAAATAGAATTGATAATATAGACATTTATGTGCTGACATTTTCTTTATGTTGTCATTTATTGTTTCATTTAACTTAACGCGTAATAACGGCACGCAAAAAAATAAATATTTTCCTTGTTATCACTTCTGTTATTGTTTCACTCCAAATGCAAATATTTTCTTGATAAGTGCTAAAAAGCGTAAAGGTTAGTCATTTGGTATTTATGCTTGCCTACCTTTACAAATAATGAATTCACAATCGGGACATTTGCAAAGAATACTTGACATTTTACTTTATATTGTTTTTAAAGCAGGTAGAAAACACTTTTTTATACTAGCGTATTATAACAACTTTTCGATTTTCATTTTCGTTGTTAAATGAAGTACTTTTAAGCACTAGTGCTTAAAAATGACAGTTTAATGCGTAAAAGTAAAAGTACTAAATACCTATTATAACTGTTTATTTATGATAAATATTTACAACGCAATTACTTAAATTACTAAATTGAACATTTGATGTCGTTCTTAATACTTCTTCTTGGTTAACTTCAATGTGGGTAGAAACTGAAGTAGATGTGCTGCTGGATTCTGATTCTTTGTCGACAATTTTTATTTTTTTTAATTGCTGTTTCTTTTTCTCCCAAAATTCTTCGTGAAATTTCTTTCTTATTTTCCAAAGAATTTTCAACGTAGCCTTCAGCAACAGAAATTGAACGCCACCCTCCATGTCGCTTGAGCACTGTAATGTATGCTCCCGAATCAGCCAAAAATGTTGCAGAACACCGCCGAAAGCAATGCCCGGTATATTCTTTAGTATTTGGGAGGCCGAGGAACTCTGCACTTTTTTTAGGTATACCACCTATGGTATTTATACCTACAGGAAGTGTGCATCACTTAAAATTTCTGTAGGTTAGAAAAAAACCGTTGATGTTCAGTATGAGTAGGTCGAAGTTGTGGTACTTGCGAAACATTGCTAAACAGTTGATACCATCAATAAACCCTTCAGTTATCATAAAGAATCGTGAAATATTCGTTTTAGTATTTGGAATATAAATTAACACAACCTTTGCCAATAAATAATCCTTGTCATCAGCTTCCTTCATGAAACGAACTATCTCTTGCTTAGTGAATATTTTTGATTTTTTAGGCTTATATCCACTAGCTTTTCTTTTTAAGAATGCAATAAGATTGGTAAATTTACTTATATCCACATTCTTATTAAGGTATATCATAGTTCGGAGCATAGAGTAATCACTCCATAAAGTGGATGGCTTATAAATGGATGATAATCTCGAAAAATAGGCTAAAACTACCTTTTCTGTAATGTGCCCAACGTTTTTCTCCGCACATCCACTGTCAAATTTTTTGTAAGTTTCTTCATACATTTTTTTTTGGCTTTTCCTGGAACCAGTGTAGCCAATGCAGCCTCTGCACCATTTTCAATATCAGAGTCAATCTCTGAGTCACTCAGTTTAAGTAAATTTATTACCAAAAATTCTCAAGAAAAATTATACACCGGGCACGTTGACATCAATGTTTATTAAACAACAAAAAGATGAAACTGATGCCTGCCTACTTTTAAATTTAGAAAAATTCAAAATGTTGACATTTGAGAATAAATATAAATAATCTATTTTAAAACGCTAGTATAAAAAATCTTGTATGGAATACGTTGCGAAATCGTAGGATAATTTTCACGTCGCGTGCTTAAAACACATTTCTTTCGCAACTTATTACATAAATAGCTAATATTTACGCCTACTTATATAATATATAAAGTTTTGATGATTTTATGTTACTTTTTGATATTAAATTGTCAGATGACACTTACTTAAAACTGGCGTTGATATGAGCGCCATCTACTGAGTTAGGTAAATGGAACAGAGTATAGTTAACAGTACAATTTTAAATAATTGCTTCTATTTAATAACTCAAAAATAGTCTAATCATTAATTGAGAAATATGTCATCTTGTCAACTTCATTCTGAATATTAAACAGGCAAATGGCAAAAGTCATTCTTCGTTGACATTTCATAAATATGTATTTATTGGGCTCATTATCTTCAACTTAGTTCTATTTTTACTTCAGTCTATGTCTTTAGCAATCTTGCATGCTAATCACAACCCAAATATTCTGTAATGTAACTTCATCGATAACAGCGCACTATGCAACTTTACTGCATTGCAGAGATGCAGTGAATTCATTTAGTTTTGGAATCAAATACAAAGAATAGTTTTTGAACTACAGACAACGATATGAAAATAAAGAATACGTGCAGCAAGCTTTTTGGAGTAAATTCAATGTGCTTAAAATGCTATCGAATATTTCGGAAGAAATAAAATTGTTCGTCTTATACAATTGTGAGGAAAGTATTTTTGTGAGAATCGGATAACCGGAAATGGCCCTTTACTAGAAGCTCAAAATAGTTTTTCTTCGAAAAATACCTTTAAATGTTATTTTTTCGAGATTAATGTTATAAAAATTAAAGATTATTAAATTTTCTATAGATTTGCATTAATACTTTTTCTATATATTTTATGGATAACTTTATGAAAATATCTATAATTTAAATCCCAGAGCCTGCGCTTTAAACAAACAAAACGCAGTTATTCATATGTATGTAACTGACAGATAAATGTCACTATCAAAGAACTAATCATTTCAAAATAATATTAGTAACGTTTTAAAAAGAAAAAAGTAAATAGAAGAATAGAAAAGGATTTCAATACAGTTTCCACCATAAGTAAATATGTAGGTATGTATTTAGATTAATAAAAATTAACGATTTGCTAAAATGTTTAAGCTAATCCTCATTTTTACCTTCCGCTACCTTTGGTAAGGGAGGTATAGGGATCGTGGTAAAAATCGCATATCGAGATTTTAAGGTCCCTAGAATCCAATTTTAACATTTTCGCAATGATGTCTGTGTGTGTATGTGTGTGTGTGTGGATCCTCCACTCTAACTCAAATACTATCATTCAGAAAATTTTGAAACCTTGTATTTCGAACTTTTTCTGTACTGGAAAGAGCCCATTAGATTTTGGTGTAAATCGGATAACCGCAAATGGCACTTTACTAGAAGCTCAAAACAGTTTTTCTTCGAAAAATACCTTTAAATGTTATTTTTTTGATAATAATATAAATTAAAGATTATTAAATTTTCTACAGATTTGCATTAATACTTTTTCTATACATTTTATGGATAAATTTATAAAATTATCTATAATTTAAATCCCGGAGCCTACGCTTTACACAAACAAAACTCCTTGGTTGCGTAGTTATTCAAATGTATGTAACTGACAGATAAATGTCACTGTTAAAAAAGTAATCATTTCAAATTAATAATAGTAACGTTTTAAAAAGAAAAAAGTAAATAGAACAATAGGAAAGGAAATCAATACAGCATATGTAGGTATGTATTTAGAATATTGAAAATATACGATTCGCAAAAAAGTTCAAGCTAATTCTCAATTTTGGATTAGTGAATTCTATTTTATCCCGGTATTTAAAATTTAATTTTCATTTTATTATCAAAAAATCTGATGTGGCCAGCACATTACCTTCCGTCAGTTCTATGTATTTTGTATAAATGTCATACATAAAATTCCTTGCAAAAGATTATATTTCTTGTACATTAACTTGAGGCAGTTGTATGTAGGTATTTTATACAAATTCCATACAGAAAGTTTCTAACAAAAGATCCTATATTTCCAGTAAAATTATAACATAAACATACTGTCAACTGCACTTGACACTGATACCTTTCAATCAGAATTTTCTTAATGTAGCAGCTGTTTCCAAAGTTATAACAAAGCTGACTGATATATATGATATTTAATTTCTTTATAATTTTTTAACTCTGTCCATTTAATATGAAGTATAAAATGCATTCAAATCGTATAGAGAATAAATAATTCTGTAATATTCATAAAAACATAAATTGTGAAAAAATTATATTTAACATCGTTTTTTCAAGAAAAACTGTTAAAATCTTCAAATGAGGGTACTTCCGGTTGACCAATTATAACCAAAATCTAATCAGCTCTTCACATGGATGTAACGAAGAGGAATACGAAAGAATTATAATTTTTGGAATTGTAGTATTAGAGTTATCGCATTAGAAAATTTTGTCACACACAGACACACACACACACACACACACACACACACACACACACACATACATACACACACACACACACACACACACACACACACACACACATACAGACATCATCGTAAAAATAGTAAAATCGTATTGTAGGGACCCTAAAACGTGCTTATTCATCAAAAACTCACCACCGAATTTTTTGACCAAAGACAATACCTTCCTTACCTAAAGGTGACGGAAGGTAAAAAGGTAGTTATTAGTAAGTAGGTATTGTATTGGCCACACCAGATTTTTGGATTAGTAAATTCTATTCTATTCCGGTATTTAAAATTTAATCTTCATTTTATTATATCTCCGGTGGCTCAATGGTTCGATTTCCACTAAGGCATGATGTGTGTGAATGTGAACCCACTCTGTAATTGGGATTTAATCCTGTTGAGGGGTTTAACAAAAGGTAGTTACTTGGATTAGATTAGACTATATTTTAAGAAATAAACTGTCAAAATTAGAGTAATTTCGCTAATCCAAAAATAAGGATTAACTTAATCTTTTTTGTGACTCGGGTTGTAAATGGCGGGAGGTATTGTGTTGGTCACACCAGATTTTTACTAAAAATTCTGCAATTATACTGTTCAAGTTTTGTGACAACAAAATTTGTTTTTTCCTGGTTTCTCGAGCCATTCTTTGAAACAATTTTTTGCATTTAATTATATGAAAGTATGATAACTTAATAAAGAATAATTTGTATATTATTGTGTCTATGTACAGTTACTGCATATAATTTTATTACAGTAAAAGTAATGTTTGGAATTTACTTGTAAGTTTATTGATAGTAAAATTCTTGTATACGGAATTAATATTATGTAAATGTTGATATTTTTCCTTTTACAAAAGATGAGTTTCTGTACTATTAATAGAAAGTAAAAGTATTCATGTACATTATTATTGTGAAGAATTATTGTTTTAATCACTATAGGAAAACAATAAGTAATGCCATTAATATTTAATTTTGAATTATGAATTATGATTCTGATAAATATTTATTGCAGTTTTTATTAATTATTAATCTTGTAGCCTTGAGAACATACCTTATATGAATGGTTTGTGTTTATACTATACTCCTTTTCAGTTGTGAATTAAAAACAAAACTATAAAAACTAGTTCATCAAATTGTTTTTACTGTTGTTTAATATTTGAAAACATTGCATATTAAAAACATGATTAATTTTCTTCTGCGAAGGTTAATGCAATAAAAAATGCAATATATCATAAAAATTCATTTGGATCTTTATGAGAAAAGGAGGCATTCAAAATATTTTACTCATCACAGAGTTAAAGTTATTATTAAAATTTTAGGAATGTTCTGTTACAGTTAATTACAATTCAAAAGTCAAGTTGTCAAAATTGAAATGTAATTTTACGAAAAAATATAAGAAGGAGGGAAAACGATATTTTATTTTTAGAAGATATGTTGAAAATATTTGGATTCGAATTAAATCGTGATTGTAACAATTAAAAAAAAAACATCTTAAGGCTGGTTCATGTAAGCTGTAAACTTAAGATTTTACCTTAGCATTAGCATTATGACTTTGCATTAAACTTTACATTACGTTGCCTGGTACATGTCTTAGGGCAAACCAATAAGAGTAGGCCGGTAATGTCATTTTTTCTAATATCGACACGTCATTCATGTTGACATACAAAGACATATAAAATATAGATATACATAGTGACACAGACGTCGTATTTTCAACAATTTTTATAAGTCTAATTACTTTGGCAAATAAATTTAAGAAAAGAAATGCTTTCCCAAGCATTTTGCAGTGCTGTTTTATCTTTATGTAATTTTTCTTTTTTGTCGTAAATATGTTTGTATTGTTCCATTAATTCATTTAGTTGAATATCTTTTTCAAAACAGTTCATAATGCTAATGCTAGGGTAAAGTCTTAAGTTTACAGCTTACATGAACCAGTCTTTACTGTTCTAAAGAATACTACGATTATAGAATTAAATGAGAAACAAGTGTTTGGTATTTATGTGAAATTAACAAATAAATGTCGTATCATCAACAATAATATCATCTATAATTATAAATCTCTCTAAATAATGACGAATACAGTAGGTTTCACAATGATAGATAGGTACACTTTCATAAATTTATTACAAATATTTATTAATTATATAGTACAATGATATATAATATTGTAACGCCAACTTTCAATCTCTAGAACATAAGATTAATTTTTGAACGAGCCAATCTGTTTCTATTCTGTTTTTGATATTAACAAAAACAATGAACAGTTATTTTTTTATAGTATAAACCAGGGCTTCTTAAACTTTTTTCATTCACGACCCCATTTATGATCGCGAGTTTCTTGGCGACCCCATATAAATATAAAAGAAAGATAAATTAATATTTTTTGATCATTTATTTATTAAGTATACATATGAAAATATATAGTTTTAGAATTCGTTTTGAAACACACAAAAATCTAAAATTAAAAATTGTATGAAAAATTGTAAAAGTGCGTTTATTATAGTTACAAAAATTATACGCCTCATTTTGTATCGAAATTGTCTTTTTTGCATAACATAAAAAAAGGGATTCTGATCGTCTTTGTTCACTCGAATATATTCGAACGCAGTCGTTGAGTGGTTTGTATTAAATTAAAATGAAAGTAAAAAATTTAATGAGACGGATGAGCCTGTTTTTTATTGCATAACAAATTAAATCTTGGTGGAATGTTTGACACTGCTGAACGTAAGACCTCTTCAACATTTTTTAACGCTGAACGATACTGGGATTTAATATTTGTTAAAGCTGAGAAAGTAACATCACATAAATATGTGGTGTTGAATGGCAGAAGTACATTTAACGCCATATCAGCGATTGTGGGAAATTCAGTTCTAGTTCCGATCCAGAATTCGGTCAAGGGCTTTTTTTGAAATTGTAGTTTTAAGTTTGAGTCACTCGAAAGCTCAGCAAATTCCTCTTGAGTTTTAAGTGGCAGGTGATCAATCTCACTTAAGCCAATCCAAAACGGCTTTTGAATCCAACCTATTTTTTGGAAATCAATATTAAATATGAAATATGTACGGAACTGTGTTTCTAACGCTTTTAAGTGATCCACAATAATTTTTGCAATAAAAATTTTACAATGAATTTTCTCGATTATAAAATTATCGACATTGGAAAACATTTCGAACGAATTTTTTTCTACCCTACTGCACAAATACACATATAGATGTTATAAAATCGTGTATTTTAATATTTGAGATTAAATCTCTCGCGACCCCAGAATTTTGCTACGCGACACCAAATGGGGTCGCAACCCATAGTTTAAGAAGGCCTGGTATAAACCATAAATCTAAACGTAATTTTAATTTGTGAATGTACCTTAAATGTGTTGAGTTAAAAGGAGAGTATTTCGAAAAACAATAAAAAAAACATTTCTGGAAAATTTTGATTTCTATCAATAATTTGCAGAAACTTTCGGTGCTACTCTTGTAAGTCTCCCAGAAATTAATTTGAAACCACCATGTGTGTTACTCTTAATAATAGTAACGTGACCATTGATGGCACTAAAAAGTACACGTATAAATGGCATTAAGATTTTTTGAATTTAAATGCTTCTACAACTTTTTTTAGTTCACTCAAGACATTTTCGTTTTTAGAATTGAAGACATTATTAAAGCTTCTAAAGTAAGGGGAAAATTGAATCAACAAAATGCAATCAAGGTACAAATTTAACTCCATTTTGTTGCTGCCTGTAAAATTGATTCCTTTCTGATGATTGCTAGGTATTTGTTGGAACTGATTGCCCGGAATGAACTTCATTGACATTGAAAATTTGTGATAGCCTTGGTTTTTTCAATTCCATCGCATCATTATTATATAGAATTAAATATAATACAAACAACTCTGTACAATGCGAGACAATGTAATTATATTTTAAATATTGTTTGTCTTGTTTTCTAATAATTAGCGGTCTAGTCGCTGTCTCCAAAATTTTGGGAAAATTATAGGTATAATTAAAGGTTAACCCTGGTTTTGAAATTGTAATTGACGAAAATTTGCTTAGAAATTACAGTTAATTACGTGTAGAATTGACATTTTATTTTGATATTGGAGGATATGGTAAATTAAATAATCATTTTTTTAAAATAATGACGTTTGATTGACAGGCGATTGTTTTATTTTTTGTTATAATACATGATATTTACAGATGTCCAAAGGTCGTTTCGGATTATGCTTTTTTATGTCTTATTCAACAAAAAGCATTTTGTACGAAACAATAAGGCTAGTTACAACTTCTTTTTTTATTAATATTATTTTTTTTAAATACATGCTCGAATACATGCTAAATACTGACAACCCTGAGGATCAGAATATGAGTCAAAATATTTAGTATTTGTACTTGTTTACCTACGGCTCCTATTCGCCCAATCTCATAATTCTCATATTAGTTCTTAGATAACTATGTGAATTAAACTGCTACCATTTCATTTGTTAAAAATAGAAGAAATTGTGCAATAAGGAATTTTATATATTTTTTGCCTTCATGAATTTATCTTCATTAAAAAGTGTAATCTGATATATGGTATTTCCTACATTATTATGAAAACTGGAAAATTCCAGTATTCCAGAAACATGCAAACAAATTATGATGTTTAAATTAGTGACAACAAAATTTGTTATTTTTCATTGTTTTCATCATAATTATACAGTATAGATTTTGTTCGTTACATAAGTACTATTATTTACCATTGTGACATGGCGAAATTTTCTGAAATATATTTGCCAATATCGAAATGATATAATGACTGAATACACGAAAGGTTAAATTATCATTTACTTTAATGTTTGGCTTGACATTTTCTTGAAAATAATTTAAAGTATTCTGATGGAATTTATGGTTTATTGTCGTACAATCATGAATAATAAATATTTTTATATGGCATAATATATATTTTTTAGTGAGTTATAAAATTATGACTGTAAAATAACAGTAAAATTAACGAGATTTTTTATAGAAATTTTTCTTAAAAAAATAATTATAATAGCAACAAATTCGAACAATGGTCATTTATTTGGTTGAAGCATAAGTTTGTAGCGTTTTTGGCCTCTAGGGCAAGAGTGCATTGATAAACAATTTGTTTGACGTTTTGTCAACGTTCTTTTAATGTTATACTTTTGTTCAGGGCCGTGCAGTGGTATTTTGGCGCCTGGAGCACATAATGTTAATTTTGGCGTCCTAAGAAAAATATAATATTCAATTTGTTTTATATTAAAACTGAATATTTAGGAGACCATATACTTTAATTTCCGGAATACAAATTTGAGTGACAAACAGTAGGGGAAGAGTAATACATTATTTTTCATATTTATGTACACTGAGTTAAATACTTTCTGTTTCATATTTGAACTGAATATTTAGGAGACCATACACTTTAATTTCCAGAATACAAATTTGAGTGACAAATAGTAGGGGAAGAGTAATGTTTTGTTTAATTGTATTATCTTTGAATTTGTAAATTGCTGTCAAAAGAAAATGGAGTGTCAAGTAGGTACAAAAAATGAGCATTTTAGACACCCTTCTATTTGAGTCTATCAGAGGAAAGAATAGCACAAAAATGGCTTTTCCGTTTCAAGTAGTGTCATTTTGGACTGACGGCTTCTTCACTTTCAAACCACCGGATTTCTTTAGACGTAGAATTATTATACTGCCGAATCGTTGAAAGGCAATTGTAAAAAATTGAGGATAATATATTCTTGATTTCATTTCATTTATTAAAAAATAAATAAATTTTGAATTTAATAAAAACGCTACGAACTTCTGCTATCACCTTTTTAAAATCCAGAATCCATTTTCGTTTAAATGCCTGAATGTCAGGTCTCGAATCTGGTGAACCGGATTCGATCCCGACCGATGCCAAATATTTCCAATTTTAAATGACAAAAAATTGACCCCTGTGGTGCACTCTCCACGCCAGCCATGAGTGTCCGTGTGGTGACGCCTGGTAAAGCGCCCGCACGGTATAAATATTTCATCATTACCGAAATCTGTGTACAAAGCAGATTGGCACACCCAGCAATGGGTAATAAGCCGTGGTGATATATTTATTTATTTAATGAAACAACGAAAGGAAACAAAATAAAATTTGTTTTAATTTATGATGCCAAGACAGATATCAACCATTTGCTTTTGTATGCCACTAAAAGAAATATTGACTGAAATTTGCTGCCAGTGGCAAACAAAAATGCGCATCTTGTAAAGATATATCCCGTCATTATCTCTCATTGTCAATAACATCTACGTTCTATTCGGCTCCATTACTATTCTTCTCAGTAATAGGTCGGCTGCAATATGCGATTCTAGCCAACCTTGGGTGCAGCCAACTCGATTATCGACAAACGCAAATTGTTGGCGATATTAGATAATATTACATCCGCTTTTTTCAAAAAAAGTCATGGTCATGTACATTGCGATACAAATAAAAATACAGATGATATCGGATATGAAAGTTTGAATTTGATATCTTGTTCAGATATGGGAATGAGTTTAGGTTTTTATTACAAAATGTCATTTGTAATTGTAAGCAATTTTTAGATAGGTACATTTTTTTTCTAAGTTCGTGATTATTTCTTTTTGTAATTAAATGATTCATTTAGACTTTAAACAATAGTGAATGGAAAATAAGTACCTGGTCTTTCCTGTATATCTAATCTAATAAACATTGAATCAATTTTGATAATTTAGTTTTTCAAATACAGACATTTTTCTCAAAATCTTCAAAATTTACATACATCTCAACGCGCTGATTTTAGATTTGGAATGTGCCTAAACTATAAAACGTAGTTGAATAGATGTAACTTTAGCCGAAGTTTCGCCACCATTTTTAATAACATCAGGCAAAAGACCAAGTCAAATTTTATAATAAAATGTTATGAATACAAATCTTGAAGATGTACTATTAAGAATTATTGTATATTTGACAAAATCTTCAAGATTTGTATTCATGACTTGTTCTTTTGCCCTGATGATGTTCCAAATAGGGCCGAAACGTTGGCTTTAGAATAAATTATACATATATAACTGCATTCCTGAGTACAGTTTGTTCATTATAAAACGCAGATTATAGAAAATTTTAAAAAATTGACCTAAATTCAATTTGGATGTTTTTGGGAGCATGACTCAAAAATATGTAGAGATACATATTTGTACCATCAGCACTATTTTTCAATTAATATTTTTTCTGAAAGATTGATAAAACGAAGAATTTTCGCGTTTGTTACACTTTCCAAATGTGTATAGTTTTTGAAATATAATTATTTTAATTTGATTAATTTTGTGTGACGTCATAGCTTTAATTTTATTTCGCCTACTGACTAAAGTTGTTTACATCTGTCAATGTCATTAATTCTGCCAAAAATTGATGTTTAGGTGGGTTAACGAATGACAGCTGTCACTTTCAGAAAAATATAATTGTATAGTATAACTAGCGAATGAAAATTGACAGTTAGATTATTTAATAGATGTGGTTTCTTTTGAAAACATTTGCCTATATTTGATTTGAAAGTAAACTGACCCTTATGTATTCCGTTATGGAAGATTAGAATTGTACTCAATACCAGGAGGCATTTAAAATGACCTTAGCAACAGGATTCAGGGATGTATTTAAAAAATTTAATATCGCAAATTCTAGTTCGTTCGTCTCAGGTGTTAGCAACCCTGGAGTCGGAATTACTGATAGAGAAAATTAAAAATAATCCTATTTCATAGAATTGCTAAACTAAATAGTTTAAAGATCAAAATATTTTGTTATAATCAACATAAACGAAAAATGTTTAAAATATTTTAAACGCACCCGTGTTTTGATATTCAGTTACCCTAGTCAGCCATCTATTTTCAGCCAGACATAGTAATGTATTTCTGTGCTTTTCTAGTCCAGTATTTAAATAGGTCCATGCAAAAATTTCATACCTGAATATTTCGTACAATTCTATTCTTCTCTAGGGTTTCAAAAAAAAACACATCTATAAAATAATTTAAACATCAACTTTCTTTCGCTAGTCATACCATACATTGTCAAAGGAAAAATCTGTTGTTATAAAAACTTTAAATAAATATGTTTTATTTTAATAAAAATGGTAAGTGTTTCATACATTTTCAAATAAAATAGAACTGCATATACATATATATATATATATATATATATATATATATATATATATATATATATATATATATATATATATATATATATATTATTTTCACAAGTTTTGAATTAATATAAAATTATGTTCTTTTCACTTGGTAGTCTGTAACAAAATTGCAGTTGTGACGTCATATCTTTATAGCGCTAATAGTTTTTATTAAAATTTAGAATGAAAAGTTTTATATTTTAAAAATATTTTGCTACAAAATTATTAAAAATTTGTCATATTTTCATAATATGACAAAATATATGCAACTTTTTTTTTAGTACCGGATCCCATTTATTTTATTACCATTACGTTCTTTTATATTCTTTCAGAAGTTTGTTGAAGGCAAATGTTTGAATTTGTTGGAAATTATCTTCTTTTTGGACATGAAATCTTGTAAGCAATTCGAAAGTTCTACTTCCCATAGTTATTGATCCGCAACCCACTTTACGTAGATGCATGTATGCATGCTTGAAGACAATGATTCACAACTTTATTAAAAAAATCAGTTCACGAGTAAAGTATGATTCCTCGATTAGTAATTAATAATCAATAACAATCAAATTAGAAATGGATTATCGAAAATTGAATTGCTGACTGCCGTGGTTTATAAATTGTGTTTCGGCTGAATTCTGTGGTGGTACATTAGTTATTCGGTTGAGGGATCATTTAATTTTCTCATAGATTTTATCAAATTATCGTCCTGTTTCCGCCTCTACATCTTTCCCAGTTTGGGAGACAGTGATTCTCAAAATTTCATAGTGGAGATATAAATATAGAAAACTATAATATTAGGGCCATAAATGCAATAAATATATTTACCGATTTTAGAATATTAAACCTTTGTTGCCATTTACATATACAAAAGTAGGCTGGTAACTAAGTAATAACTGTATCTGTACGGTAATATTATTACCATACTGACATGTCAACAACAGTCTACAACATGAAAATAAAATAAAATAAGTACATATAAAACGATACAGATAACGTTAGTGTATTGTTCTTAACACAGTTTACTTTATTCAGTTTATTCTAAAATAATAAACATAAGGCATAAACAGTGTTTATTAAATAGCAATTTAATTAACTTTCCTACGATTCGATTCCAAATGAATCATCATCAGGGATAGTTAAAGTACAGTTGGAAAATAAAATTATTACATTACAAAATTAAAAATGTATGGATGAAAATGTCGTCTGAAAATGTCAGAAGTTTGACGACATTTTCATCCTTATATTTTTGATTTTGTAATGATCTTATTTTCCAACTGTACTTTAACGATCCCTGATGATGATTCATTTGGAATCGAAACGTAGGAAAGTTGATTAAATTACTATTTAATAAACACTTGTTTACCACTGCTGCATCTCCAATTATTTCTCATCATCCCTACAATCACACTAACAATTAAGTAATACCAATAAATTTATAAGGCATAAAGCATAAAATTTTAATAATTGTCATATTGACATGTCAAAATAATTGTTATGTTTACCTAACGTAGTATTCTGAAAGTAGCATTACTAAAAGAATTTCAAAAAAATATACTTATTAATAATATTATCATTTTCTGAAACCGATAAACTATTGAACAAACCACGGATGTTATGAATCATATAACAGGCCTTAGATGTATTAAAATTAATTTTCAAATCGACATCTGCGGCAGTTATGATACTCATAACATTGTATATCGAGCCAAGTGGAGAAATAAACACAAATAAGTAAAAGTGGCCAGCACATTATATTCCGTCAGTTCTATGTATTTTGTACAAATTTTATACAGAGAGTTCCTTGCAAAAGATTATATTTCTTGTACATTATCTTTCGGCTGTTGTATGTATTTTATACAAATTCTATACAGATAATTTCTAGCAAAAGATTCTATATTTCCAGTAAAATTATAAGACAAACACACTTAAGTCAATTGCAATTGACACTGACATCTTTCAATCAGAATTGTCTTAATATAGTAGCCGTTTCCATAGCTGTCTACTATACGAAATTTAATTTCTTTATAATTTTTAACTGTATATCCATTTAATATTAAGTATAAAATGCAGTCAAATCGTATAGTGAATAAATTATTCTTTAATATTTATAACATTAAATGTGTAAAAATGATATTTAACATAGTTTTTTCAAGAAAACCTGTTAAAATCTTCAAATGAGTGTACTTCTGTTGACAAATTGTAACCCAAATCTAATCAGATCTTCACATGGATGTAACGAAGAAGAATACGAAAGAAACATAATTTGTGAAATTGTATAGTATTAGAGTTATCGCAAACGAAAATTTTGTTACACACACGCACACACACACACACACACACACACACACACACACGCACACACGCACACACGCACACACATACATACATACATGCAGGCATCATCGTAAAAATAGTATCAAATTCTTTGACCAAAGACAATACCTTCCTTACCTAAAAGTGACGGAAGGTAAAACAACATTTTGGGAATTGCATCCTCTAACATTGTAAGCGAAGTACCTAATTTAGTAGTTTCACGAACAATTCCAAACATCATTCCGTCAGCGTCAGCGTCAGAATTTCAGAATTTATCGAAGCGGTTATAGGAAATCTTTACGTATACGAACCCTCTTCGAGGGTTGCTCCCTCATCTATCCGAGGGCTTTCGGCGGAAGAATAATTGAAACTGCTTGTGGTAATCTCCTGAATAGCTGCTACTCTGCAAGCTTCGTGGACCGAACAAGAAAGTAATTATTTATCGCTTTTACGTTCGTTGCTATGGATACAAACCAGATGTAGGATATAAGGTACATATGTTGATCTAGCGAATTTTTTATGAAGGACAGATTTCAGAATTTCAGGGTGTTGAGATATTGAATATTTGGAAAGCGCTGGTTGGATGGAAGAGCCATCACTGACGGATATATCAAATGGAAGGAGTTTTATGATGAAACTGGAAAAGCGGAAAGATTTTCCATATTCTTTTTATTTATTTATTTATTTATTTATTTATCAGTATAATGCCCAACAGGTGAAAACCCAGTAAGACGGCAGGAAAAAAAATACATGAAATGCATTACATAAAAATGAGTAAATGTCTGTACAACGATTAATGAATAAAAATAATAAAAAAGAACAACATGCAACGATGTCACTTTATGCGTTTAAGAATATTTATGAATCCTTTGGGGGAGTAACGGAATACATCGATATTTGAAAATTTGTTTGTATAAATTTGACACATTCGGTATATAGGAGAAAGAGATAAGGCATTACTGCGTGGAATAGGAAGAAGGTTTGAAAATAGCGAGTGTGTATGAAAGGAGTGTGGAAAGGAAGTTGGTTTAAGCAAGTAGGATCATCTATTTCACCGTGGATTAGTTTAGAGAGATGATGAACTAGTTCGAAGTCACGACGCTCAATTAGGCTATGTATTTTAAATGTTCGTAACAGCTCTAGGTATTTATATGAATAGACCGGATAACTTCTATTAATTTTGAAATATACATATTTTAAAAACTTTTTTTGGATAGATTCAATGTGGTCCTGATGATTTTCATAAATGGGATTCCAGATAATGGAGCAGTACTGTAGTTTGGAGCGGACAAAGGCATAATAAAGTGAGAAAATAGCAGTAACATCACGGAAGGAACGAGTTGTACGAATAATAAAACCTAGCATACGGAGGGATGAGTTGCAAATACGATTAATATGACTCACAAAAGTGAACTTAGAGTCAAACGTAACGCCTAGATCATCAAAAGAAGAGCAGCGAGCTAGAGGGAGGTTATTAATGCTGTAAGAAAATAAAAGAGGAGAAGATTTCCTAGTATAAGACATGACTGAACATTTATTTAAATTTAAGCTTAAGTTATTTATTGAACACCAACTAGATAAATTATTAAGATCGTTTTGAAGAATTTGAGAATCAATAGCGGAAGAAACTGGATAAAATATTTTTAAATCGTCAGCGAATAACAGTTTGTTAGAGTGTAAAATATGTGTAAGATCATCAATAAATAATAAAAACAACAAAGGGCCTAGGTTGGAACCTTGGGGAATACCAGAGCTAGAAATGAAGGGTGAGGATTTGCGACCAAGAAACTCAACAAATAACTGGCGATGAGACAGGTACGATGAAAGAAGATCAATTAATGATGATGATAAAGAAAAGTCATGGAGTTTCTTGATTAAAATAGAATGGTCTACCTTGTCGAATGCTTTGGAAAAGTCTGTATATATGCAATCAACTTGGCCTTTAAGATTTAGAACAGAAGAAACAGTATGGGTGAAATATAGTAAATTGGTAGTTGTCGATTCTGGATATGCAGGATTTTTTACTTTTATACCACTTTGTAAGCGCTATATTCACTGTTCAGTGCCAATTTTGAAAGCCCGAAGCGCTAATATAGTAGGTGGAAGCGAAATATACACTTTTTGGGCACAATATCTTCTATGACATACTGGTAGAATATTGCACAAAACTTGGAGCCAAGTGAAGTACAAATATTGCTATTTTTCTACAGTTTGTGGGTAACCTTCTTGCACGGCACTGGTTGTATTTAAACAGTGTGTAGGGTCCTTCATCTGTGACCGTTCCATAGCTTCGCTCAAGTGCAACCGGAACGCTAGTGATCTACTGAGTACTGTCTCTAAACACGAACCGCTAGTTTTATACACCGTATCATTCTCGTGCTTTACTCTATTATGTCTCACAATACAGTGAACTGACTTGACTTCAAAAGGATTCTTGATTCTGCAGAAACTTCCCTTCACCTTTTTTGTCAATAACGGGCAGAGCTGGGTAAAGTACCGGAAAGTAGTACTTGAAGTACAAGTACCAAGTACCTTGATGTTTTTAAATGTACTTAAAGTACAAGTACTTTCTTAGTTTCTAAAGTACTTGAAAGTACCAAGTACTTGAAAAAGTACTTGTAAATTTGGGTGCAAGTACTTTTTCAGATAATTCATATTTTTCTGATTATATGGACCTTAAAAGGTGATTACTGACAAAAATTTCAATATGCGATATTTATATGGTTATTTTACACAAGAGTTCCTTGTTCGAACTGCCTAGCGATCTCACGACGTAAAATTGACGTCATATGAGTACCGAGATGTTAGAATGACGTCATTTTTACATCATGCGATCGCCAGCATTGTAGTCAGATAATACAAACATTATATGGTATATACAGTATGCAGATTAGAATTAATTTATTTATGCCAAAAAAATTGCAACTGTGTCTTTACTTTCATATTATCGCTGAAAATATATTTATTAATGAAATTCACATGATTATGTACTACAGGAATAACACCACACCACTGCAAAAGAAACACTGACACATTTAAAATACTTCAAGTACATTTAAAGTACTTCAAGTATTTAAAAATACTTCAAGTACTTTTCATTGTACTTCAAGTATTTTTGCAAGTATTAAGTACCAAAGTACATGTGAATAGACTTACTTTGTCAAGTACAAAGTACTATAAATAGAAAGTACTTCAAGTACAGTACTTGAAGTACTGAAAGTACTTGCAAGCCTAATAAAGTACTTTTCTTGCAAGTATTGCCCAGCTCTGATAACGGGTATTATTTGTTGGAAACGTGCCACTGCGTCTAAATGTCATAGCGCCCAAATTTCATAGCGTCTAAATTTCACAGCTCCCACACTTTACAGCGTCTAAATGATGCTCCACCACCAATGAGGTGTTGCAAAAAAGATTAACATTTTTTTTCTTCTGAAATTCGAATAAGGACGTTCTACAGTATTATTATATATGATTTTCTGTTCAAATTTCTGTATATATTAAACACAATAGCAGTTTAAAAATATACTTTTTGAATTGGCGCCAAATTAGACTGCCTGTGACGCCAGAAAGACATTAGCCAATGACAAAACTGGAATGATTAAAAAAAAAACAAATGTATCATACACCAACGTCAATGATTGCTTCAATGACAACTGTGTGACATAAGGTCTGACTTATAGTGCAACGTGATTTTTGGTTCTTTAGCGTAGTTCTTAGTTATTTATTATTATATTATAGCTCTATATTTCATAGTTTAATGTCCAGTATTATAAAAGATGGATAAGTAAAGCACTAGCAAAGTAAAATTTTCTCTTGAAGTAAAATAGTTTATTCCAGAGATTTTTGTCAAAACAGAAATAAAAATACTGGCTAAGTAAATCTACAGAATAAATTACTCCACCGATGTTCGAGGAAGTAAATTTTATTCCGTAAAATAAATTTGACACATGTCAACATTAATTAAATTAAATTCATTATAAATTTTATGCCATGTATTATTTTTACATTTATTTATCTCCAACATGTTTGCTTTGTCTATTTCTGAATAATTTTTTCTCGTTCTCCTTTTTTTTCTATTTTAGTTGACACCTGACACTTTATGACACACACAAACACTTTATTTTCTATTTTGACTTTTGGATTTATTTCGTGTCAGGAACATAGAGAATACAATATTATTAAAACATATATAAAACATATTCCAGCGAAACATTGTTTGGAATAGATCCTTTTCAGTTAGAGATTGACATTATCGTCAGTAGTGGTCATAAGAAATATCGTCTAGTAATGTTTTATCTTGGATTTATCAATCTCTCTTATGCTCCAGTAGTGCAAAGATTAACCGGTATAAGAAACCGTAGCCTGAGTGCATCATTTTCCAGCTAAAAAATTAAATGTATTCAATAGTTCTTATTTAATTATAAAAATATTTATATTTATATCAAAATGATCTTTACAACAAAGAAGTTTTCATTTTATGTTTTTATCTTTACTTGCGACAACCATTTCGTTCTTTTTCCTTCGTTTTGAGGTACCACTAGAAATATTTTCCCTATTATCAGTTCTATTTGGGCAGACTGCACAAAACACTTTTTTACAACCATGTTTGATTATTTACAAATACAAAAATCAGTAGTAGTAGACAGCTGTCATGACTGTCACTCGTTTAAATTCCGTCGGTGGCAAATGTAAGCCACATGTTCATTGGTTAGGTCCTTTCGAACGTCATCAGGCGAAAGGGAAAACGGAAATTCAAACATTATAATTTCAAAGAAAGTTTTCTCATGTATAAAGAATGATACAAAAAAAAATACGTGTGAAATATTTTTTCTTATTCTTGAGATTAAAAAAAAGAAAAAAAATGTGCAGCACCTCATTGTCACAGCGTCTAAATTAGTCCTGGAATATTTCGGCCACTGCAAGTGGTGTTGGTAATACAGCAAACTGTAAATAAAGGATATTGGGCCCTATCTGTAGCTCAGTGGTTAATTTTTAACCACTGGTTAAATTTTTTAACCAATCAAGGGCCCTATTTTGTAACTCGGTGGTTAATTTTTAATCACTGGTTAAAATTGTTATCCAATAGTTATTGATTTGACAACTAAAAATCCCTTTTTTTGTTATATCTCATCATACTTGATTGGTTAAAAAATTTAACCACTGGTTAAATATTAACCACTGAGATACAGAATAGGCCCCCAAGTTTGTTGACATACAACAAAAAAAGGGATTTTTAGTTGTCAAATCAATAACTATTGGATAAAAATTTTAACCAGTGGTTAAAAATTAACCACCGAGTTACAGAATAGACCCTATTATTTGTTAAAGTTAAAGTAATTTCACTGTAGCGTGAATCATACTTCGACTATGATAGATCTTCTCGCGTGCCAACTATTGTTTCTTCTTTGAATCTGTATCATTTATCATTTATCTCACCACCCCACCGGCATTGTCATTGTTACTTTACTCATACCATAAGCGCCTTTGTTTTGCTGTATTGTCTATATAGATAATGGATGATATTATAATAATATTATTATTATTATTACAATTATGTAATTATTTTAATTATAAAAGTAAAAGTTGATAAACTGATTGAATATGTTTGTAAGTAGTGCAAATTATCTTCACATTATTATTCTGATAGGGAAATTATTAACAGTGTTATAAAATAATTTTTCAAGTACACTAATACTCGTATAATATAAAAGAGAAATTATTTTGGAATTATATCAATAATTATTGAATAAAGGTATATTATCCTTATTTCTATATTTTCTACTGTTAGAGAAGCTATAAATTTGTTAAAAGTTAAGTTAATAATATTTGAAACATTTTTCCATGTATAGGGAAAATTAATTTTAAGTTGGATTTATTGCTCCACGCCTTTATGTCAACAGATTTTCATGAGCCATGATATTTATGCCAGTAGAGTTTAACTTTTGTGTTTACATAATTTTTCTCAATTTGTGTTTGACAACAATATTCTGCACCACGTACACATAGCAAATTTTGGCAAGAGCTGATAATAAATGTTGACATTATGTAAAAATGTACATACATTTATCGCAGAAAATATAAAATATGAGCACCCTGCTTCGATGTAAGAACAAACGCAAAGAATATTGGAGTTATGCGATTCGAAAGAATCGTCACACACATACATACATACACACACACAGACATCATTGGGCAAATCGTATTCTAGGGATCCTAAAACATGCTTATTCATTAAAAACTAGGCATCGATTTTTTTGACGCAAGGTAAAAAGAAGAATATAGTAATGTTAAAGCGATGATTAAAGTTATGTAATAAGTTTTATAAACATTAGTTATAAAACTAGTCGCTTACTATACTTTTTCTACGACTGCAAATTAAGATATTTTTACTATCATCCGTAAGTCAACAAAAAAAAAAAAAAAAAACAGTATCTTGATTCCGGGTACACCATGGTTCCTGAATATTTTCATCTATTTCGGGACAGATTGACATTGAATCATATGACATTTAAAATTGACACAACCTAACAAAAATAAAAATTAATCAAATGAATGACAACGTTGAATATGACAACGAAATTGAACATTCTATTACATTTAATGCCAATAAAAATACAACCAACAATATATCAAATATAAATAATGTTTTCATATTTACATCTATAATAATTATTAGTAATGCCACTAGTGCGGTTTAGAAATTTGACATTGACGTATATCGTTTGATTTTGTTATGATGATGTTTGAAAGTAGCGGTAGTGGGGGTAAAAATACCAGAGAAATAGAAACCGGTAAATAATTTCAGGACTTACGGAACATAAAATCGTAAACCTGATCGAAGCGGTTGCGTTACGGAACATACTATTTGTAAATTAGTTATTTTTTCTGAATGACAGATGTCAGCTCCAGCAGTTACCTTCGGCTCGTGTTTAATGACTGATTTTTTTTAATGGAAACTATACTCTATTTTTTATAAGAATATAGTGGTGTGAAGATAGGAGCAGTTTGATCTTGTTTGATTGGATAATATCGGGGTATTATCCACTCAAAAAACAAGATCAAATTGCTCCTATCTTCACCCCACTATATTCTTAGAAAAAATAAGAGTATAGTTTCATGCCGTGTCAAATATGATCGAAACTACAGTTTGTCAAATTGTGATTAAGGTTTAGTTTAACTCTTTGGAAACTAGTACGATAAGACAAATTTTAAGAACGGCGGTAGAAAAAGTTATTTTTACAATTATTATTTACACGCTAAATAAAATTGTGCGTGTATGTTTTGTCTTTGGACAGATTCGTTCGTCGTGCGTAAAGTAGGTGAAACATAATTAACAGCGTGTTTCTTTACGAGTCACGCAATAAGATTTAGTTCTGAAACAGAAATTCATTTGTAATTTTAGTTAAATACCTGCATTAATTTCTGTACCATCAAGAAAAAATCTGATGTGGCCAGCACATTACCTTCCGTCAGTTATATGAGGTTTTTACGAAAATTCTACCGGTGAACTGTTACCGGTAAACAGCTTTTATCAGTTTATAGCTACCGGAATCGATATTATAAGAACGCAAGTGGTAAACAAGGTAGATCCATAACCTAGGGAAAAATTTGAAACAGGTTTGAAATTTAACGTAGTTAACAAAATGAGCAGAGTCCTACTTTGAACACATTTCCACTTTTACCGCGCACGCTTCGCTTTGCATCACTACCTTTTTTGAGATTAGATTCTTCATGAATCCAGTAGATGGATTCCGTAGATATTGAACAATTTTCGAACACGGTAACTTTTTACCACTCGTGTTTTCGAACACAGTCGGTAGATGCGGTATCTACCGGTAGAATTTTCGTAAATGGGTATGTATTTTCTATAAAATCCATACATAAAGTTCCTTGCAAAAGATTATAAATTTCTTGTATGTACATTACCTTTCGACAGTTGTATGTATTTTATACAAATTTCATATAGAAAATTTCGAGCAAAAAGATCCTAACACAAATATACTACGAATATGTCACTGCACTTGACACTGACATCTTTCAATCAGAATTTTCTTAATATAGTAGCTGTTTCTAGCATAGCTGGCTAATTTATGAAATTTAATTTCTTTATAATTTTATAACTCTATATCCATTTAATATGAAGTATAAAATGCAGTCAAATCGTATAGAGAATACAATGTTCTTTAATATTTATAATAATATTAAATGTGAAAAAATTATATTTAACATCGTTTTTTCAAGAAAAACTGTTAAAATCTGCAAATGATGGTACTTCCGGTTGACCAATTATAACCAAAATCTAATCAGCTCTTCATATGGATGCAACGAAGAGGAATACGAAAGAATTATAATTTTTGGAATTGTAGTATTAGAGTTATCGTAGACAAAAATTTTGTTACACACACACACGCACGCGCACACACACACACACACACACATACACACACACACACATATATATATATATATATATATATATATATATATATATATATATATATATATATATATATATATATATACACACATATACATACATACAGACATCATCGTAAAAATAGTAAAATCGTTATCTAGGGACCCTAAAACGTGCTTATTCATCAAAAACTCACCACCGAATTTTTTGACCTTCCTTACCTAAAGGTGACGGAAGGTAAAAAATAATGTTAATATTGTGTGCCTTAAAATATTAAAATAATTATGAGGTAAGAGTTTCATCAAAATTTGAAATATTATTGTTACACATTGTTGCGAAAAACGGAAAGCATTAGGAATTGTTGACTGCATATTTTTCAAAAATACAGTTAGTATCATCATCATTATTGTCATCAGAGGCGTCAAGATGCGCAACTGATGATTTTAACAGAAATATAAAACAATATCAACATGTTTATTTGCATAGTTTTGTTGTTTTCTATTGTTTATTAGCAACAAAATCTAATATTTATCTTAATTACTTTATATTTAGATCAGTTTTCAAACTTATTTTGATTGAAATATAACATAAGTGGTACTGTCAGACGATCGGAGCCAGCAATTTTAATATTAATTATAAACGTCAAAAGTCGACAGAATATCGTAATTTAACATAGACAATTTTTGGAATTAGCAAGAAAATTGTATTCCTGCTTATAGTTTCATAATATGATTTTGACTATTATTTCTTGTATAAAATACTCAAATGAGCGATTTTGAAGAAGAAGAAGATTTTTGATTTGATTCACGCGGAACGTTGGTTAAAAATTTCACCTGTTTTAATAAATATTATGAATCTAAAAAATAGTATAGGTTGTATTTAAATTTACAAAGTTGATGTCACTTCCGGTTATACCAGAAGTTCCATAATTACAATTTTCATACAATTCAATAATCAATATGTGTATCTGCAATAATAACCGAGAGAAAGGGTGTATTCACTTTTTTTGTAAAAAATATCGAATATCTCGAAAAAGAAAAGAGATATCGACCTGTGGTTTTAAAATCTTAAATCTACACCCTTCAAACTACGTAAATACAAATTTTCAGAATTTTTAATTTTTTAAAAATTTCCACCCTTTTTTAAACCACACTATCCTCATACCCAAAAATGGGTGTGCGGTACACCTTCAACGACCTCACCAGTAAATTCCTCGTACCAAAAAACATAAGTATACCAATTTTCATCAAAATATTCCAACGGATACATTAATTATTAAACATTCCTTAAAATTGTCAAAAACTGAAAAAATCTCAAGGGGTACACCTTAGATTTTTTGCGGTTTTTGGCCATTTTCAGACTTTTCCTTCTGGAGATTGTACTAGTTGTTCAAAAATTATGAAAATTGGTATGCTTATGTAATTTTGCCCGTAGAATCTAATGGTGATATCGCCAGCGGTGTATAATTGACCATTTTTGGGATATGACCCAAAACTGGGTATTTTTGAGCAAATTTTTGAGGACGAATATCTCGGACACGAAAAGAGATATCGACCTGTGGTTTTAAAATCTTAAATCTACACCCTTCAAACTACGTAAATACAAATTTTCAGAATTTTTTGAAAATTTCCACCCTTTTTAAACCACACTATCCTCATACCCAAAAATGGGTGTGCGGTACACCTTCAACGACCTCACCAGTAAATTCCTCGTACCAAAAAACATAAGTATACCAATTTTCATCAAAATATTCCAACGGATACATTAATTATTAAACATTCCTTAAAATTGTCAAAAACTGAAAAAATCTCAAGGGGTACACCTTAGATTTTTTGCGGTTTTTGGCCATTTTCAGACTTTTCCTTCTGGAGATTGTAATAGTTGTTCAAAAATTATGAAAATTGGTATGCTTATGTAATTTTGCTCGTAGAATCTAATGGTGATATCGCCAGCGGCGTATAATTGACCATTTTTGGGATATGACCCAAAAATGGGCATTTCTGAGCAAAGTTTTGAGGACGAATATCTCGGACACGAAAAGAGATATCGACCTGTGGTTTTAAAATCTTAAATCTACACCCTTCAAACTACGTAAATACAAATTTTCAGAATTTTTAATTTTTTAAAAATTTCCACCCTTTTTTAAACCACACTATCCTCATACCCAAAAATGGGTGTGCGGTACATCTTCAACGACCTCACCAGTAAATTCCTCGTACCAAAAAACATAAGTATACCAATTTTCATCAAAATATTCCAACGGATACATTAATTATTAAACATTCCTTAAAATTGTCAAAAACTGAAAAAATCTCAAGGGGTACACCTTAGATTTTTTGCGGTTTTTGGCCATTTTCAGACTTTTCCTTCTGGAGATTGTAATAGTTGTTCAAAAATTATGAAAATTGGTATGCTTATGTAATTTTGCTCGTAGAATCTAATGGTGATATCGCCAGCGGCGTATAATTGACCATTTTTGGGATATGACCCAAAAATGGGTATTTCTGAGCAAAGTTTTGAGGACGAATATCTCGGACACGAAAAGAGATATCGACCTGTGGTTTTAAAATCTTAAATCTACACCCTTCAAACTACGTAAATACAAATATTCAGAATTTTTAATTTTTTAAAAATTTCCACCCTTTTTTAAACCACACTATCCTCATACCCAAAAATGGGTGTGCAGTACACCTTCAACGACCTCACCAGTAAATTTCTCGTACCAAAAAACATAAGTATACCAATTTTCATCAAAATATTCCAACGGATACATTAATTATTAAACATTCCTTAAAATTGTCAAAAACTGAAAAAATCTCAAGGGGTACACCTTAGATTTTTTGCGGTTTTTGGCCATTTTCAGACTTTTCCTTCTGGAGATTGTAAAAGTTGTTCAAAAATTATGAAAATTGGTATGCTTATGTAAATTTGCTCGTAAAATGTAATGGTGATATCGCCAGCGGCGTATAATTGACCATTTTTGGGATATGACCCAAAAATGGGCATTTCTGAGCAAAGTTTTGAGGACGAATATCTCGGACACGAAAAGAGATATCGACCTGTGGTTTTAAATTCTTAAATCTACACCCTTCAAACTACTTAAATACAAATTTTCAGAATTTTTAATTTTTTAAAAATGTCGACCCTTTTTTAAATCACACCATCCTCATACCCAAAAATCTGATGTGGCCAACACCAAACCTCCCGCTATGTAATTTTTATTAATTTAAATATATATATACTTACATACTTAGTTATTAAGATCCATTCCATATAACTATTTTTTTTTAAAACGTTACTGTTATTAATTTGAAATTAGTTCTTTGACAGTTACATCAGTCAGGAAAAATGGCAAAACTGTATTAGAATTTTTTGTTTAATGCTATTACCGTCATAAGCTTTCATAACGTGTTATTAATGTTATATATCTTACATAATTTTGCATAAATTTAATATTAACTACAGTGTTACTAAATCAAAAATATGAATTTGGGTAAAACTTTTTTCTGATTTGAATGACGTTCCACGTCACGATTTCTATCAAAAAAAATCTGATGTGGCCAGCACATTACCTTCCGTCAGTTCTATTTATTTTGTACAAATTTCATACGGAAAGTTCCTTGCTAAATTAAATATTTTATTTCTTGAACATTACCTTCCGGCAGTTGCTAGTATTTTATGCAAATTTCATACAGAAAATTATTATTTTGTGACGTTTTCTATATACAGTGTAATGTAACTGCAGAAATAAAAGATTTATTATTATTATTATTATTATTTCTTGTACATTACCTTAAAGCAGTTGTATGTATTTTATACAAATTCCATACAGAAAGCAAAAGATCCTATATTTCCAGTAAAATTATAAGACAAACACACTATGTCAATTTCACTTGACACTGACATCTTTCAATCAGAATTTTCTTAATATAGTAGCTGTTTCCATAGCTATGGCTACTTTATGAAATTTAATTTCTTTATAATTTTTTAACTCTATATCCTTTTAATATTAAGTATAAAATGCAGTCAAATCGTATAGAGAATAAAATATTCTTTAAAATTTATAATAACATCAAATGTGAAAAAATTATATTTAACATAGTTTTTTCAAGAAAAATTGTTAAAATCTTCAAATGATGGTACTTCCGGTTGACCAATTGTAACCAAAATCTAATCAGCTCTTCATATGGATGTAACGAAGAAGTATACAAAAGAATTATAATTTTTGTAACTTAGTATTAGAGTTATGAGTTATCGCAGACGAAAATTTTGTTACACACACACACACACACACATCCACTCACACGCGCATCCACACACACACCCACACACACACACCCACACACACACATCCACACACACACACATGCAGACATCATCGTAAAAATAGTAAATTCGTATTCTAGGGACCCTAAAAAGGGCTTAATTTTTGCGAATTTTTTGACCAAAGACAATACCTTCCTTACCTAAAGGTGATGGAAGGTAATAATTCCTCGCATCTCACATCAAAATGCATTTAGTTAGTATTTGATTCCGACGTGAATAAAAACTAAGTGGATGCAGTTGCCAGAATGGTGTCATGGTTACATTTATTTACATTTACAAGGGGAGATAATTGCTATAAATTGTACGTTATGTTTTTGTTTTGTTGATAACATTGACGTATAATGCGAAACAATTACCGTCGTAAATTTTATTAAATAATCGTCCTAATGTGCATGTCCTATTAATGGTTGACAAGTGTGAATCATACAGAGGTTGTTGTTGTTTGAACCTAAGAATCAGACAAAAGAGGTCGACCTACATTAATCGAACTAAAACGATGTCTATTTTATTTGCCACATTTATATGTTTCATAAACAGTTATAAATCTGTCAAATCAAGTATGCTTTTTTTTTGAAATATTATAACACTAGCCCTGCGTCGTGCCGCTAGAATCGTCAGGGATACTAACTCTGTCCCTTGGGGCGAGTTCCCAAATTGAAATTTGGACGGGGTAGTTCAAACTGCTGTAAATAATGAAATGGGCGCCAGCTATTCTAATGAAGCAACCCAAAATTGGTTGTGTAATTGGTTGAGTAACAAGCCATCGGGAGAGTGGAAATTTGGCAGGAACAATTTTGGAATTGCTAGTCATAAACGTCCATCAAAGCTTTGTTTAATTAACGGATCATCAAAACGAACAAATGCAACGCGATTTTTTGACAGCAATGATTTAAATGCCATAAGAGCAAGGAAACTGATTCGAATTTGTTCATTTTGATAATCCGTTGTTTAAACAAAGAGTTGATGAATGTTTCTAAAAACTGGAATTTGACAATTACTCTTTAAATAAGTGTACAGGGTGTCTCATTTTCGATGTTTTTTAAGGTATCTCGGGTAATATTAATGATAGAGCAAAACCGTTTGCACATTCCAGGGTCAACTTTTCGAGAAAAGTTTAATAGTCACCACAGGAATTTTCGATCTTCTCTTGTTTCTAAATATATTATATCTTATTTATTATGATAGTTAGAGGAAAATTGTTATTACAAAAATTTTACTGTTTTTTAGATAGAATAAAATGGCGTAATTATATTTTTTGAAAACAATATTTCTCGAGATATAACACAAACTAATGATTTTTTAAATGGGAACCTATGTTAAAAATAGTCTCGTCTTTTTGCTTAATTTATAAGGTTTTCAATGATATATAACAAGTCTACATTCTTTTGTTTTAAACATTAATAAAAGACGAACTTTTCTCTCAAATATTGTTCTATTCATGAAAACTCACTATCACATTTTTGACTAGAGACAAAACCTTCCTTCCCTAGGTGACGGAAGGTAAAAAAATATTAGTATTGTCCATCATATGTACATAATAATAATGATGACACCTGTATCATCCTCCACAACAATCAGCATTATCATACCGTGTTTATATCAAACAATTAACCACAACCAAACTAAATCCCCACTTACCATCACCATCACCATTCCAGTCAGTCACTCATTCATTGTCTACTCCTGCTGTAGTGCTAGTGCTGCGATGTCCAGCAGCGTATCATCAGCGTCCTCGTGTTCATCGTTGTTGTGTTTCAGGGCGCGCCATGGTTTCCCGAGGCTCGGGCTGGAAGCCTACCCCGAGACGGTCCATGGACACGACTTCGGAGGGCTTAGCAGGGTTGTCATGGTCAGGAAGACTGATCAGAGGATATTTGCCAGCGCCAAAAATGGAGAGGTAAGAATGATTTGTTTATTTATGTATTTATTTATTTATTTATTTATTTATTTAGGGTTTCTATTGTCAACTGCATTGCGTTAATTTATACATAGTTAAAAATTAAATTTTGTATCAGTGTGGATAAATATAATAAAGAATGGAATAATCACTGTACTATATTCAATATGATTTTTTTATTATGTCGAAATACTCGTAGTACTACTAATCAGTTACGAAACGAGCAGGGGCGCACACAGGATATTTTTTTGGGGGCGGTTCAACTGACCTTTTAGGAATAAAATCCGCTTTATTGCAATTTTTTTTTAAATTCGTGAGTATAGCCTAATTTTTTGTGAAAAGTAAAGTACGATTTCATGGTTTTTTATTATTTATTTATAATTTGCTTAGCAGTTTTCCATGTGTATTTGCTGTTTTTATATAATACTTGTCAATTTTAGGGGCGGTCCGGACCTACTGGACCGCCCCTCTGTGTGCGCCCCTGGAAACGAGTACCTACGGTCCTTAAGAGAAATGGATACCCTTCGGTTGAACTGTACAAAACATAGTATCGTTTTGCTTTTAAAATTAGGCTGGAATATTATCAAATATAGTTGAATTATACATCATTTTATTCAGGAAAGACCGAACTATGTTCGGCTAATAATATTATTTTTAAAATTTTGATTATAATTTTTTTATAACTTTGTAAAGTTTGTAGTATTATGTTGTTTCAAATTATACACGAGTTTTAAATACCAATTTTGAGAAGTTTTGGACCATGTTTTAATATATTTTTTCCAGAAAATCTTTTTATAGCTTCCTGTAAAGTAGTACTTCCGGTTTATCAATTTTAGAAAACATCTAATATGTCGTTCTCATTAATAAAAACAGTCTTAAATACCAAATTTGAATAGTTTTGGATTGTATCAATGTATGTTTCACGAAAATCTGTTCAAATAAAGTATCACTTCCAGTTTATCAATTGTATCCAAAATCTAATATGTTGCTCCCCTTCATATAAAAGTCTTAAATACTAAATTTGACAAGTTTTGAAGTATACCATAATATATTTTTCACGAAAATCTGCTCAGAGCTTCAAGTAAAGTATCACTTCTGGTTTATTAAATTTAGCCAAAATCGTATATGTTGTTCCCCTTTATATAGAAGTCGTAAATACTAAAATTTAATAGTTTTGGATTATATTTTAATATAGTTTTTCATTAAAAACTGTTGTGAGCTTTAAATAAAGTATCACTTCCAGTTATCCCATTTTACCCAAAATCTAAACAACCTTTTATATGAATGTAGAAAGCTTAAATACGGAAAATAGAAATATTTGGAAGTTTGTTATAAGAAATATGGCTGAGGAAAGAATCGTCACAAACAAACATACACACACACTAAAAGTTAAAATAACCAAATAATAACTAAAATAGGGCCCCATTCTGTAACTCAGTGGTTGATTTTTAATCACTAGTTAAAATTTTTATCCAACCAAGTATGTTGACATATAACAAAAAAAGGAATTTTTAGTTGTCAAGTCAATATCTATTGGATAAAAATTTTAACCAGTGGTTAAAAATTAACCACCGAGTTACAGAATAGGGCCCATTATAGGTTACAGCCAGCTAAAATTAAGGTAGATAATTATTTTATTAAAAACAAATGTAGCTCGAAAACAATGCGTTTCAGCATTCCCTACAGATCCTATAAATATGCAGGATGTTTACGGTCTTCTAATTTTTTAAAATGGGTGATCATACTTATTTATTATATGTGTCAAAGTGATATTTTATTATGTAAGAAGGAAGTTTGGAATACGACGATTTAAACTTGTATTTCTAATAATTTTTTACATATGTGAAAAATGTCAATTTGTTGTTCCATTCGCTTTTAACATTACTGTTAAAAGTAATAATGGTCTGTCCGTTTTTAACACTAGTGTTATAGTAGATTTGTTGAAAAAGATATTTTTTATCTTTCATTACTGATAATTTTGCTTATTAACCGTAAAAACAGTATCTGTTCCATAAAGGAAATCCAAACATTATTGGTCGGTTTGTTCCGCGTTTTGACTTTCGTGGTCATCGTAGCCTAGTAATTTAGCGCTGCTCGGTTTCGTGATAAGATTTCAACAGGTTACATTTAGAACGAAGCAAAAAGAGAAAAATGTGAATCATTCGCCATGTTTTTCAGCCCCGTGAAAGTGTGAATCACTGCATTCCACGTGACATAATTTAGATCATGGATTGTGATAGAAAAATATAAGAAATATTTCCTAGAAGATGTAGTAAAAACATGTATGTTATATTGTAATTCATTTGGCGATTATTTTACTTTAACATGATAGCTATTATGATGATGGTGTTTGTCAAGAACTTTAAGGTTATGGGCATCACTATAGTCATACAAAATTGATATCGACGGTTCCAGCAATGAGAAAATAAATATTGTAATTATGACAATACTTGAATGGATTCCCTGCCTACTCTGTATAATAAAATAATCTTACTGTTCTTTTAACATAAATGCTACTTTTGTTTGAAATAATTTCTTACTGAAATGAAACTCAAACAATCTGATTTGGCCAACACAATACCTCCCGCTATTAAATTTTATTAATTTAAATATACATTCTATAAAATATGGTTCTATTTACTATTTTCTTTTTAAAACGTTATTATTATTAATTTGAAATGATTAGTTTTTGATAGTAGAAAAAGTATTTATGCAAATCTGTAGACAATTTAATAATCTCTAATTTTTATAATAATACAAATCCTGAAAAATCTGAGGTGGTCAGCACATAACCTCTCGCCAGATATTTTACCTGATTGTACGCATAAAACGAAAAATATTTTTAAATACAAATCCATATATTCATGTCTCACTATAAAATAACTCTCACATATATTTGCAAAATCTATGGGATGTTTTAATATAAATTATGTACAATATATACATTTTCATTATTTTCAATATCCTGACATTTTCTTTTTCTACTTTCCTTTTCTTTTTCTTTATATTCGTCATTCTTTTCGCAAATTCCTTTTATATTCTTTTTTACGTATATTCTTTTGCGTTGTTGACTTTTTTTTACTTTCATAATCTTCATCCGTGCTTCATAATGAGGTACAAATATTTTTGACAGTAGCATACAAATATTTTTGACAGTGACATTTATGTGTCAATTACAAAGATTTGAATTTCTTGCCTTGAAGTAGTTTGATCTGAAAATTTTTACATCAAATTATTTTATATGCATTTCTTTATCTCTAAATCTATAGAAGATATAATAATGAATATATATTTATCGAATAAAGAATTTAACGTTCTTTAATATAAGTATTTACATAAATTTTCGATAAATAATATTTAGATGATTTTTTTCTTGGAACTACTACTTCCGGTTGTCCAATTATTACCAAAACTTAATCAACTCTTTCCATTATTGTTAGATTGAGGAATTCGTAGATAAAAATGTCTTGTCTTATAGTATTTGAGATATCGTGGATCCAACATCCACATACATCCACACACACACACACACACACACATATACACACACATACACACACACACACACACATACACACATACACACACACACACACACACACACACATCATCGTAAAAATGTTATAATCGGATTCTAGGAACCTTAAAACGTGCTTATTCACTAAAATCTGGATATACGAATTTTAGAATGAATTCAATACCTCTCTTAGAGAGAGGTAAAAATAACATTTGAAGGTATTTTTCGACGAAACCTATTTTGAGTTAAGTACCATTTCCGGTACCCTTATCAAGGGTAGCGAGAGGTTAAAAAAAATTAAATCTGTCTCCTACAAAACTGTCAAAAATGAGTTACGTCAATTCATTCAGAAACTATCGTAAAACTAATGATTTTGAAATTTTTGTAATTAGTTATTTACGTATGAAAATTGTTTAAAAATTTTTATTTATAATAATGATCCAATAAATACCAGCCATAATAAAAATATTAGTAAACAATTTTTCTTGTTATTAATTATAATACGAATAGGTATCTTAGAACGCAATATTATTTTTACCTGATAAGTAATACACGTCATCTATTTAAAAAAACTATTAAACTATGTACCTCCACTTAAAATTATTAACGAAATTATATCTATTTCTTGGTAAAATTATTCGTAACATCCATTAATGCCAGAAACGTTATCAAGAATGTTGATGATTATTTCAGGTGAAGAAAATTACATTAGTTCCTTTCATATATAATTTACGACTAACATTTCATGAAATAGCGTTTAATTATCTTTTCTAATCATAACTTCCTATAAAAAAGAAACCTGTCCTTTGGTTTAATTTACTATTGCATTGCTTTGATTAACATTGAGAATTTGCACAATTCAAACGGCGTCTTCATCCTCAAAAGCGCTTCAGAGCTTTCATGTAAGACTAGTGGATGATCTTTCCCTAAACTTGGTCAGTATTTTAAAGTTTAGATTGTAAATTTGCTCAAAATGTTAGTTTTCAATGTTTGTGCAATTTTTGTGAAACGTATGATTGTTAAATTTTTGTTTTTTAAATAATTGAGTAATCTTATCTACCTTGAAAGTGGGGACTACATATATATGAATCACGTCATGTGTTAATTTGTAGTGCCTCGTTTTATTTCATACTTAATTAATGTATTGATTGCTGGTAAGTTTTGATTTTAATAAATATGTATATCAGATGGACAAATTTTTGCTTCTTGCATTGTACTAACTGTTTTTTCATCTTCTGCAAGATCCCATTTCAATCTTCTCTTAGCCTTCCTCTCCTTGTCCGCTTTATACTTTTATTTGGGACGGTCCAAAAAGAAATAAACTGCCAAAATTAGAGTAAAATTCGCTAGTCCAAAAATAAAGATTACCTTAATATTTTTTGTGACTCGGGTTGTAAATGGTGGGAGGTATTGTGTTGGCCACACCAGATTTTTATTTTTGAATTTGTGGGATTATAATAAACAATTCTGCAAATTTCACTAAAATTTATTTAAGATTTAATCCTAGAGAATTCAAAAAACTGTAGTTTGAAAGTCTAATGTACCCGCATTTCTCAAATATTTTGTGAAAATTGACTTTTTATAAATAAAAAATTTGATGTGGGCAGCACATTACTTTCCGTCAGTTATATGAGGTATTTACGAAAATTCTACCGGTGAACTGCTACCGGTAAACAGCTTTTTATCAGGTTATAACTACCCGAATCGATATTTTAAGAACGCAAGTGGTAAATAGGGTAGATCCATAACTTATGAAAAAAATTGAAAATTTAAAACAGGTTAGAAATTTGACGTAGTTAACAAACTGAGCAGAGTCCTATTTTGAACACTACTAACGCGCATGCTTCGATTTGCATCACTACCTTTTTTTGAGATTAGATCCTTCATGAATCCGGTAGATGGATCTGATAGCTATTGAACAATTTTTGAACACGGTAGCCTTTTACCACTCGTGTTTTCGAACACAGTCGGTAGATGCGGTATCTACCGGTACAATTTTCGTAAATGCCTATGTATTTTCTATAAAATCCATACAAAAAGTTCCTCGCAAAAGATTCTAAATTTCTTGTATGTACATTACCTTTCGACAGTTGTATGTATTTTATACAAATTCCATACAAAAAGTTTCGAGCAAAAATATCCTATATTTCGAGTAAAATTATAACATAAATATACTACGAATATGTCAAATGCACTTGACACTGATATCTTTTAATCAAAATTTTCTTAATATAGTAGCTGTTTCTAGCATAGCTAGCTAATTTATGAAATTTATTCATTTTATAATTTTATAACTCTATATCAATTTAATATGAAGTATAAAATGCAGTCAAATCGTATAAGGAATACAATGTTCTTTAATATTTATAATAACATTAAATGTGAAAAAATGATATTTAACATCGTTTTTTCAAGAAAAACTGTTAAAAACTTCAAATGAGGGTACTTCCGGTTGACCAATTATAACCAAAATCTAATCAGTTCTTCATATGGATGCAACGAAGAGGAATACGAAAGAATTATAATTTTTGGAATTATATGTAGTATTAGAAAATTTTGTCACACACACACACACACACACACACACACACACACACACACACACACACACACACACGGACACGCACACATACAGACATCATTGTAAAAATAGTACAATCGTATTCTAGGGATCCTAAAACGTGCTTATTCATTAAAAACTCACCACCGAATTTTTTGACCAAGGACAATACCTTCCTTACCTAAAGTTGACGGAAGGTAAAAAAGTGTCTTATATAACAACTTTTACTTAATGTTCAGAAAAGTTCACTTTTTTCACCCTACGAAATTAATTCCCATACGATGCTATAAACATATCGATTTCATTTTCTATATCTGACATATAGAGAGTGAAACAATGCTTCATTTCATTTAATTGATTATTAATTAATATTGAATTAACAATAGTGCACCAGGTTTCACGAGCGTTCAGTGAAAGTTTACATTGTACTTAAAAGATCAACACAAACAATAGGTAGTCCTTTCATGGTGGATGGTCATCGTACACGCATATGCCACAGAAGTTTGTATGTAGAATATAGTCTCATAGTCGTACGTTGAGCAATGAGAATAATAAACTACTGACCTCTTTTTTAATATGGCGCGTGTATCGTAAATAGAAGGGAAATTAATTTATGTACTTATTTAGGCCATTTTCTATTAAAAAATCCCTACATAGTGCCTGTGAACGTGCCAGATTTTAAATGCCTCAGAAAAATCTACTAATGCCGATAACAAGCACTAGGCAATATTTTTTTTTAGATTTTAGTTATAAATGGTTAACAGGAAGTACCTACTCTTGAAGCTCATAATGGAAAAATGATGTTAAATATCAATATAGAATTTTTTTCTTATTATAAATGTTAATAATATTTCATTGTCTACATGATTTGGTTAGGCGTGTGAAGATGGCGCTCCCATGTAGGAATTAAGAGATATAATAATTAATAATAATAATAATAATAATAATAATAATAATAATTTTGTCCCAGTTATGCCCAGTTTTGTCCAACTCTATTTTTTTCCCAGCCCCCCTTATTTTAATTTTGTCAGCCCCCTTTTTACCTCCCGCTACCCTTGGTAAGGGAGGTATAGGGATCGTGCTAAAATCACATATCGAGATTTTGGTAAATGACCACGTTTTAAGGTCCCTAGAATCCAAATTTAACATCTTCACGATGATGTCTGTGTGTATGTGTGTGTGGATCCTCCACTCTAACTCAAATACTATCATTCAGAAAATTTTGAAACCTTGTATTTCGAACTGTTTCTGTAATGGAAAGAGCCTATTAGATTTTGGAGTATGATATTAAAAATTGAAGATTATTAAATTTTCTACAGATTTGCATTAATACTTTTTCTATAGATTTTATGGATAAATTTATAAAATTATCTATAATTTAAATCCCAGAGTCTACGCTTTAAACAAACAAAACGCAGTTATTCAAATGTATGTAACGGACAGATAAATGTCACTATCAAAGAACTAATCATTTTAAAATAATATTAGTAACGTTTTAAAAAGAAAAAAGTAAATAGAACAATAGAAAAGGAATTCAATACAGTTTCCAGCATAAGTAAATATGTAGGTATGTATTTAGATTAATAAAAATTAACGATTTACAAAAATATTTAAGCTAATCCTCATTTTTGGATTAGTGAATTCTATTCTATCCCAGAATTTAAAATTTAATTTTCATTTTATTATAGTTCCGGTGGCTCAATGGTTAGAGCAACGCCTCATGTCATGTGTGCCTTCGGGGCTTTGAGTTCGAATCCCACTAAGGCATGGATGTGTGTGAATGTGAACCCACTCTGTAATAGGGATTTAATCCTGTTGATTCACAAAAATGTTTAAGCTAATCCTCATTTTATTATAGCTCCGGTGGCTCAATGGTTAGAGCAACGCCTCATGTCATGAGTGCCCTCGGGGCTCTGAGTTCGAATCCCACTAAGGCATGGATGTGTGTGAATGTGAACCCACTCTGTAATAAGGATTTAATCCTGTTGATTCACAAAAATGTTTAAGCTAATCCTCATTTTATTATAGCTCCGGTGGCTCAATGGTTAGAGCAACGCCTCATGTCATGAGTGCCCTCGGGGCTCTGAGTTCGAATCCCACTAAGGCATGAATGTGTGTGAATGTGAACCCACTCTGTAATAGGGATTTAAACCTGTTGATTCACAAAAATGTTTAAGCTAATCCTCATTTTATTATAGCTCCGGTGGCTCATTGGTTAGAGCAACGCCTCATGTCATGAGTGCCCTCGGGGCTCTGAGTTCGAATCCCACTAAGGCATGGATATGTGTGAATGTGAATCCACTCTGTAATAGGGATTTAATCCTGTTGATTCACAAAAATGTTTAAGCTAATCCTCATTTTATTATAGCTCCGGTGGCTCAATGGTTAGAGCAACGCCTCATGTCATGTGTGCCTTCGGGGTCTGAGTTCGAATCCCACTAAGGCATGGATGTGTGTGAATGTGAACCCACTCTGTAATAGGGATTTAATCCTGTTGATTCACAAAAATGTTTAAGCTAATCCTCATTTTATTATAGCTCCGGTGGCTCAATGGTTAAAGCAACGCCTCGTGTCATGTGTGCCTTCGGGGTTCTGAGTTCGAATCCCACTAAGGCATGGATGTGTGTGAATGTGAATCCACTCTGTAATAGGGATTTAATGCTGTTGATTCACAAAAATGTTTAAGCTAATCCTCATTTTATTATAGCTCCGGTGGCTCAATGGTTAGAGCAACGCCTCATGTCATGTGTGCCTTCAGGGTTCTGAGTTCGAATCCCACTAAGGCATGGATGTGTGTGAATGTGAATCCACTCTGTAATAGGGATTTAATCCTGTTGATTCACAAAAATGTTTAAGCTAATCCCCATTTTATTATAGCTCCGGTGGCTCAATGGTTAGAGCAACGCCTCATGTCATGTGTGCCTTCAGGGTTCTGAGTTCGAATCCCACTAAGGCATGGATGTGTGTGAATGTGAATCCACTCTGTAATAGGGATTTAATCCTGTTGATTCACAAAAATGTTTAAGCTAATCCTCATTTTATTATAGCTCCGGTGGCTCAATGGTTAGAGCAACGCCTCATGTCATGAGTGCCCTCGGGGCTCTGAGTTCGAATCCCACTAAGGCATGGATGTGTGTGAATGTGAACCCACTCTGTAATAAGGATTTAATCCTGTTGATTCACAAAAATGTTTAAGCTAATCCTCATTTTATTATAGCTCCGGTGGCTCAATGGTTAGAGCAACGCCTCATGTCATGAGTGCCCTCGGGGCTCTGAGTTCGAATCCCACTAAGGCATGAATGTGTGTGAATGTGAACCCACTCTGTAATAGGGATTTAAACCTGTTGATTCACAAAAATGTTTAAGCTAATCCTCATTTTATTATAGCTCCGGTGGCTCATTGGTTAGAGCAACGCCTCATGTCATGAGTGCCCTCGGGGCTCTGAGTTCGAATCCCACTAAGGCATGGATATGTGTGAATGTGAATCCACTCTGTAATAGGGATTTAATCCTGTTGATTCACAAAAATGTTTAAGCTAATCCTCATTTTATTATAGCTCCGGTGGCTCAATGGTTAGAGCAACGCCTCATGTCATGTGTGCCTTCGGGGTCTGAGTTCGAATCCCACTAAGGCATGGATGTGTGTGAATGTGAACCCACTCTGTAATAGGGATTTAATCCTGTTGATTCACAAAAATGTTTAAGCTAATCCTCATTTTATTATAGCTCCGGTGGCTCAATGGTTAAAGCAACGCCTCGTGTCATGTGTGCCTTCGGGGTTCTGAGTTCGAATCCCACTAAGGCATGGATGTGTGTGAATGTGAATCCACTCTGTAATAGGGATTTAATCCTGTTGATTCACAAAAATGTTTAAGCTAATCCTCATTTTATTATAGCTCCGGTGGCTCAATGGTTAGAGCAACGCCTCATGTCATGTGTGCCTTCGGGGTCTGAGTTCGAATCCCACTAAGGCATGGATGTGTGTGAATGTGAACCCACTCTGTAATAGGGATTTAATCCTGTTGATTCACAAAAATGTTTAAGCTAATCCTCATTTTATTATAGCTCCGGTGGCTCAATGGTTAAAGCAACGCCTCGTGTCATGTGTGCCTTCGGGGTTCTGAGTTCGAATCCCACTAAGGCATGGATGTGTGTGAATGTGAATCCACTCTGTAATAGGGATTTAATCCTGTTGATTCACAAAAATGTTTAAGCTAATCCTCATTTTATTATAGCTCCGGTGGCTCAATGGTTAGAGCAACGCCTCATGTCATGTGTGCCTTCAGGGTTCTGAGTTCGAATCCCACTAAGGCATGGATGTGTGTGAATGTGAATCCACTCTGTAATAGGGATTTAATCCTGTTGATTCACAAAAATGTTTAAGCTAATCCCCATTTTATTATAGCTCCGGTGGCTCAATGGTTAGAGCAACGCCTCATGTCATGTGTGCCTTCAGGGTTCTGAGTTCGAATCCCACTAAGGCATGGATGTGTGTGAATGTGAATCCACTCTGTAATAGGGATTTAATCCTGTTGATTCACAAAAATGTTTAAGCTAATCCCCATTTTATTATAGCTCCGGTGGCTCAATGGTTAGAGCAACGCCTCATGTCATGTGTGCCTTCGGGGTTCTGAGTTCGAATCCCACTAAGGCATGGATGTGTGTGAATGTGAATCCACTCTGTAATAGGGATTTAATCCTGTTGATTCACAAAAATGTTTAAGCTAATCCTCATTTTATTATAGCTCCGGTGGCTCAATGGTTAGAGCAACGCCTCATGTCATGTGTGCCTTCGGGGTTCTGAGTTCGAATCCCACTAAGGCATGGATGTGTGTGAATGTGAACCCACTCTGTAATAGGGATTTAAACCTGTTGATTCACAAAAATGTTTAAGCTAATCCTCATTTTATTATAGCTCCGGTGGCTCATTGGTTAGAGCAACGCCTCATGTCATGAGTGCCCTCGGGGTTCTGAGTTCGAATCCCACTAAGGCATGGATGTGTGTGAATGTGAACCCACTCTGTAATTGGGATTTAATCCTGTTGAGGGGTTTAAAAAAAGGTAGTTACTTGGATTAGATTAGACTATATTTTAAGAAATAAACTGTCAAAATTAGAGTAAAATTCGCTAATCCAAAAATAAGGATTAACTTAATCTTTTTTGTGACTCGGACTATAATTGGCGGGAGGTATTGTGTTGGCCGCACCAGAATTTTTATTTTGAGACCTGTGCGGAAATCCGCCACTAGTGGTAGGACAGGGCCTTATACCCTTATTAATTTAATGTATTGATTTTCCCAAATAATCCCTCTTTGGAAAACATTGACCCACATAAAACAAACTAAAAATCTCATTGTGATAATTTGTTTAAAATTGTAAATAATGAAACAATTCCCCAGTTTCGCTACGGCTTGGTACGTTCTATTAATTTTCTCTGGTGTACAGTTAAGTCACAACAATGCATAAGCTACGAGAGCGCTTATCTAATTCAGGCAAACTGCAGGAAAGTTACGCTTTGGCTGATTAACTACGGATGAACAAATTGAAATCTCCTGTATTTAGCGACGTCGACGTGAAATGATAATGAACGGGGACAGGTCATGAATGCCGAATGGCTCAATCATTTCGGAGATTAAGGTTAGCGAGGAAAAGATGCTAATTTGGTTATGTGTTTCATTCTGGCTTCAATAAAAACGTAATAAATGGATTAATAGATGTGTGCTTTGAATGAGTTCACAAAAGATAAGGGACAAACATAAATTTTATTTTATGCACTAAATATATGATAAGTTTTATTGACATACCTAGTTGGTATATGTATTCTAGTTACTAGACTCATAGTTAGTCACAAAGAACTTATATTAGACATACATTGTGCGTCGAAATAATAGTCTAAACCTCTCAAGTATTTGTTATTCACATATTATTTTGGTTTTTGGTTTAATGATATTGTAACAATATTATGCTGCCAACACGTACCACTCGCCAATCATATACTTTTTATATGTATGTAAGTATAGTATCTAACAATTATGTTAATGGTATTCTTTATCTTTCTTCGCTTTTAACCTTATGCCCTTTAGGGCGTCGGTTGGGTTGAATTATTTGAGCTCCCTTTTATCCATGATTTCCATCCTGCACGGGCTTGGGTTAGATTTCTGAGTTCTTGTGGCGTTTTTCTCATTTTATATCGATTTTCTCAGTGGGATTTATCCATTGTTTCCTTGGTTTACTCCTTTTTTATTTTGCTCTTTCGTTTCTATTATTTTCTTTATCACCCTGTTTTCATCCATACATTGTGTGTGTATCATTTATTGTCTGTATTGTTTGTTTTCTATTTTTGGTATAATCGGTTCTTGTAATTCCTGTCGTAGTTGTTCATTTCATATTTTGTCTAATTTTGCTAATCCACTAATTCACAAATGAAAATTAGGTTTACAGTTTTTGTTTAGATTTAAGTAAGCCATTCATATATGTAAGTTTAAATTACCTGAAAATTAGTTTTGATATGTACAGACATCTCTGTAAATGCTTCAAAAACAAGATTAAAATTTCGGTAGAGCAGTACCATTAAACAAGACACCTGTGCGCCGTGAAACTGTCATTCGCTTGGCATTATTGGTTATATTTCAGCAATTATGTTATGACAGTCTCCATGTTCTTCTCGCATTTGTTTAAAAAGACGAATCCACCAAGTGGATACTAAATAAAGATGGGTGTATATACTCGTATCTATATCATTTTATGGGGTCTCGTGGCCGCGTGCCTGAGTGTCAGGTCGCGAATCTGGGGAACCGGGTTCGATCCCGACCGACGCCAAATATTTCCAATTTTAAAAGGCACAAAATTGACCCCTGTGGTGCACTATCCACGCCAGCAATAAGTGCCCGTGAGGTGACGCCTGGTAAGCGCCCGCACGGTGCAAATATATCATCTTTACCGATATCTGTGTACAAAGCAGATTGGCACACCCAGCAATGGGTAATAAGCCGTGATGATATATTTATTTATTTATTTATATCATTTCAGACTCGTTCTCATTGGTGAAGTTTCTGACGTCAAACTAAATCATAAACTTAAAGTTTGGACCTTGCAATGTTTAGCTTTTTGATTTGAAATTAGAGACCCTAAATTCTGAAGTGAGAATGGAGTCATTACATAATATGCGGCCAAAGTCTTTAAATCTAAAGTATAAACCATAAATCTAAACCTAATTTTCATTTGTGAATACACCTTAGTGTTACTCAAGTTTCGCATATATATATATATATATATATATATATATATATATATATATATATATATATATATATATATATATATATATATATGTATTACGCTTTTTCATTACATATTCAGTACATAAAGCGATGATAATTAATGACTATGAGATATTTTTCATATTATTATAACATTTGGTTATTACATTGCATATTAATGGGAATGAGGGATGAAAAGACACATACGTGGAACATCCATACCTTACACGGGATTCAAACCCGCAACCTTCAACGTATAAAACGGAGACGCTGTCCACTACACTACATCGGTCGGTTACATGTATATATATTAATATCGGAAGTACCATTGTACGAGGGTAGTACCGAAAGTTTCTGCAAACTATTGATAGAAAACAAAATTTTCAAGAAATGATTATTTTATTGTTTTTCGAAATACTCTCTTTTTAACTCAACACATTTATGATTTGATAAAACCAATCGTTAAAGCAAGAAATCCATTCTTCTTGAGACACTTGAGAGACCATGTTTTCGAAGGCTTCAACCGCTTCATTTGCACTTGTATATCAGAAACCACACATTATTTAAATTAGGTTAGGACTGTATGGTGGGTGCCCCAGTAATTCCACCTTTGATTCTTTTAAATAGACTTTAGTTTGCGGAACAGTATGTGAAAATGCATTTCCTGATGCAATACTAGTATACTTCGAGAACTATTTTCAAGCACTTTTTCAAACACCCGCGGCAAACAAATTGTTATGTACCAATTAGAAGTTACTGTTTTCCTTCTAATGCAAGATTCGTAGTAGGACCGGATTTTGAGAAAAAGAAGGCAATTATTTTTGTACCAACATTTCGAACTCGTTTTACTTTGACAGGATTGGGGTCTGTTGGAAAGACCCATTGAGCTGATTGTCGTTTTGTTTCAGGTTTAAATGCGTACATCAATGATTCATCACCTATTATAATATCATACACTGCTTTAGATTAACCTACGTTGTATTTTTTTAATGTTTTAATGCACCATTCCACACGATGTTGCTTTTGACCATCATTTAAATTATGAGGTATCCAACAGTAACAAACTTTCCTGCCTTTTAGATGATCGCGCAAAATTTTATTTATAGCGGTCATTCCAATGCCCAAAGTAGCCCGTATAATTCTGTATGTAACACGGTTGTCTTCTGTAATCATTGTACGAATAGCAGCTATGTTTTCATCCGTAACTGCAGATATTGGCCGATCCTCGCTTAAATCGTCATTGAGAGAAACTCGATGAAATTCATTGTAACAGCTGTCAACAGAACTGATACTAGGTGCTTTATTTCCAAAAGCACCCCGAAGCTTTTCGATGCGTTGTTTTGGAGAGAGTGAACTTTTAAAATAGTAAAATATCATGGGTAGGAAACTTACTCTTGTTTACTGCATTTTCAGTTTCAGTGCGACGTATGTACAGGGTGGGGCAGAAAAACCTATCCGATTTCAAATCCCTTTTTCCCAGAAGAGGGAGCAGGTAGAGTAGTGGGGTAAAAACCGTTAGAAAGCCGGTTTTATGCCATTTGTCAGTAGTCAACATGCCTTGGTCTGGTGAACATCGTGCTTTTGTTATTGAGCGGTTTATCGAATGCGGCGGTTCGATAATTGCTACACAACGTGCTTTTCGAATTCATTTCGGACTCGGGCGTCATGATCCTGTTCCACATCACGCTACGATTAAAGTGTGGGTGTCAAATTTTAGACAGACGAGTTCAGCATTGAAAAAGAAGTCGCCTGGACGTCCCAGGACAGCAACAGGACCTGAAAACGTGGCCAATGTGAGAGCCGCGATTGAACGTTCCCCGCGTCGTTCGGCGCGAAAACATTCGCTCGCTTTGGCGATTTCCAACCGCAGTATTCGGCGCATTTTGCACCGGGACCTCAAAATGCATCCCTACAAAATGGTTGTTGCACAGGAATTAAGTGAAAGGGATTTTGAAACCCGTACGAACCTGTGTCGCGATCTCCGAGAACTCCCAAACGACGATGTTGTGCTCTTCACGGACGAAGCCCATTTTCACCTTTGTGGTGCCGTTAACAGGCAGAATTTTCGATATTGGAGTGACGAAAATCCTCGAGAAATCCATCAGGAACCCCTCCATAGCCCAAAAGTGACTGTGTGGTGTGCTCTTTCCCGCCTAGGCGTCTGGGGGCCTTACTTTTTTGAAGAAAATGGGCAAACCGTAACGGTCAACAGCGAGCGCTATTGTTTCATGCTGGAAAATTTTCTTAGACCCAAAATGGAAGAAAATGGCGTGGAAAATGTGTGGTTTCAACAGGATGGTGCAACCGCCCACACATCGCGACGATCAATGGACATTCTCAGGGAACTGTTTCCCGGTCGCCTCATTTCCCTGAGAGGTGATCTTGGCTGGCCGCCGCGCTCACCGGATCTCACTCCATGTGACTTCTTCCTTTGGGGTTACCTCAAATCGAAGGTTTACCAGCATCGACCAAGGACCCTTCTTGCTTTACGAAGGGAAATTGCTCGGGCAATTGAAGAAATTCCTGTGGAAATGACGGTGAAAGTCATGGAAAGCTACCGCGAGCGCCTAAATCAGTGTATCCGCTCCCAAGGACGACATTTGAGTGATGTGCTTTTCAAAACTTAAATTTAAAAATGGCATAAAATTTGCGATATGTTAATAAAAAAAATTTTTGACAAGTTGAGTGGTTTTAATTTTATAACGTTTTGAAATCGGATAGGTTTTTCTGCCCCACCCTGTACTTTAAAACTGCATGGGAAATTATTGATAACAGATAACGAATTGTAATAAGAGCTGCCATACTTCCTAAGGATGTACTTTTGTTTTGCCAAGCATTTATTTTTCGTAGCTACCTTGGTTCTATTTGTTTGCAGAAACTTTTGGTGCTACCTTCGTATTGTAAATCCTCATTTTAGTTTATAAATCTATTTCACGTTTACTGAATATTTGTTTATTTATCGAGTGATATATACTTAAGGCTCTTTGGCTTCTCTTTGCTAATTCTAGGTCTATTTTTCCATTGTTGGTTAGTATAGTTCCTAAATATTCAATTTTCTTTACTACTTCAAGTCTTTTTACCTTCCGTCACCTTTAGGTAAGGAAGGTATTGTCTTTGGTCAAAAAATTCGATGATGAGTTTTTAATCAATAAGCACGTTTTAGGGTCCCTAGAATACGAATTTACTATTTTTACGATGATGTCTGTATGTGTGTGCGTGTGTGTGTGTGTGTGTGTGTGTGTGTGTGTGTGTGTGTGTGTGTGTGTGTGTGTGTGTGTGTGTGTGTGTGTGTGTGTGTGTGTGTGTGTGTGTGTGTGTGTGTGTGTGTGTGTGTGTGTGTGTGTGTGTGTGTGTGTGTGTGTGTGTGTGTGTGTGTGTGTGTGTGTGTGTGTGTGTGTGTGTGTGTGTGTGTGTGTGTGTGTGTGTGTGTGTGTGTGTGTGTGTGTGTGTGTGTGTGTGTGTGTGTGTGTGTGTGTGTGTGTGTGTGTGTGTGTGTGTGTGTGTGTGTGTGTGTGTGTGTGTGTGTGTGTGTGTGTGTGTGTGTGTGTGTGTGTGTGTGTGTGTGTGTGTGTGTGTGTGTGTGTGTGTGTGTGTGTGTGTGTGTGTGTGTGTGTGTGTGTGTGTGTGTGTGTGTGTGTGTGTGTGTGTGTGTGTGTGTGTGTGTGTGTGTGTGTGTGTGTGTGTGTGTGTGTGTGTGTGTGTGTGTGTGTGTGTGTGTGTGTGTGTGTGTGTGTGTGTGTGTGTGTGTGTGTGTGTGTGTGTGTGTGTGTGTGTGTGTGTGTGTGTGTGTGTGTGTGTGTGTGTGTGTGTGTGTATGTGTGTGTGTGTGTGTGTGTGTGTGTGTGTGTGTGTGTGTGTGTGTGTGTGTGTGTGTGTGTGTGTGTGTGTGTGTGTGTGTGTGTGTGTGTGTGTGTGTGTGTGTGTGTGTGTGTGTGTGTGTGTGTGTGTGTGTGTGTGTGTGTGTGTGTGTGTGTGTGTGTGTGTGTGTGTGTGTGTGTGTGTGTGTGTGTGTGTGTGTGTGTGTGTGTGTGTGTGTGTGTGTGTGTGTGTGTGTGTGTAACAAAATTTTCGTCTGCGATAACTCTAATACTACAGTTACAAAAATTATAATTTTTTCGTATACTATTTCGTTACATCCATATGAAGAGCTGATTAGATTTTGGTTACAATTGGTCAACCGGAAGTACCATCATTTGAAGATTTTAACAGTTTTTCTTGAAAAAACTATGTTAAATATAATTTTTTCACATTTGATGTTATTATAAGTATTAAAGAATATTTTATTCTCTATACTATTTGACTGCATTTTATACTTAATATTAAATGGATATAGAGTTATAAAATTATAAAGAAATTAAATATCATAAAGTAGTCATAGCTATGGAAACAGATAAAGAAAATTCTGATTGAAAGATGTCAGTGTCAAGTGAAATTGACATAGTGTGTTTGTCTTATAATTTTACAGGAAATATAGGATCTTTTGCTTTCTGTATGGAATTTGTATAAAATACATACAACTGCTTTAAGGTAATGTACAAGAAATAATAATAATAATAAATCTTTTATTTCTGCAGATACATTACACTGTATATAGAAAAAATCACAAAATAATAATTTTCTGTATGAAATTTGCATAAAATACATGCAACTGCCGGAAGGTATTGTACAAGAAATAGAATATTTAATTTAGCAAGGAACTTTCCGTATGAAATTTGAACAAAATACATAGAACTGACGGAAGGTAATGTGCTGGCCACATCAGATTTTTTCTCTGGATGTAAACATTTTTTTCTCTTCCCTCAATTCTTTCTCATTTATTATCAAAACTTTTGTTTTGTTTGTATTGATTTTTAGAACTCATATTTATTCTGCTCAGATATTTATTAGATGTTGCACATTTCTTTGCGTTTTAGCTATTAGGACGGTATCATCCGCATATAGTAGATATGAGATTTTTGTTTTCTTTTTCAATATTTATTAAATTAAACAGTCAGAAGAAGAGTTAGAGAGCCACTTTTTAAATATTTTTTTTGTTGATTGATATACTTACAAAATGTGTTGTATAAAATATACAGTCGTCTAGAAGCTTGGCGTATAAATTTCTGCTCACACATGTTATAGAATCTCTTCATAAGGCGACGTATGTCGTAACTCTGTTCCGGGAATAATTTAGAATTATCAATATAGTTTGTATACATTGGAGTGTATTTTAGAAATTTTGTGTCAATAAAATCCGTGAAATTAGCGAACAATTTATCAAAAGCCATGGTGATATCTTTATTCATTCACAATTTTTTTCTAGGAACCAAAATACGAGACAGTGACTAAAGAAACATATGAAACATTCCGTGGCAACCGAACAGAACGTAAGGTAACTAGTGTAGAAAAGAAGAGCCTTACAGACAAAATCCCTGAGCTAAGGGATACTTTGTCTCCCTTGTCTCCTGCCAGGAAAACAGGATCGCCGGCCCGGACTGCATCGCCCAGGACTAGAATGGGAGGGTCCAACAGCACCGATAGGGTAAGGATTAGCAAAAAATATATCCAGGATTACAAGGGTTTCTGATAAGTGGAGTTGGGATGGCATGTAAACGGAGAATAATGCGAAGATTAGAACAAAAAATGAAGGGTCGTTTAGTAATTTAATTGGAAAAAAGTGGTAATATTATTAGGTAAATATTCGCACGATTTATCATGGATGTATCACCACAGATACCTTATTGATTTTCTTTCTTAATTACTTCCTTGTACAAAGTAAATGAAGTATTGTAATCGCGAAAAATTTCGGTTCTCCATTTTGACCATCCCTGAATCCATTTTGACTAATTTCGTCGTGACGTGTGTACGTACGTACGTACGTATCTCGCATAACTCAAAATTGGTAAGCCGTAGAAAGTTGAAATTTTGTATTTAGGAATGCTATAACATCTAGTTTTGCACCTCCTTTTTTGGTCACTACATAATTTCCAGAAATGGTACTTTATTTGAAGCCTATAATAGATTTTAATGAAAAACTATTTTAAAATATAATCCAAAACTTTTTAAATCTGGTATATATCAATTGGAATAATATAGTAGATTTTGGTTAAAATAGGCTAACCGGAAGTGATATATTACCTGAAGTTGTTAACAGTCTTTCTTGACTAAGATGGTTTCATTTTGATTTTAGAAATAAATGCTTCAAATAAGAGTTTTAGAGAATTAAATTCTGCGTCTAGCACATTCAGTATTTTTAAATTAACCCTTTGTATAAGCGAGATAAATAAATTTAAAACTTATATACTTTTTGTTTTTTGTAATGAAGCTTGCTATGGATTAGGACAAAAAATAACAAAAAAAAAAAATAGATGTTAATGTCAAATTACGTCAAATATGTGCAATTTTATAATTGGGCCTATACTTCATATTGGTCTTGCGTACAAGGAAGTCGTGTGGTGTCCACATCAGATTTTTTTGACTAAGTTTAGATCCTCGAATCAAATCCCAAATCAGAGACATCTCTTATAAGACACTTTTATACATATTCTTATACAATTTTTTAAAAGTATAAGTAACAATATAAAAAAAATCAATGTTAGTAAATGATTAAATAGGTCACTTAACTGTATGTAAACAATTTGAGATCATTTATTGTCAGCATTCCAAGTATATATCAACATTTTTGTAAATATTGACTTTATTTAATTGTGTTATAAAGTATGAATCACAACCCTAAAATATGTTCTTATCTTAATCGTATTTAATTTTTTAATACAACATGAGTATGAAATCATCTTTTATTTTTTGAGCAGGTTAATAAATACGTAGTCGAAACGGATTTAAATTTTATGACATTTAATATTGGAACTAAATACCGTAAAATTTATAATTTCATGATGTATTGGCATTCGTCATTAGACAACTTTTTATAAAGATATAGAAAGGAGTGTACAAATAATGAATTATTTTCATTCTTTAGAATTAGTAATTGTCAAGTACAGAAGCGGTTATTTTTAACAAAAAAGAATCGGAATTTGTTTTATAACAAATGCCATTTGTATCATTTGTCATGCTAGTATTATTCAGAATAAGATAAATGGTTCAAATTTTTTAAGACCTTTATTTTAAATACCTATGTTCAAAATAGTCCTTTTTAATAATAAAAGAGACAATCATTCTTTCCTGCCACTTTTTAAAAGCTCCCAACTAATTTTCTTTTGGAATGCTTTCAAAATAATTTTTGGTAGACTTAAAAGATGTCAAAGCTGCCTAATTAGCATTTGGTGATTTAAAATTGTCAAAGCTGACAAACTAATTCCTGGGAGTACTTAAAAAAATAATCAAATTAATTTCATTCAGACTGATAAACTGTCAAAGCTTTCATATTATAAATTATGATTAGAAAATGAACTCTAAATAATTTAATATTTTCACTTACAACAAAACTGTAAAAATATGAATTATTATTATTATGTTCTAAAGTTCAATAAATTGTATTTAAAATTGGGCAATATATTTACCAATTACTAGACAACCGTTTATATTTATCAATTTTTTACCTCCTGCTACCATTAGTATGACCACGTTTTAAGTTCCCTAGAATCCGATTTTAATATTTTCACGATGATGTCTGTGTGTATGTATGTGTGGATCCTCCGCTCTAACTTAAATACTATTTCGGAAAATTTTGAAACCTTGTATTTCGACCTTGTTCTAATATGGAAAGAACCCGTTAGATTTTGGTGTAAATCGGATAATCGGAAATGGCACTTTACTTGAAGCTCAAAATAGTTTTTCTTCGAAAAATACCTTTAAATGTTATTTTTTCGAGATTTACGTTTATATAAAAATTAAAGATTATTAAATTTTCTACAGGGTTGCATTAATACTTTTTCTATATATTTTATGGATAAATTTAAAGAATTATCTATAGTTAAATCCCGGAGCCTACACTTTAAACAAATACAATTCCTTGGTTACACAGTTCATATCACAAATTTATGTAACTGACAGATAAATGTCACTGTCAAAGAACTAATTATTACAAATAAATAATAGTAACGTTTTAAAAAGAAAATAGTAAATAGAACCATAGTTATATGGAATGGAACTTAATACAGTTTCCAGCATAAGTAAATATGGAGGTCTGAATATTTAAATAAAAATCAAATGGTGGGAGGTATAGTGTTGGCCACATCAGATTTTTTTATATATTGAATTGTCAAAAGTCATAATTAAATTGATATATTCGTGTGTTATTAAAATTACTAAAAAGCACTAAAAATATCTATTTCCAGCTTAATCAACGGCTTAAAATTGACGCAAATATTGACAAATGTAAAATAGATTTTATTTTGATTTCACATGTTCAAAGCTTTAAAATTATATTGCGCGTTTTGTTTTCCTGTGTCTATCTGATCTAATTTAGTTATTGTCAATAATTTTAGCGTGACCCTATGTATAGAGTACGTGCCATTCACGTTGACAACCATGTCAAAATCAGCTGTGTGGAAGAAAACATCTTCTAATTACCAAAAATTTAATTTTTCGGAATCAAGGTAGATCTGCAGGATTCGTATCTGACGTGTGATATGATTCTGACGTTTCATGCTAAATGTAATTTTTGTACGACTAATGCATTAAATAAGAAATCTTCTAAATTAAAAACATATAGTACCTAAAATGAACTCGATATAATATAATAAATTACTTCGAATATCAAAAAGTCAAAACCATGTCACATGTCAATCACATAGTAGCATATGTTTACTTTCACTCAGCTGATTTTGACATGGTTGTCAACGTGACGTGCACGTACTCTATAAGGCGCGAGCAGACACGTGTCTCGAGAAACCTTGAAGTGCTTGGAATCAGCTGATTTGTGTGCGCCTGTCACTGTGACAAGACAAATGTTTAGACTTATTTTGATTTTGAACTGTTATGGAGTTATATTTTTAATTTCATGTATTTTACTACCACAAAATTGTTCAAAATTAAAATAAGTCAAAACATTTGTCTTGTCAAAGTGACATTATTCTTGTCAAAGTGACACGCGCACACAAATCAGCTGATTCCAAGCACGTCAAGGTCGCTCGAGTCACGTGACTGCTCGCGCCCTATAGTCACATTGATTGTCATATATGTCATATGTCAGAACAGACTACTCCTGAAACCAGTAAAGACTCGGTAAATATACATTTTTTCAAAGAAAAAACTAAATACAATCTATCTAAGGTGGTCTTATACAATGGTTCTTTCCAGTCCATCTTATTAATCTTGTGAATAATATAGTAAAGACCAAACTCTTCGATCTAAATAAAGCAAACTAATATTTTCAGAAAACTGAAGCGTCTTGGGCATCCGATTGCTTAGCAGCGCATAATGAATACCGCGCAAAACACGGAGTCCCCCCCTTAAAACTCAATAAGCAAATGTGTCAAAGCACCCAAAAATGGGCAGACACTCTTGCTACAAGAGGAAAGCTCAGCCACAGTCTCAACAAGGACTACGGGGAAAATATTTTCAGCTTCTGGACCAGTGATCCTGAGTATGTCCTGACAGGGAGGCAGCCCGTTGACAACTGGTAATCATAATAATAATATCTATCTATTTAAGGCTCTTTAGAACATTAAAATCGTCTTGAAATCCTTGTCAATACCAGTGGCGGCTCGTGGGTTGAACATTTGGTGGGTCACATTTGCAAATATGTAATAGCATTATTTTATTATTATGAAATTTTATTTAAATGTTCTCTTTTCTTCCCTTAGAATGAAAATTATTTGAGAAAATTTTAATAAATGTATTTTCTGTGGTTAGCGTAGTCTACGACGCAACTTGACTGATGCCATGGTCATTGAAAATTGAGACGCGACTGTGTTGAAAGCAAGTCAACGAATGGTGTGAGTGTGAGTGCGCGCACTGTTTGGGTCGCATCAAAATAGGGGATTCCATCATTTTTACCTCCCGCTGCCCTTGATAAAGGAGGTATAGGGATTGAGCTAAAATTCGCATGTCGAGATTTTGGTAAATGACCACGTTTTAAGGTCCCTAGAACCCAATTTTAATATTTTCACGATGACGTCTGTGTGTGTGTGGATCCTCCACTCTAACTCAAATACTATCATTCAGAAAATATTAAAACCTTGTATTTCGAACTTTTTCTGTAATAGAAAAAGCCCTTTGGTTTTTGGTGAAAATCGGATAACCGGAAATGGTACTTTACTAGAAGCTTAAAATAGTTTTTCTTCGAAAAATACCTTTAAATGTTATTTTTTCGAGATTAATTAAAGATTATTAAATGTTCTAAAGATTTGCATTAATACTTTTTCTATATATTTTATGGATAAATTTATAAAATTATCTATAATTTAAATCCCAGAGCCAACGCTTTAAACAAACAAAACGCAGTTTTTCAAATGAGTGTAACTGACAGATAAATGTCACTATCAAAGAACTATCATTTAAAAATAATATTAGTAACGTTTTAAAAAGAAAAAAGTAAATAGAACAATAGAAAAGGAATTCAATACAGTTTCCAGCATAAGTAAATATGTATTTAGCTTAATAAAAATTAACGATTCACAAAAATGTTTAAGCTAATCCTCATTTTTGGATTAGTGAATTCTATTCTATCCCGGTATTTAAAATTTAATCTTCATTTTATTATAGCTCCGGTGGCTCAATGGTAAGAGCAATGCCTCATGATGTCCTGAGTGCCCAAGGGGCTCTGGGTTCGAATCCCACTAAGGCATGGATGTGTATGAAGTGTGAACCCACTCTGTAATTGGATTTAATCCTGTTGAGGGGTTTAAAAAAAGGTAGTAACTTGGATTAGATTAGACTATATTTTAAGATATACACTGTCAAAATTAGAGTAATATTCGCTAATCCAAAAATAAGGATTGACTTAATATTTTTTGTAACTTGGGCTGTAGTGGCGGGAGGTATTGTGTTGGCCACACCAGATTTTTTTAATATAATTTCATCTGAACGAATAAGTAAAACTAAGACTGTCGGTGAATATCCGGTGAAAAAATTCCTATTAATAGCGAGTTATAGTCCTCCGAAATTTGAAAATATAGATGTGACGTCACGAATATAAGTTTTTATATCAAACTATTTTCTCCGTGGACCTAAATGTTCTTGAAATATATGCTATTTCTAAATTATATTTATAATAAATAAATGAATATTATTATACTGTACAAGTCTGCAATTATTAAAATGCAAAATATATTTAAATAAAAACTGTTTGCGAATTGCAATACCGGACTAATAACCACGCATCCGCTATTTGAATTTCTCTACTTCCATTGGTAGTAGGCTCCTACCCCTAACTGGGTATTCGTTATATATTTATAGGCCGTCTTTGAGTTGCCAATCAAAATAATATATATGAAATTAATATGAGTGACAAACTACTATAACAAAAACCTCTTTATTTCCGAAGTATTTCAATTACATCGTTTTATTTCTTTATTAATATTCATTATTAAGCATATACTTTCAATATTTTTTCCTAATTTCCCTTAAATCAATTGCGCTGTAGTTCCCTATTGTAACCACGTAGACAGAGACAAACGAATTGTAACTTTGCTTGCGTTAGACGAAGAGAACCACCACTCTATTCACTTACACACGGTCAATGACCATGGCAATTGACCAAATGACCTTAATGGAGGAACCACCACTGGTCAAAACATTATATTTATAGAAAATTGGGAAATGATCGGACACGCAGTCTAATGTAAATAATTTATTTCCTGGCCTACGTTTCGAATGTCACTACAGTCTTCCTCAGGGCTAGAAATGGTCAATGATTATAAACGGTAAGGTGGGGATCCCCCATATGACCCAATGGAGATAACAAATTGAAATTTATTAAATATATTGTATTTATATAATATATCAAGTCAAATAATTTTAAGCTGGAACTCAGAGAAAACTCAAACAACTTTTCTAAAACTTTAAAACGTTCTGACTTTGAGAAAAAACGTGTACTCAAATTCAGAACGTTTTAAATTTTGGCCATTTCTAGCCCTGAGGAAGACTGTAGTAACAGTCGAAACGTAGGCCAGGAAATAAATTATTTACATTAGACTGCGTGTCCGATCATTTCCCAATTTTCCATTCTGCTACCAGTCGATCATCGTACTCCACATTATATTTATAACAATCATTTTATATACTTTCAGGTACAGCGAAATATCCGACCACAAATTCGGCGTGGAACCCACAAATTTATCAACAGGCCATTTCACCCAGGTGATATGGAAAGAATCGAAAGAACTTGGTGTTGCCTTTTCTAAGAGCAAAGATAACAAGTTCATTGTGGTTGCAAACTACTCACCTGCTGGAAATGTGATCGGGTGCTTTAATGCCAACGTGCCCCCTGTTGGAGGCTTCTCTGAAAGGGCACAAAATGGTGTGTGATGGTTGATTCCTAACCTAACTTACTAACAAGTTTCATTCGCACCTTGTATGCACAAGTGGTTATATTAATGCATATAGTCAAAGCAAAGATATAAATTATTTATTTGTATTTATTTATGAATCTTGAGGGAACAATTAAACGTTAATGTTTAGGGTCCAAAATTATATAATAATTGTTAAATATTTAATATAAAAGAACTGAGAATAACAACACATTTTATATTTTCTACGAGTTTTTTTTTTTTTAGGATTTTATAGATCTACACTACTATAGTAGGCATATGGTAAGGTCTGGCAGCTGACTATACACAAGGATGAACAAAGACAAAAAAGTTTGAGATTCCTTAATTTTCATTAGCCCTGAGATATATTTACCATCTACCCTAAATATAATGTGTTACGAATCTTTTTGTCCTTTTCGCAGAATCCACAGACATTATAAAACTTCCATAAAAGCGTAATTATTATAAAAGTACGACAATGACCAAGAAGGATACCTGTCCTTCTGTTGTGATAGACAGGCTTTAAAATTGAAAAAATAAATCGTGAAAAATTGTCAACTTTCGGGATTCGAACCCGAGACACTTACCTTGACAATTTATCACAATTTATTTTTTCAAATATACAAACTGTTAAATCATTTCTAATATTAAGCTTTAAAATTATTATAATTAATATATATTTTAATGTAAAAGGCCTCAAAATAATAACGGTTTCAGTGCCACTATGTTGAAATATATTGATGTTTCTGCATTACTGCAATACTACCTATACATTCAATATTATTATTATTGCAATAAAAATAATAAAATATAGCGTATTTTTTTGATTTAAAATATTTATATTCAAATAAAAACTGTTTGAGAATTGCACTACTGGACTGATAGCCACGCCTCCGCTATTTGAATTTCTCTACTTCCATTGGTAGTAGACTAGCCCCCCCCCCACTAACTGGGTATTTGTTATATATTTATAGGCCGTCTTTGAGTCGCCAATCAAAATAAAATATATGGATTTCATATGAGTGACGAGCTGCTAAAACAAAAACCCCATTATTTCCAAAGTATTTCAATTATATCATTTTATTTCTTTATTAATATTCATTATTAAGCATATATTTTCACAATTTTTACTAATTTCTTTTAAATCGATTGAGCTGTAATCCCCTATTGGGTTTATATTTCATGTTGATCTTGCGTACAAGGAAGTCGTGTGGTGTCATTTTTTGATATTAAAATACAGTGCGTTCAGAAAAAATCCTAACTCGGAGTAGGCTATGAACAGTGAAACGTATGTCTGATCATTATTTAAAGTCAAATTGTCAAAATTGGTCGTAAAATGTAATTTTAAAGAGAAAGGACAATAAAGAAGGATACAGTATATTGATATTCGCCGATTTATAATTTGTTTCCATTTCAAAAATTCAAAGCTTTGAATTTTTAGACATTTTTGACAATATCTCATGTCAAATTGACATTTGATTAAATATTTTTAAATTGACATATGGTTCTGTCTTCAAAGCCTACTCCGAGTTAAGAATTTTTTTGAACACACTAGTATTTTAAATTGAAGCACCCTCTATATGGCATAAATCAGTGTTTTTAAGTATTTTGAAACTTGTGTCATTAAATACTAGTTCTAAAAATTTCAGAATTTTTAATTTGAAGTAAATATCAGAAAATTGTAGCATATTTTTGAATGATTTTGTACCTATTGAAGGAGTTAGGAATACCACATTTTAGGAAGCGCTGGATGTACATAATTCGTCCCTACTGGTTTTGTCCCTTGATTATCTGCAATTCATGCACTGACCGGATCTTACCGTACAGCCTATTTACTATTTTTTTTTTTGACAATTGTTGACCAATTTATTTTTTATAATATAGTATATGTATATTAAGATTATTTATATTTATATTATGGTACTAATAAACCTGATCCCTAATGTATCCTTTTCTTTTTGAATAATAAACATTTTATTACTTAACTTTGACTAATTTTTGGTGTTGGCTTGAGTAAACTATTATTCACGAAAGATGACTATTCAAGGTCATCTGTTCAAAGAAAGAATACACATCACTTTATAGCAGTAGCTTAGCAACATTTTGTATTAGAAAGAGAAATATTATTTGACCTATGTCTATTTCATTTATGTGGTGTGACAGATATACGTAAATAGTGGCATTATTTTCCAACACACTATAAATAATAATGACATATGTCGTAGAATTACAGATACCTAATTATCTACTGCACTGTCCTCTGTGCTAATATTTACCCAGTGGCGTTGACTTTTAAATCAAATTATTATTCCTTGGTTTATAAGTTAAGTCTATATTTTTGTATTTTTCAAAAATATAAGTGAAGAACATAAATCTTTCAGAAAGGCATTATTTAGAAAGAAATATAATTTTCAAATGAATTATTCTTATTTTTTCAGTTAAAATGTGTCCATAAATATTTCATGTTGCACGCCTATGCAAACGAAATGCAATGAAGTTATCTGCAAGTAATATTATATCAGACGGCTCACAAATGACCTTGAATAGTCATCTTTCGTGAATAATAGTTAACAATATTTATTTTGAATCAAATACTATATTGAATATTAATCTTGCTAAGTACATAAAATACAATAACTTTTCGAAGCACATTTTTTAAAAATATTATATGTTATTTAATATCCGTTTTATTATAATTTCGCATGAATTTAATTATTTTTAACTTTACATTTCAATGAATTGTATGAATAATATATGTATTCCGTTATACAGGAGTCAATGAATTTGATTTAAAATTCGAATTGGAATGCCTGAGCGCGCATAATGAATACAGAAAAATGCACGCAGTGGAACCATTGAGGCTAAATAGAAGAATGTGCAAAGAGAGTAAAGAATGGGCCAAACATCTAGCGTCCAAAGGTCAAATCGAGCACAGAAAACACGCTAGTTATGGACAGAATATTTATTGTTATTGGTCGTCGAATCCCAGTTACACTTTAACGGGTATGGTGTGTCAAATAATATAAATTATTGCCAGATTAGATTATTAGATTAGAATTTAAAATTAGAGATAAGGTTCATACAAATTACATAGGGTGTAACTGAAAAAGCGGGCCGTAGGGAATTAACTTGGGAAAACACAAAAGTGACCTATTATTTTGAGACAATAACACTTCAAATAAAAGTTGTAAACAATTAAATTCTGCATCGAATTCAGTAATCACATTTTATTTTGCACGTTAATAAAGCAAATTGAAATTAAAATTTTACAAAAGTTATTTCTTTATAGGGCGCGAGCAGACACGTGACTCGAGCATCCTTGACGTGCTAGGAATCAGCTGATTTGTGTGCGCTTGTCATTTTGACAAGAACAATGTCACTTTGACAAGACCAAAGTTTTGACTTATTCTAATTTTGAACTATTGAGAAGTTATTATTTTTAATTTCATGTGTTTTACTGCCTGAAAATTGTACATTAATAACATTTTAGCAGTTTAAAATCAAAACAAGTCAAAACATTGGTCTTGTCTAAGTGACATTATTCTTGTCAAAATGACATGCGCACACAAATCAGCTGATTCCAAGTACGTCAAGGACGCCCGAGTCACGTGTCTGCTCGCGCCCTATAATGTTAGTCTTGGAATAAAACAAAATCACAATTATTTGAACCATTATTGTTTGTTTTCTTATGTTAAACGCCTATAGGGCGCGAGCAGACACGTCACTCGAGCGTGTCACTTTGACAAGACCAATATTTTGACTTATTTTAATTTTGAACTGTTAAAAAGTTTTACCGGTTTCAAGATATTATTCCATTGTTTACATGTACAAAAGTGGGCTGGTAACTAAGTCATAACTGTATCTGTATGGTAATATTATTACCATACTGACTTGTCAACAACGGTCTACAAAATGAAAATAAAATAAAATGAAAATATAATGCTCTTCATTAATACCTACAGATAACGTTAGCCTATCGTTCTAAATACGGTCTACTTTATTCTAAAGTAATAACATGAGGAATAAAGCACATAATTTGAATATTTGTCATATTGACATATGTCAAAATAATTGTTATGTTAACCACAGCAATCTGAAAGTAGCATTAATGAGAGAATTTCAAAAAATGATATTTATCAATAATGTCTTAATTTTCTGAAACCGATAAACTATTGAACAAACCACGGATATTATTAATCATAACAAGCCTTAGATGTCTTAACTCAAACTTACCTTCATCTGCGGTAGTTATGGTGCGCTTAACATTCCTAGGTATGTTAATAGCTATTTAATGCTAGTCATGGAATTAAACAAAATCACAACAGGCTACTTGCGTGATACTGAAAATATGATGTCTATCACTATATGTATACTTAAAGTAATGTTGTAAACGTCTGTAAAAATATAAATTTTATTTAAAAAAATATATGTTTTTTAATAAATTAAGAAAGAAAATTTTCTTTGACGTCATTATTTTGAACTGGAGAGAGGGAAGCATATTTAAGAATGTAACCTGTAGATGGCGAGCGAGTGCGAGTTTTAATATGATTTTGACATTAATTCATTTTTCTGTCACTGTCTCTCTTCTTTCTTATTTGCAATTTGCATGGTTTCTGTTAATTTTATTACGTATTTCGATTTGTTAAGCAAGATTTTGAAGGATTTTAACTTAGTGTATTGTTAGTGTACAAGATTAAAATAACAAACTAAAATATAAACCTCCAAACTATTATTCAAACGTTAAACAGATAATCTGTCATGTTTAAATTACCCGCACATGCCGTTGCTATTGGACGTACCGATGTTATTGCTTTACAGCCTTTCATTGGTTCGGCGTAATTTTACGTCATACATGGCGGTAATTTAAATATTAAAATTTCATTAATTGTTTTCTGGCCAATTAATGAAAATTTTGCCAAAAGAAAAAATATGGGTAGCAAGTTTTTATCATCTCTTCAAAAATATTAAATAAAAAAATGGCACGCAAGTAGCTCATTACACTGTAAAACATCTTGGCGTATCTAGAAACTACAAAACTTTCATTTGAATCAAATGTGGACGTTTTTTGTTAAACTGCTAGGTAGATAACATTTTAAACCACCCTAATTTTTTTCTTTTTTTAGGTAAAGAGCCCGTGGAATCCTGGTACAATGAAATCTCCTGCCACGATTTTTCCAAAGAGCCAAACGACCTCCGGTCAGGTCATTTCACTCAGGTCGTTTGGAAAGCTAGTAAAGAATTGGGTGTAGGCGTAGAAAAAAACAGAAATGGACAAATATTCGTTGTAGCCAGTTATTCTCCATCTGGCAACTACATAGGGAGTTTTAAGGAAAACGTTCTTCCAAAAGTTGGCAGTCCAGATGCGTCAAAACTGCTGACCAATGGCTGTGATGCTCTTCATAATAGTTTCAGTGAACAAGCCTTAAGATATCATAATGAATATAGGCGGAAACATGGGGTACCTGAATTGAAACTAAGTTGGGATGTAAGTTTATTTTTCCTAAATATCAGGTAACCAAATAAGTTTGTGCGGTTGTCCATGGTAAAATATAAATATTTATTAAGAAACAATAATACACTATTATTCATCGAAGTAATTTCCTTTTGCCAACGTGACACCAGTTTTTGTATGCCGTTCTTGTAGAACTCTATGGATTTTGACTCAAAAAATTGACGGACTGCATTTATTACATCAACTCGAGTTTTGAACTGTCTATGTCTCATACAGTTGCCAAAAGACAAAAAAAGGTGGTAATCACTTGGCGAAATGTCAGGAAAATATGGAGGGTGTGGTAACGTTTCCCAGCCTAGTTCAGAAATTTTTTCCCGTGTCAATCTTGCGGTATGTGGTCTGGCATTATCCTGTAAGAATACCACTTTCTTTCGATCGACTAAAGAAGGCCGTTTTTGGATGAGTGCTGCTTGTACACACTCAAGCTGTTCACAATACAAGTTCTCAGTGATGGTTTGACCCCGTTCCAAAAACTCATAATGAACTATTCCGGTTGCTGTCCACCAAACACACAATAAAATTTTGTTTGGGTGCAAGGAAGCCTTGGGAGTGTGTGGTACCGAATCAGTAGGCGATAATCAATGGTACAAACGCTTAGAATTTGAGTACAATATCCACTTTTCGTCGCAGGTTAACAACCGATCAAGAAATGGTTCATTACCGTTGCGTGAAATGTTTGCCGAACAAATGCTAAGGCGACTTAATTTGTTATCATTTGACAATTCATGTGGAACCCATTTGCTTAACTCTTTCCTAGCTGATGAAGGTGCAAACGAATGGTTTCATCACTCACATTGAACCTTTCTGCAAGCTCTAGGCACGTTGTATTAGAATTTGTCTGCACAACTTGTTGAAGATCCTCGTTGTTAATGATGTTAGGTCTCCCAGAGCGTGCTTCAACGGTCAAGCTGAGATCTCCCGAAGAAAATTGCTTGAACCACTTCTGTGCTGTTCGATCACTTACGGCATAATCTCCGAATGCTGTACATATTTTTCGCGCCGCTACTGCAGATTTGGTACCAAGTTTGTACTCGTAGAGTAAACAACCTCGAATTAAAGCTACATTCGTTGCCATTTTCTATTCAAATAAGGAATTAAACAATTTTCACCAAATGTGTATGTATCCGACAAAAGAAGGATTTATATTAAAGTAGATGACAGATATCAAACAAGTACTATTGATTAACAACTTAAATAGCTATTTATGTAATAAGTTGCGAAAGAAATGTGTTTTAAGCACGCGACGTGAAAATTATCCTACGAGGCGTAGCCGAGTTGGATAACACGTCTAGTACTTAAAACACGATTTCGCAACGTATTCCATACAAGATTTTCTATACTAGCGTTTTAAAACAGATTATTTATATTTATTCTCAAATGTCAACATTTTGAATTTTTCAAAATTTAAAAGTAGGCAGGCATCAGTTTCATCTTTTTGTTGCTATGGAATTCAATATGTCGTTTAATAAACATTGATGTCAACGTGCTCGGTGTATAATTTTTCTTGAGAATTTTTGGTAATAAATTTACTTAAAATGAGTGAATCAGAGATTGACTCTGATATTGAAAATGGTGCAGAGGCTGCATTGGCTACTGGTTCCAGGAAAATCAAAAAAATTGTATGAAGAAACTTACAAAAAATTTGACAGTTGGTGTGCGGAGAAAAACGTTGGGCACATTATAGAAAAGGTAGTTTTAGCCTATTTTTCGAAATTATCATCCATTTATAAGCCATCCACTATGCTCCGAACTATGATATACCTTAATAACAATGTGGATATAAGTAAATTTACCAATCTTATTGCATTCTTAAAAAGAAAAGCTAGTGGATATAAGCCTAAAAAATCAAAAATATTCACTAAGCAAGAGATAGTTCGTTTCATGAAGGAAGCTGATGACAAGGATTATTTATTGGCAAAGGTTGTGTTAATTGTTGGAATCTATGGAGCATGTCGCCGGGAGGAACTTACGTTTTTACGTGTAGGAGATATTGAAGATTCTACTTCTTTCATAAAAATTAATATTCCAAATACTAAAACGAATATTTCACGATTTTTTATGATAACTGAAGGGTTTATCGATGGAATCAACTGTTTAGCAATGTTTCGCAAGTATGCACAACTTCGACCTACTCATACTGAACATCAACGGTTTTTTCTAATCTACAGAAATTTTAAGTGTTGCACGCTTTCTGTAAGTATAAATACCATAGGTGGTATACCTAAAAAAATTGCAGAGTTCCTCGGCCTCCCAAATGCCAAAGAATATACCAGGCATTGCTTTCGGCGATGTTCTGCAACATTTTTGGCTGATTCGGGAGCAGACATTACAGTGCTCAAGCGACATGGAGGGTGGCGTTCAAGTTCTGTTGCTGAAGGCTACGTTGAAAATTCTTTGGAAAATAAGAAAGAAATTTCACGAAGAATTTTAAGAGAAAAAGAAACAGCAATTAAAAAAATAAAAATTGTCGACAAAGAATCAGAATCCAGCAGCACATCTACTTCAGTTGCTATCCACATTGAAGTTAACCAAGAAGAAGTATTAAGAACATGAAATATTCAATTTAGTAATTTAAGTAATCGCGTTGTAAATATTTATCATAAATAAACAGTTATAATAGGTATTTAGTACTTTTACTTTTACGCATTAAACTGTCATTTTTAAGCACTAGTGCATAAAAGTACTTCATTCAACAACGGAAATGACAATCGAAAAGTTGTTATAATACGCTAGTATAAAAAAATATTCATGGCACTCTGCTGTATACAAAAACCGCACGAACTTATTTACCTGCCTGATAATTGTGTCGTTTATAAATTCATGCCATTCAAAACCACCTCAATATAACTTTTGTTCCTGAAGTTTTGGTGCAACATGTATGCGATTACCATGTAAATAAAGCATCAAATTTGGTATTTTTGTCTTTGTAGATGTGCCAGTACGCCCAAGATTGGGCAGACCACTTAGCCAAAGAGGGTAAACTTGGTCATCGACCAGACTGCAAATACGGCGAAAACATTTTTTACGTTTGGTCTTCCGATCCAAGTTCAACACCAACCGCCCGCGAAGTCTGCAAAATGTGGTACGACGAAATCCAAGACTTCACTTTCGGGGTAGAATCCCGAACGCCAAAAGCAGGCCATTTCACTCAAATGGTCTGGAAGGAAAGTTCCGAATTCGGCATCGCGATAGCCAAAGGTAAAAACAACGGAAAGTCGTTCGTTGTAGCCAACTATAATCCCAAAGGTAACTACGTAGGAAAATATACCAGCAATGTGCCTAAACCTCTCAAATGACAAAAACCCGTTTTTGGGGTCAGATGATTAAAGGGGTATGACTTCACGACTGGGTTTTGTCATGTTTGTTGTTCAAATGTTTTGACCTGTTCGTTGTCTTCGTCTTGTGCCTCGCCCTTCAGTTCAACCCTTTGATTGTCACTTGTTAAGTGTTGGTTGTTGTTTTGTATTGTGAGGTTGGTAGTTATGTGAATTGAAAGTGTGCGTCGAGTAGAAAATGGATGGAGTACAATTCATTGATTTGAATGATGCGCTTTTTGGGCATTTACGTTTCTATAAGTTGGACTTTGATATTGAAGGTTTTTCCCAATAGGAACGATATGTTTTTAAAATTAATAAAATAAAAATCTGAGTACAACTTATGACAATTATGTTTTGAACAACACATTATTCAAATGTCCACCTCGGCTTCGTTTGCAGGATTGAATTCGATGAACCCAATTTTCGGTAACTTTTTGCAATAAATCAGGTGTAATTTCATCAATGCAGCGTTCGATGTTCAATTTCAAAACGTCAATAGTTCGATGTTTGAGAAATATTCGTTTTCCGGGAATGGACTGTGTCATATTTTGAGTCAGAGCTCAATGTTTCGCCCGCAATCGTATGGGGCATCTTCAGCAGCAAGGGGGATAGTACTGTCTTAAACAAGGTTACCCGACGTGTCAACCACGCTAGAGGCCGAGTTTAAGCAACAAGAGGGGGAGACTCAGTTTACAAGGTTACCCTACGTGTAAACCACTCTAGAGGACAAATAAACCAAGTGACGAAGGAAGGCCGAGAAGACAGTTATATACTAATCTAAAGATACGGTAGATGAGCAAAGCTAATGAGGGCCAATGGGAATCGAGTTCGTAATCGTAGATTGGGCGTGTCATGTTCCGAGAATCACCGGTTTCCACATGTGGCTCAAGAAATAGCCATCATCTCGATTGATGTTATTAGGATGTTTCCATATTTCTAAAGTTTCCCTGTATTTACGTCTGTAAAACTCAGGGACAGGAGCTAAAATGCGGGAATTTTCAAATAATAATAACACAGGACATAACATCTTATTTGAAAATTCCCGCATTTTAGCTCCTGTCCCTGAGTTTTACAGACGTAAATACAGGGAAACTTTAGAAATATGGAAACATCCTAATAACATCAATCGGGATGATGGCTATTTCTTGAGCCACATGTGGAAACCGGTGATTCTCGGAACACGACACGCTCAATCTACCATTACGAACTCGATTCCCATTGGTCCTCATTAGCTTTGCTCATCTACCGTATCTTTATTTGGCCTCTAGCGTGGTTTACACGTCGGGTAACCTTGTAAACTGAGTCTCCCCCTCTTGTTGCTTAAACTCGGCCTCTAGCGTGGTCGTCACGTCGGGTAACCTTGTTTAAGACAGTACTATCTCCCTTGCTCCTGAAGATGCCCCATACGACTGCGGGCGAAATATGACACAGTCCATTCCCGGAAAACGAATATTTCTCATGACTCAGACTGTGGAAGCTTACGCAATTAGTTCGAGGTTTGTTGGCATAGACCAACGATTTTAAATAACCCCACAAGAAGTCCAAAGGTCAGCTGATTTGTGTGCGCATGTCATTTTGACAAGAACATTGTCAGTTTGACAAGACTAATGTTTTGACTTATTTTGATTTTGAATTGCTAAAATGTTAATTATAACTTTTTAGGCAGTAAAACATATGAAATTAAAAATAATAACATTTTAGCAATTAAAAATCAAAATAAGTCAAAACATTGGTCTTGTCAACATGACAGTGTTGTCAAAATGACATGCGCACACAAATCAGCTGATTCTAAGCACATCAAGGTCCCTCGAGTCACGTGTCTGCTCGCGCCCTTTTGGGAAACCCTTTATCTTACTTCTCATTACCTTTCCAGTTCTATTATTGGTTAAAACTTTGTTGTCGTCATATTAATATACTTATTCAAATTTTAGAATATGTTAATTTTTTTGTAAGACCTCATCCACAGAAATGCGTATGCCCAAAATAGTAAATTATTCAAATTGACGAGTTATATTTCCCTCATCCGTAGTATTAACATATTAATGAATTTATATTAAAATTCCATTGTTGCTGTTTCGATAATATGGTAAGATATATTCTTAATAGACATAATTAATCGTATAAAATAGTATATTTGACATTTGATGCACAGTACGGTATTATATGCCAAAGTATTATACTCTGTATATCATATCTTGATATTTGGAACCTATTTAATGGCAATAGTTGCAAACTTAAACTAGTGAATCCCTTGCCTTCAATAATTCAGCCTTCAAATTTGAAATTATCGAAGATAGAACACCACTAATAGACGCTAACATTTTACTCGTATTACTAATGTAACATATTGTCGAAGGGATTTGTAATAACGCAACGCGAGATTTTGGATTGTGACCCTAAGAAATATGAATAGAGTATACCTACCTTTTTGCTGTTTCGTCCGGCGTGTTTTGTTACCATAATATTAGACGTCATCTCTTTCACTGCGTTATTATAAATTGATTTTAAATTTGCTAGAACTGCATTCCGTACACTTAATATAAAATTTTAAAAGTCCATTAGTCAGCGACGTATCGCATGATTTTAAAATACATTCCTGCCGCTTAGTATTCTACGTATAAGGTTTTGTAGAGGATTACTCACGTTTTAAAATTTTATCCGCCATACTTCCCAGACTTAATATTTTCCGTAATATATTTTATTTGTAATATGGCCGTCCAAGTTAACAACAAACGTCAAATTTGTATTTATCAGCAGCATATTTTTGGTCCACACTATACATTTTGATATTTAAAAGATGTCTGGTCAAGGTCATATATATCACGAACGAATGTACAAGTTGGCAGACAATTATCTCGATCATATTTGCATTGACAAGAAGAGCCCGCAATATGAATGGATGTAAACGCTTGTCTTTCAAAAATACATATTGTTTCGACTAAGTTACGACAAACCATTTTAAAATGATTCTCGTTGTTGACAATACTATCGTAAGTTCAATTATTATTTTGGATATATTAACTTGATTCATAGCATATATCACAAATCTGGTTTCAAATTTGCTAATAAACTTGTCAGTTCACTTATTTTTGAATGTGGTATTCCACTGCATTTTTTTATTTTTTATTCTGAAAGTACAGCTTTTTTGAAATACAAATGTGAAATTCTAAGTTGTTTTTCATTTAATTTGAGTGATAAATCATTTTTTGATAGTTATTAAAATATTTGAATTTTACCGGAATGACAGATTTTCCTAATGACGAATCAGAAGTTATGAATGCTAAAATGTAGAAACGTCGTCGCTTGTGACAGTACAGATAATAAAAATCTTATTTTATTGGTGTTTGATGTTCATTATTTTATAGTATATTCCGTAACTTAACCGCGGTGACCAAGGTTCTGGTTATGCGTTCCGTAATGTAACCAAAACATAATTTCAGGATCGCGGTTCAATTTCGGAATGTGGTTCCTGTAAGTTTTGGTTACTTTTTCGCAGTGTTGTGACTGATCTAGATCATTTGATCTAAATAACTGATCTAGTTCATTTAGTACGGTTCTTGATCTGATCTAGACCCTTTTATGTATTTAAATCTTGATCTGGATTTAGACCTAAAAACTGGGATCTATGATCTTAAAAAAAAGATCAAATATACAAGAAAATCTAAGAAGAAATGAAATACTTGTAGGTTGTAATTTATTTAATTCACTTAAAAAATTCAATGGCTTATTGACTGTCTTAATTACATTTCAACAATTGTAATGTTAAAATTATTATTTTGTTTCTGTTTCCACTTTATTAATTAAATTAGGACAAATAAAACTAAGTAGTTATGTACCTATCTATTTTTCTTCCCATGTCTAAGGCATAAGGCTAGGTATATTCTTTTTAATTAATTTACTTCTTGTATTCCAATTTAATTAATAAGAAATAAAAAAACATTTGAAAATCGTTACTGATCTTTTTTATGATCTCAGAAAAACATATCCAAATTTTTGATCTGATCTGAAGAAAAAGATCCGATCGCAGAAATTGACCTATGATCTGATCTAGAACATATTTATTGTAAAGATCTTGATCTTGGTTTAGATCCTTTATAAATTGATCTATCACAACACTGCTTTTTCGTGACCACGACGACCACAAATTTTTTGTGGTTGTTGTGGTTATATTCTTATTTCTTATAATATAATAAATAATATTGTATAAACGTATAATTACTATATACTGATATGTATAATATCTACGTTAGGATAGACAAAAGTTATGTTGTCAGTTATTTTTAATGACGCGGTGGTTCCCTGCTTTACCGACACAACCACTTTTCAGTGACCATAACCTGATCACTTGAACCATAACTACGGTCGTGGTTAAGTTACGAAATATACTATTAATTATTATTTTATTTTTTTATGTATTTAAAAAGTAATATTACAAAAAAGAAGAATCACATACAAAAATCAACTGACTGTTTGTTTCTGGCGTTCATGCAAGTTCCGGTTTACAGTATTGTCGGGTGAATAAGTTTTGAGAGCTGTCATCAGAAAAATCTACGGCATACACTTTACGCGCTAAACTATATTTAGAAAAAAAAAACATGAAATAATTATGAATTTGTTTTTAATTTTATCTTATATCTAGAATAATATATTAAAATAGTTTTAGTTGTAAATTTTAACTCCCCAATCATCCCCCATAACAACTAAATAAACGACAATACTGAATTTTACAGAATGAGCGGAGTTAAAATTTTAACTCATACAATTTGAATATGACCTTGTTTAGACATCTTTAAAATATTGAAATGTACACAATATTTCCCTGTGTAATATCTGAATATTATCTTCGATGATATAATAGCAATTCTTTTGTGAGTAACCCCTCGTTGGTGTTTTTGGAAATATCAGATTCGTGCTGTGAAACTGTACGTCCACATATTTTATAATGATGGCAATCAATTATATATGTATGTAATTTTTATTAATATTACTGTAAGTATTCGATTACTTAGAACATTTTTATCAAATTTGTAGATAATTTTGTTAAGAATGGCACAAGTTAAAACTGCAGGGTTAAAATGTCGTAGGGTAAATTGGCGAAGGTACAAATTTGTTTAATTATTTCTCGAAAATATTGTTATTGTTTTGTTATTTTATATTTTGTTCCGTACTGAATAAAATTTATTGAGGCACTACGTATAATTTTTAATGAATATGAGCCTAATTTTCGCTCAAAATAGTCAACCACAAATGGAAATTTTTAAATAATTCTGTAGATACATGCCAAAAGCAAATATGTCACTTTCCTTGGCTTGTAACCACAGATATACAGGGTGTTTCAGGACTAGTGTAACAAACTTTAACAGCTTATTCCTGAGGTCATTTTGAGCCAAAAATATCATATGAACATAGGTACTATTCCTTCTAGTTACCAAAATACAAGAGGTTGAAGTTCTATAAATAACACGAAATTTTTAAATTTTTGTAATCAAGGTACTTTCGGAAGAGTTATATTGAAAAGTCATACCTTATTTGTATTAATTAATTTTATTTATTAATATTAACGAATACGATTTCGACAACAAAACATACGATGACACAATTATTATAGACAAATAAATAAATTCTAAACACAGAACAACATAACCAAACATGGAATAGGTTAACACAATATGAATTAAGATAACAAATTGAAAAAAAAATTACAGCAAGTGCTCAAAATGCGCGCCTTGAACTCGTATGCATGCTTGACATCGGCGAATCATAGAATCATATACACGATAAATTACATTTTGATCGTTACGAATGGCAGCAGATGCATTCATAATTCGTTCAAGTAACTGTTCACGCGTGTTTATTTGTACCCTATAAACTTCTTGTTTCAAGTGTCCCCATAGATAGAAATCAAGAGAATTTAAGTCTGGAGATCCCGCAGGCCAAAAGTTTGGACCCCCACGTCCAATCCACCTATTGGGAAAGTTTTGGTTTAACCACTCAGTTACTTGTCTACCATAGTGAGGAGGTGCACCATCATGCTGGTACCACATCTGTTGTCGTACAAGAAGTGGAACATCTTCTATTAGTTCATGTAGTCTGTTTTCCAGAAAGTTTCTGTAGCTATCAGCAGTTAATCGGTCAATTAAAACTTCAATTTCTAGTAATCTAGTATTGAAAATTCCTGCCCAGACATTTATGCTAAATCTTTACTGAAAACGGGACTGAACAATCGCATGTGGATTTTCAATGCTCCATAAATGGTAATTATGGAAATTGTTTACTCCGTCTCTCGTGAATTGGGCTTCATCAGACCATAACACTTTGGAAATAAAGTCAGGATCATTTAAATTTTGACGGAGAAACCAGCGACAAAATTCTAAACGAGGACCATAGTCTCCGGGTTGCAGTGCTTGAACTCGCTGAAAGTGATAGGGATGTAATTCCTCACGGTTTAATATCCGCCAAACAGTGCTGTGAGACATGTGTTTTCCGAAAGTACCTTGATTACAAAAAATAAAAAATTTCGTGTTATTTATAGAACTTCAACCTCCTGTATTTTGGTAACTAGAAGGAATAGGACCTATGATCATATGACATTTTTCGCTCAAAATGACCTCAGGAATAAGCTGTTAAAGTTTGTTACACTAGTCCTGAAACAGCCTGTACATATATACTAGTCGTGCACCTTGCGTATTTTATTTAAATGTATTTACGTATAACTATATCTTGTATTAATTTCTTTATTAATATTAATCAGTATTGTAATATACCAAACATTCCTTATAAAAGTGATAATGAATTTATAATCTTTAAAAATATTACCCTAAAATAATAACTGTAAGTTGTAAGTTTAATATTAACAATGTTAACTTTGCAATTTCAATATCAAAAGACAAAATAAATTTTATAGATTTGCGCTTCCCTTCAAAGTTTCCAACTTTAAAAATACATGTTTTTTAAATGTTTTGTGTATAGTTGCGAACTATATATGTACCTACCTTAAAATGAATCAAAATGACCTTGTTCATTAAGCCATTTGGTCTCCAGAAGTATGTCTTATGGTATGACTAGCGAATGAAAGTTGACGTTTAAATTATTTAATAGATGTGGTTTCTTTTGAAACCCTAGAGAAGAAAAGAATTGTACGAAATGTTCAGGCATGAAATTTTTGCATGAAACCATTTAAATATCAAAACAGGGGTGCGTTTAAAATATTTTAAACATTTTTCGTTTATGTTGATTATAACAAAATATTTTGATCTTTAAACTATTTAGTTTGGCAATGGGCTACTTGCGTGCCATTTTTTTATTTAATATTTTTAAAGGGACGATAAAAACTTGCTACCCATATTTTTTCTTTTGGCAAAGTTTTCATTAACTGGCCAGAAAACAATGAATGAAATTTTAATATTTAAATTACCGCCATGTATGACGTGGAATTACGCCGAACCAATGAATGGTCGTAAAGCAATAACATCAGTACGTCCAATAGCAAAGGCGGGTAATTTAAACATGACAGATCATCTGTTTGACTTTTGAATAATAGTTTGGAGGTTAATATTTTCGTTTGTCATTTTAATCTTGTACGAGTATAAGCTAAGTTAAAATCCTTCAAAATCCTGCTTAACAAATCGAAATACGTAATAAAATAAACAGAAACAACGCTAATTGTAAATAATAAAGAAATGAGACAATGACAAAAAAACTAATGTGAAAATCAAATTAAAACTCGCACACGCTCGCCATCTACTGGTTACATTCTTAAATATGCATTTCTTTCTCCAGTTCAAAATAATGACGTCAAAGAAAATCTTCTTTCTTAATATATTAAAAAACAATTTTTTTAAAATAAAATTTATATTTGTACATACGTTTTCAAATTTACTTTAAGTATTTAGTGATAGATATCAGATTTTCAGTACCACGCAAGTATTCTATTCTACAAAAAAATAATTATTTTTAATTTCCTCTAACAGTAATTCCGACTCGAGGGTTGCTTATACTTGAGACGAACGAACTAGAATTTGCGGTATTAAATTTTTTAAATACCTCCCTGAATTCTGTTGCTAAGGTCATTTTAAATGCTTCCTGGTATTGTGTACAATTCTAATCTTCTGTAACGGAATACATAAGGGTCAGTTTCCTTTCAAATCAAATATAGGGAAATGTTTTCAAAAGAAACCACATCTATTAAATAATCTAAACGTCAACTTTCATTCGCCAGTCATACTGTATCTATTACATTATAGGGCGCGAGCAGACACGTGACCCGAGCGTCCTTGACGTGCTAAGAATCAGCTGATTTGTGTGCGCTTGTCATTTTGACAAGAACAATGTCACTTTGACAATACCAATATGTTGACTTATTTTAATTTTGAACTATTCAGAAGTTATTTTTAATTTCATATGTTTTACTGCCTGAAAATTGTACATTAATAACATTTTAGCAGTTCAGAATCAAAATAAGTCATAACATTGGTCTTGTCAAAGTGACACTGTTCTTGTCAAAACGACATGCGCATACAAATCAGCTAATTCCAAGTACGTCAAGGATGCCCGAGTCACGTGTCTGCTCGCGCCCTATTTTCGATTGAAGTATAGTACATCCAAAATTCATGAGCTAAAATTACATTCTCAATGAATTTCATATGAAGACGGGATCAAATGAGCTTGGTTTAATTGAACCTACAAACAATTGAAGTAAAAAAAAAACAATTGTTGAAAATACAATGTATATAATTATGTGCTATTATTACTGAGTATTTACTGTACATGAATTTAGTTTAAGCGTAATTATAATTGAAAATAATTCTACAGTTTTTATGAAGGTATATTGTGCAATATAGGTATGTAATGCCGAACTACAATTTCCAACACAGTGGCGGAGCTGAACAAATTCAAAAGGGGATCTATTTTTGATAATTTATTATCGATAAATCACAATAGACTATGAGTAACATACTTATAAAAATTTCAATTCATTTTTAGAAAACTACTTCATATCTCACAAGCCTGTTTATGTTTTATTTATAATGATTAGATTTATTTTTATAATTCTCTACAGTAAAAACACATTTTCTATATATTTTTGTTACTTATATACACATATATACATCACATAAAATATATAATTCAACATTTATGTATATTCTACATAACTTTTCTTTTAACAGCGTAGCCACTGTGTGCACTCATATTCATTCAGATTTTTTTCAGTGTAGAAGCTTAGTTATTTACTATAAAATGTCAGAGATATTAAAAAAATAGTAAATAGTAATTATTTTTATTATTTGTGAACCAGAATTATATACGATAGGCAATACTATACACAGATGTGTTTCTTAATATCTCTGAAGCCTCAATACCAAAATGTTTATATTATATACAATGTTATTATTTATAAAATACCTACAATTCTTAAGACTGACATGTAATTTCGGCTCGAGCCGAATTATCTCTATAAATAAAGCGATCATACCAAAGCATATGGCAATAATACGTATTTTGTAATACTACAACAAACATTTATACAGTCCTTTCCTAAGAAATTCCTTCCGTTTTCTCAATATATAAAAATATATTTATGCTATATCGTCAAAGTCCTAGATATGTGATTTTATATTTTATATATTTTCAATCCGTAGTGTGTATTTTAAATTTTTGGACCACTCCGTGAAACAGTCTTCATTCTAAGTTATTATTTATTTAAATACTTAAATATTTTGAGGAAATTAAGCATCGTTTTGATTCTAAATAATTCGTATTTATCAACACTTTTATATTTTGTTTGTTTAACAATAAGTTTCTGCTTTTGCATTGATTACCAACGTACCATTATTTGTGCCGCTCTGTTGAAATAAAGATATGCATTGAATGGATTCCCTGCCTACTCTGTATAGTCAAATAATGTTACTTTACTTTAACCTAATAATTGTTTATGTATCAAGGTTGTAAGTGATATTTTTTTGACCGAATTTGAAGAATAGTTATTTGTATATATCAAGGCCGCGAAATTACTCTCATTCTTGATTACCGAATCAATTTTGACATTTCGAGAAAGAGATACAATTTACAATTTTGAGTTGTTGCTATTGTGTATGAATATTATACATCATAATGAATAAAGAAAATATTTAAAATGCTATATATGTGATGTGACTAATTAAAAAAAGTCAAAATACCAGCGAAGGTACTGTGGCAGAAAATATAATTTTTCTCATAATATGTGTGATTTCTGTAAACCATTTTATCATATTTAAATTTATATTATAGTTTATAATATTAGTTAAATGTTACAAGATGCATAATACAAGGAAATTGAGATTCAAAAGTTGGTAAACTTGTTAGCATCTTACTTTTATATTCGCAATAAATGAAGAAGATTCTTCATTGAAAATATACCAGGCTCTAAGTACCAGTTGCACAAGCTCGGAAAAGAAAATACACAAAAAATACGAACCATGTGAATTTCTATCTTTAACATTAATATTTCATGTACAAAATCTATAATTAATAGACGAACTATGTCAAAAATAAATAATTTTAAGACAAATATCACCTTCTTGTATTATATCTTGTTCAAATATTAACTTAAGAAACACATTTTTATATAATTCATTATTGCAATCAGACGACCATTCTTGGAATTTTATTCATACGATAAGTATCTTTTACAAAGAGAAAATATGTATAACTAAAATAATTTTTCATGTTGGTAGAAGATATATGTTGAAAAGTTATTTTCTTAAACATCTATTCCTCATATAATCTTCTAGGAAATTTATAAAATTTGATACTTCAATCGATTAATTTGTAAGAATTATTTTATCCCCCACTTCATCACATAGTATTTGACGTCCTATCATTCGCATTTATTGCAAATATTTTATAAAATAGAAATTGCAAAATTATTCTGACATAAAACATAACCTTGCTATGTTTCAATGAGTAACCATTTTGTCATTTTTGCACGCTGTCGGCGCTGACTACTTTTGTGCACACCGCCTATACCTAATTTCGCGACCGCTACCATGACTACGGCTGCGAAATCCAATTTCGCGGCGTGTATTGCGATTGCGAAATTTCGCGTGGCTTACCTATCACAAAGTTGTAAATTTTTATTTAAAATTATATTTCATATCTGATTGATTCATGTAATTTGAAAAGTGCTGTGCTGTCATTTCGTCAACTCACATAACAATCTGCTTACTGTCAAATTATTTTACAAACTAAAAATGAAAATAAAATACTCTGCTTAAAATTTTTGACCACACAATTTATTTGCTATTTAAACAAACGATTTGACAATTCCGTTCGCAAAGTTTATGTGGCCGTAAAGTAGTCTTCCACAGATGTCAAAATAAAAATGATACTTTACTAAAGCATACGTAAAAGTATTTATGTAATAGCCGCCTAAAATAGTATTTTATGTACCAAGGGCGTTACTATGATAATGCCAGGAGAGCGACGAGGATCTAGCCCGAGGGACAGGTGTCGCCCGATGGGCATTATCATCTAGTAACGCTCGTGGTGCATACAAGATTTTATGTCTCACTAGATTATGTGAAATAAGTTTTCATTTATAATAATTTTGATTACAATATTGCTTAAGCTTTGACGTTGCTAAGGATGTTGTTTAATTGTTTTGTTTATTATCAACGTTTATTTATTTTTAAAACACCAACGTTTTAAATCGTTGGAGATGGTGGAATGGGTGAATTTGATGTTTCGGAAGATATTTTGTTAAAACGGTGTAAAGAATTTATTTTGAATGTTTCTGTATACTTTGAGGATGACAAACGTATAAATGATCTTCTAATTATTCCATTCTCGTCTGTAGAAGATGTAAGTATTATATTTTGAGGTTCGTTATCACATGACAGATCTCAGTTCTTTATTTCTTATGCACTTATTTGTGAATATTATTACATTTTAGAGAGCTTGTACGGCTATGGATGTGTCACATGTGACGGTAAATAATATCAAAAATGAATTCAAACGTGGACAAATATCGTCCCCAAAAAATTAGTGATCCGTCATCTGTCAAAAATGAATGCGAAACATTACAGTCTGCAATTCGACGGACTTATTTCATGTGTGGTGAAAGTAAATGGCTTTTTAAGGTTTTTTTGATAATCAATTTTAAGTATTATAATTAAATTAAAATTGATTTCTGTGTTGTGCTTTTTAAGCTGTTTTCTTATATTAATTGTTGTAATCAATCTTTGTTATTATTGTAATGAATTATAATTAAAAAGAATATAAATTCATTATATAGTGTTCATATTATTTTTAATTTAAAGTCCATAAACGATGATCGGATTATAATGAGGGCATAATGAACTATTATGCCCTCCCATTATGCCCCGGTTGTTATAGATATGTTTATATACACCGTATCCTAGCAATAAACAGTTCATAATACTTTAGTGAGACAAATATTATTTTTGTTTTAAATAATTTTTGGAACTGCAGTTTTCATTTCAATAAGAAACAATTTCAAACAAAAATAGCATTTATGATAAATGAACAGTAAGATTATTTTACTATACAGAGTAGGCAGGGAATCCATTCAATACATGTCTTCATTTCCAGAGAGCGGCACAAAAATGACACGTTGGCATTAAATTTATAAGCAAGCAGTGCCAGTTATGTGCCGCCTTATCATAATTACTATATTTATAGTTTTATTGCTAGACCCGACAGTCAATTTTTCTGACTATACCAATATTTTGATGGTAAATTGTTTTTATGCTTGCGGCGACCATAACACAAACAATAATTCAATATTTATTTAGAATCAAAATATATAATATTAAAATCTGCATAGAATAATAAATGTGCTAGAGATTACTTCATTCAAGACCACAATATCATAAAATTTAATATAAATCGTAACTAGTATAATTCGATTTAGTGGACTTCATAAATGTGCTAAGCAAAATAAAAGTCTAACTATACTTCATTCAAAATGCTTGGTAATAAATGTCACTCTTTCAGCATATATTGTTGAACAAAGTATAGCATAATATCTTAGTAGCTTAAATGGACGGTAGCCTACAAAAAAGCCGATCGAAAAATTAAAAGTTCCATATCATTCAGGCCTAATTACAAATTATTTTAAAATCGTATATTCTCTGCCAAATGTAAGGTTTTATTTTATAGCATACCAAATCTTATAATTTTAGGTAATGGTACCAAAAAGTACCTACTATCTTCCGAAATTTTCATTACAATATTCTATTAAATTATTTACATTTTACAACTATAATGTTACATTGGATTAAGGGAACTAAGCGCTCAAATTTTGCTTTTTGATTCGGGAAATTTTGTTCAAGTTTGATTAGAATTTAGAGTTAGTTCGGATGAGCGCTTACGTAACACATTTAGAAAACAAGGATGCTCAAAAATATTTTTTCTTTTGACCAGGAGCAGAATTCGAAAGGCAATTTAAAATTTCAAAATAAGGTGAGTGTTGGGTTTATGCATAAGTTTGTACCGTTTTGGTTTCTAGGGCAAAAAATTCTAAATTTGCAGTATGAATTTTAGGGCAAAGGTGACTTAAAACATAAATAACATAGATGAAATCTATTTTTTTCTAATAAATTATAGAACATTGAGACAGTTTGACATTTGTTTGACAATATTGAAACAAACTTTGGCGGCGCTAGTGTTTGCCCATTAATGGTTTCACTATATCCGGGCTAACAAAACACGCGAGTCTCGCTTATTAAATCAGGCAACCAATCAAATTGCTTAGGAGCTGATACGTCATCCTAATTATTAATCGCTTGTAATTGATTTAAATTAATTAATATTTGAACAAAATTCTTTCACTATACTGTATTTCAGATAAGAACAGACTTGGTGGCGCCGTTGAGCCAGCCTGTTTTACACACATAAAACTTATAAATTAGATTTGTTTCGTGTATGACATACTTAACTGGTCGAAACGTAAAAATTTGATAATTTTTACTTATTTAGCAAATACACAGTTACTTAAAGATGTTAAATAGATAATAAAATCAAAATGGAATAAATAATATATCTTTTTACCTCTCGCTACCCTTGGTAAGGGAGGTATAGGGATTGTGTTAAAAATCGCATATCGAGATTTTGGAAAAGGAGCACGTTTTAAGGTCCCTAGAATCCAATTTTAACATTTTCCCGATGATGTCTGTGTGTATGTGTGTATATGTGGATCCTCCACTCAAATACTATAATTCAGAAAATTTTGAAACCTTGTATTTCGAACTTTTTCTGTCATGGAAAGAGCCCATTAGATTTTGGTGTAAATCGGATAATTGAAACTGGCACTGGTACTAGAAGCTCAAAATAGTTTTTCTTCGAAAAATACCTTTTTGTGCAACCGGACGCGAAATAAACATTTCGCAACCGCAATACAGGCCGCGAAATGGGATTTCGCAACTGTTGTTATGGTAACGGCCGCGAAATTAGGTAAACAATCACTTTGACACTTGAGAATTGCCTGGTTTTGTTTTGTTCTATTTACAATGAAACTGTTTAAAATTAATACAATTTGTCATTCATATTTTTTACGGTTGCATAAAAAATATGGTGTACACCTTGCCCGCGAAATCCTTTAGCGCCCTCGAGATTGTCTAACCTCGGCCGCAAGCGGCCTCGGCGACAATTTTTTTCTCGGTACGCTAAAGAGTGATTTCGCGGCCTTGATATACAAATAACTATTAAATGTTATTTTTTCGACATTAATGTTATAAAAATTAAATATTATTAAATTTTCTACAGATTTGCATTAATACTTTTTCTATATATTTTATGGATAAATTTATAAAATTATCTATAATTTAAATCCCGGAGCCTATGCTTTAAACAAACAAAACTCCTTGATTGCGCAGTTATTCAAATGTATGTAACTGACAGATAAATGTCGCTGACAAAGAACTAATCATTTCAAATTAATAATAGTAACGTTTTAAAAAGAAAAAAAGTAAATAGAACAATAGGAAAGGAAATCAATACAGTTTCCAGCATATGTAAATATGTAGGTACTTATGTATTTAGATTAATAAAAATTAACGATTCGCAAAAAAGTTTAAGCTAATTCTCATTTTTGGATTAGTGACTTCTATTTTATCCCGGTATTTAAAATGTAATCTTCATTTTATTATCAAAAAAAGGTAGTTACTTGGATTAGAATAGACTATATTTTACGAAATAAACTGCCACAATTAGAGTAAAATTCGCTAATCCAAAAATATGAATTAGCTTAATCTTTTTTGTGACTCGGGCGGTATATGGTGAGAGGTATTGTGTTGGCCACACCAGATTATTTTATATATTGCTATTGTAAACTTGGTTTGCGTTTAGACCAATCAGAAAGCTGGAATCGTAAACCCTATCTTACTCCTAAGTCTATTCTTATCTGAAATAGGGTATAGTACTCATTAATTTACGTATATTTTCGTACTCTTAACTTAAGATAGTTCAAATTTGCATATTGACATTTGCAAATTTGTGCAAAAATGGAGTGTCAAGTAGAAAAAAACGATCATTTCCAAAATATAAATAAATAAATAAAATAAATATAACATCACGGTATATTACCCATTGCTGGGTGTGCCAATCTGCTTTGTATACAGATTTCGGTAATAATGATGACATATTTGTACCGTGTGGGTGTTTACCAGGCATCACCTCACGGGCACTCATTGTTGGCATGGATAGTGTACCACAGAGATCAATTTTGTGCCATTTAAAATTCGAAATATTTAGCGTCGGTCGGGATCGAACCCGGTTCCCAGATTCGCGACTAAACACTTAAAAGCACTCAGGCACGCGGCCACGAGACCCATTATATCATTTTCGTTTAGAGGAGTTGAAGCATCGGATATCGCTAGTACCATTTGTGCCGTTTACAAAACAGAACGCCATTGCACCATTGGGGAAAGAAAAATACGAAAATGGTTTCAAGAATGGCCATTTTGGCTTGACGACTTCTTCACTTCCAAACCATCGGATTTTCATTTTAATACAAATGTTACAAACTTATGCATCAACCTGATATTTCCATTTAATTTAAATATTGGACTTTATTATTATTATTTTCTGATGGCTAACTTTTAGTAGAATTTATGCCATTTTCTAGGGAATTATGTAACAATTATTTGGTGTTTCTACAGTGTGTTATTATTCAATTCACAAGTCAAGTAGTCAATATTAATCTTGAAACGTAATTTTAAGGTGAAAAGACAATAAAGAAGGAAACAGAATATTGCCATTCGCCGTTTTCTAATGTGTTTCTATTTGTAAAATAAGATACAAGAAGAAAAGCTTTGTTTTCTTTTGATAACATTTTTGACAATATCTCATGTTAAATTGACATTTATTTTTTTTTAAATTGACATACGTTTCTTTGTTCATAGCCTACTTCGAGTTAGGAATTTTTTTGAACACACTGTATTTGGAATCGAATTGCATTTGACACTGTGAAATAAATTTGACTTTTTCGACAATTGTACAAATAACAGAAAAAGTAGTTTTCGAATTCTGCAGAACCTGTATACCAATTTCAGCTATTAATTCTCTAAAATTTGACTAAAGAAAATATTATTTAATGTAGCATCCTCGTCTTTGGGCAACTAAAGGATCAATTAATACCAACAGTTACTCTAAAACTACTGTATTTGATCCCTCTTTCAACGTACCTGAACATATATACTGAGAACTATTGGCCAGTAACTGCCGATCATATCGGCATGGAAGATACTCTCAAGAAATATGTACAAAACGAAATGAACATTGAGCTTAATTCGCAAAGTCAACGCGAACTGCACAGATCACTATCAAGTTAAGTTTCATTTTACAGAAGCGAATGAGGTCACGATGCGCCAACAAGAACGAAATTGCTTCGTTGTATAGAAATCATTTGCTTTAAGACACAGAAAATCTGATATCCAAGTGGTGATATGCAGAAACTCAAGGCGGTTTCCATTTGCCACGAAATTTCCTTCGTGATGAATTTCTTATCCCATTTCGTAAGGGAGACATGATTACTTCTTCGTTTGGGCCAGTCTGCTTCTATTCACAGATATCCGTAATGGTTTATATCATTGTACCATTTACCAGGCGTTTCTTAACTTATACAAAGCTGTCAAAATTGGTGAATCCTTTTGAACAGTTGTTAATAATGTACAATATTTGCCAGGCGTGTAATGGCTTTTATTAAATACAACTACTGAACTTAATATATACTACTGGAATGCCACATGGTTCTAGAGACCCAAAGAAACAAAACAAGGGGATGTTCCCTTCTTTACATTCTGGCACATCACCCATACATTTTTTGTACGAATTAAATAAACAAACAAAACAAAAATGTACTTACATACCAGACACCGCGCGCTGTCTTGAAAGTTCAGCGTTAATATGGACAACACACCAATTCAAAATGCGAAAATGTTCTTTCCCTAGCACCTACATTCAACATTTCATCACAAACTGCGTTTTTCACCCTTAGAACTAGCTACCAGTATCTGTCGTAAGCACCACATCACTCAATGGTTTCAAGAAAGCGACTGACAAGAGTATGTTTAGGTCGGAATAGTCTACCTATGCGCGGCTAGCTTGTTTATACCAGTGTTTGCAACGTTATGTAAACTGCGTTCGATGTTTTCCACTTGCATTTTGTCATAATTATGTTTCGTTTTCTTTGCTTTTTATAAAATTATATTATATTTTTGCATCTTTTATGTTTACAGGGTGAACACGCAAATCCGTGACATAGGTTTTTAACATGTCCAATAAAACTATGGGATGCATTGTACCTACATAGAAATTTGGAGAATAAAATTCCAATTTTTGGAGTTCATTCTTCAGTTAAATTAATACAGAGTGATCAAAAATATCTGATTCAGTTGGCAATAATAGTTATTTATTATGTGAGTGTGGAATGTATCATATTAGTGACGAAAGAAAAAGTTTAACTACGTAGCCCGCAGGGCGAGTGGCTAATTTTCTTTAGTGACTAATAAAAATTCCACACGAATGTAATACAACGTTTTATTCAACACTTTTTTAACAACTTCTTATATCATTTTTATGTTTTTATTCATCGTTTGACACTGACAAGTCAATTGATGTAGTATTTCAAATTATAAAGTAGCCATTGAATGGTTGTTATGTTTTTGTTGTATTGTTGTTGAAAAAAAAAAATTGCTGTAATAATTATTGTCTGTCATTGGGAATAATTTGAAAGCAAAATACATTAAATTGGGTGAAAATGAGGACCTTCCTTTAAAACGTATTCACTTTAGAAGCACAAGCTGCATCTTTGAATTTAATTCCGAAGCTAGTAAACACCAACTCGTTTCTCGTCATCAGCCGTACATGACAGCTGTCATTGTGTAAAGATAAGTAACCTATTTTAGCATGAATGTCAATATTAATTTAAATAAATAAGTTTCATAATGTTAAATTATTTCAATAATATATTTTATTATTGTAAAATTGATTTTTATTTATATTAAAAACTACACAAAAAACAGTAATAATTCGTCCGTGACTTCTAAAATATTCTTTCACGGAGCGACTAATATTGTACATTAGTTATTTTAAATAACCATAGTAACAAATATATTATGAGTCAGTGTCAGTGGCATACATAAATCTACTTCTTGTTGTTGACAGTGATATTTGAGAATTTACAATTTTATTTATTAAAATGATCGTTGTTTCCTTTACCTACATTCTTTTTTTCTTACTTCACTCACCGAGCAATAATCCAAAGTATTTCAATCACTTAAAATATCCTATTAGCTGTCAGGCTCTTGCTCTGACATCTTATTTGTACTTATTGTAAAAATGACATGTCAAATAATATTTCCGCCTGGCGTTTTATAAACTATAGAATAAAAAGATCCCCAGAATTGTTTTGCCAATTGAATAAGTTATTTTTGATTACTCTGTATGTCATTACGGCATATTAGCCATTGCTGGGTGTGGCAATCTGCTATATACATAGATAATTCGATTCTATTAAAAAAACAAGCGAAATATTTTAAATCAAGTAGTTGGTAGTCTGTGACAGAGACAAGTAAGTACATAAATAAATAAGTTAATAATGGTCCGTATAGGTAGATATGATTTCAAAAATTAAACTTATTTGCGAAATTGAAGCTGCTGGTTTGCTTCGCGAGCAATATTGGGTTCATTCATTCAATTTGAAGTGAAAGATTCCCAATTTTTTACGGAAATATACGAAAGTATATTAATAAATTTTTTGAGTACTATCGTATGTCATTACTACCCTTTTCCCACAAGGCAGGGTACCCTTCAATATACTGAATAAATTTATCTGTGTCAAACATATTATTTATCATAGATATTTATTGACAATGACAAATACACATTTGATGTTCCGCATTCCTCTCAATTTTTATATTATGTTATATAAATATCAACTGCGGCTGCGGTAAAAACCGGACAAATGTGAACGCTCGCATTATCTTCAATGTGTTGTAGTTGACATGCGGCAAATTTACCGTCCGGTCAAACCGCAACATGCTGCGGTAGTATCCGGTAACCGGACCGCAACCGCATAGGTGTGGACGCATTCATCTAAAAAAACAACGCATAGTGTGGCCCGAGCCTAAGTTGTTGTTTTCCCGTTAAACTGGTCCCGCCAAAACGTATAGTATGGCACGGGCCTAAGTTGTTGTCTTCGCGGTCAACCGGTCCCGTTAAACCGGTCCCTTTTGTTAGGCTAGCGCTATCCCTGCTAAACGCGAGAAAACTATTTTTTTACTTAGTCTGTACAAAACAAAGATAGAGCGACCCCTTATCATGCTCTCTCTTTTCTCACAACATGAATATGAGGGCGCATTCCAGTTACATATATTGAAGTTTGCAGTACAAATTAATGTGGTATTTGATTAGGTAAAGTCTTTCGGTGTCAGCATTATTTTTTACAAATGGAAAACGCCTTTGAACAAAATGGCCGCTGAAAAATTAGCCTCCATCGTCATCAACATTCAAATTTAAATCTAAACAATAAACATTCAGTATAAGGCCAAAAATGGTGGTTTGCAGGTCTGGCGCTAGACTATATCGCTACTCTAGCGAAACAACCAGACCATACTTAGTGGAAGGTAGGAGAGCTACGTTGGTTTTCATCAGAGCCATTTGTTTCGCATCATGCTCAGTCTCCTCCCCCACATAAGGTTATATCATACTATCGTCCCTTGCAAATGTTGGGGATCGGAACCACTACTGAGAGCAGATTGCGGGGTAGATGCGATAGTGCTCTGGGCCGCTGATTCTGGATACGAATAATTTGGGGGGTTAATTCCTAGACTTAAAGGTTGGGACATCGTTAGGGGGCTACTTGCCCCAGCTAAATTTCCTGAAGTTGATATACCTAAAGTACTCGCTGCTCCACTTAAACTTAAACCTGGAGGATTTATCAGCAAACTGGTATTGCTGGATAAACCAGGCGCTCCAACTTCTTCTGGAGGTGTTACTTCCAATCCAATACTACCATTCAAAGCAATTTTTATTGGATTTGTATGATTTGACGATGAAAAATGACTCAAACCTATATCTTCTAAACTGCTTTTTCTTCTTGCACTACCTACATTTGTTAACCCTTGTCTCAGGGAATTAGATCTCCGCAATAGAATATCATCTATTACTCGTAAAGAATTCGATCTTCCTCGCTGATATCCAGCGACTGTAGGGCTATCAGGTAATGACAAAGAGTTCGATTTTTGTTGGTTGATTAACGGAGGAGGTCTGGGTGATGGGAAGCCGGTTAAACCGAAGCCAGAACCTCGGCGACTTCCTGGAGGAGCAGCGGCGGACATTTGTTGAAGTAGAGATTGGGAACAGAAGCTGATGTTGGATTTTCGGCGACTGTTGTGACGTTCGAAGGTCTTTTGAGCAGAGAAGGGGCTTGGGCGAACTAAATAACTATAACAGACAATTCAATGTTTTAAATTATGTATACATTTACGAAGTAACAACAAAATTGTTACCCATTTAAGGGTGTGGTAAGTGCTTTCATATTCAACTTTTGGGTGGGTTATATACTGTCATTTTTCGGTATTCTAGCTTTAACATTTCGTCTGGTTTGGTCGCTTACTTTAGTTTTAATGATCTTTAATTATAAGTTAAATGCAAAGAAAGATTCGGGATTTGCACCTAAGACATTTCTATTGCTATTATGATGCTCTATCAATTTAGCTATGGAGTAAAGTAAATGATTTTTTTAGGCGTACATAATTGCATTAGTTTCTTTTTGCCACACAGGTTAGGTACTGTATCTGTTCGTTAGGCAACGTATGTCGTAACTGTGTTCAGGAAATAATTTGGAATTGTATACATTGGCGTGTGTTTTAGCATTTTTTTTCCCGTATTCGTAACAGTCCATAACAAGGGTAAAGCTTAGTTATATTCAAAACGCCTGTAATATAGCAATTTTTTTATTCATAAACATTCGTTATCAATAACAATCGTAAAATCCATCGTAATATTTAACGACTCGAATTTCGGCTGTAATACGTATAACGGCACGTTAAATAAGAATTTTTCATTTCTTGAAATTCGATGCATGTAATTTTGATTGACATATGTCAAGTGTACTTTTTAATTTATTACATCCCATGTATCATTCTCACAATATCAAAATTGAATGGGTACAAAGAAACTTTGTACGATATTGCGCGATAAAATCTCTTCTTTTTAATTCATTTACTAACAGTTACTCCGTGACTTTATCAAATTTAAAATTGCAAACATTGGATTCTAGACGTAAGATTCGCTCATGCTTATATTTACATGGGTTACTGCGAAATGTTATAGATGACGTTAATTCAATGAGCCGTATACAAATAAATATTCCTCGGTTGGCATCTAGGTCTTATATAACATTTTGCACTAGGATATGTAGAAAAAATCATGAAACTACAGATCCAGTTACACGATCATGTCTAATATATAATGAAGTCGAAAGTATTATGAATGATACGAGTAAAATGGATATTTTCAGACTTAACTACAGTCAATTAAAAAATATTTTATGTAAAAATTTGTTGTAATATTCGTCGTTGTACTTCGTTGATTTCTTATTGTATAGAATGTATATTTTTGTATAATGTGTCTATTCATGTTGTTATTGTGATGTATTGGTGTATCCAACCCCCCTGTTATTGGGAGACTTTGTATCCTGTTGGGAGGTTGTAAATAAACAAATAAACGTCACCATAATTTTACATTTTTCAACATTGGTTTTTTTCCAGGCATCATTATTTTACAGTTTCATATTTTCTGCATCAGTTATTGTGTATTAACATTTTCTTCTATGAAATCTGGTAGAATATCAATTTCCACATCACAAATATGTTACCTCTTTATCGTTATCTTCATCTGATTCATCTTTACAATCGTAAATGTACAAAATATTCTCAAACCCTGTGCACTTAAACAAACGTCAGTGTCAAATTTGAAATTTTCACACATAATTTTTTGTATTTATTAGACATTATAACTCTCGTTACAAAACGAAGCGTTATATTTTGTTTCTAAATTTTGTGAATACTCTGTCATATTGACTTTTATGAATACGGGCATTAATGTCTCATGTTGATTTACGTGATTTGTCAATAATTTAAAAAAAAAACTATAAAAAAGGGGCAACATAATGGTCTTGTCTGCATTTGCGTTTTTTGATGCAGAAAAAATAGTTTCCTAATCTTAATAGATGTCAGTAGAAATATGCCTATAAACGAAATATTTTTGTGCAATGTCATTCTTCCGTTTGTACGAGTAGTAGATATAACTGAAGTACCTATTGTGAAAAAAAAACTTTGACTTACATGATATCACCTTCCTCTAGTTTGAGATCACAACTGGGGTTGATAATGACGTAACTGAGACTATTTCGTTTTTCGCTGACGTCCGTATAGTCTACGGTTGGGAGATTGAGACTTTCCATCCTGGACCGGACAAGGTTGGCGATCTCAGCTCGTTCTATTTGTTGTTCATGGTTGTCTCGAGCTTCATCAACCATGTTTATAGAGTACTTTAAGAATATAAACAAGTGTTGTTAGAGAAAAGTCAACAGAGAAAAAATTGGATGTGGTTTACAGATTGGTAAGATGGAAAGATCAAAGTTTTCATTTTGGTTTCTATAATTACAAAAATAAATTTTAAGGAGAGGGACTTCAAAATAGTTTACTTGAAAGTTACACACTTTTAAAATTTAATTATGAAATTGAAAAATAGAGGTTACATAATATCAAAAACTATGAGCCCAAACTCAAATTGGCCGATTATATTTTTAACAAACAAATTATAAAACCTACGCAAATTTTGGTTTTCAGATTTCAACGAAAATATCCATTTTGACTAATTTCGTCGTGACGTCTGTACGTACGTATCTCGCATAACTCAAAAACGGTAAGCCGTAGAAAGTTGAAATTTTGTATTTAGGACTGCTATAACATCTAGGTGTACACCTCCCTTTTTGGTCATTACATAATTTCCAGAAGTAGAACTTTACTTGAAGCCTATTAATGAAAAACTATTTTAAAATGTAATCCAAAACTTTCAAATTTGGTATACAGGATGTCCCACAACTCGCGCCCCAGACGAAACTGACACTTGCCGACGACAATAGGTTGCCAACAAATAGAAGAAAATAATTTGCGGCTGCTTGCATAACGGAGCTATAAGACTTTTTAATCCACCAATCCCGGAAGGATATCTTGAGGTGTGATGATATTATTACAAAATAAAACTGGTTGCTAGGTTTTAAAAATACTACTATTGAGTTACAAAATTTGTTTGACTTACTGTAATTTTGACACTTTAGAGTTGACTTTTCACTGTTAACAAATTTAGGTTAGTGAAGGTGTCATCCGAGATCATCATTTATATCGTACAGTGCATCGTGTTGTAGCAGCTGTGTAAAATGTGTTAAACGAAAATATTATTGTTATTTGACACTGACATTTTTCGAAAACTATAGTCGCTTACACATTTTAAAGAAGATTTGATTTGTATAAAACCCTAGTAACGTAAAATTACGGCAAACACACGTTAAAGGTGTAGGTCTCTGATTGGTCAATTTTAAGACGTCTTTTCTCGAATATCTTTTAAGCTAGATTTTTTTTCTTCGAAATTACACAACCGAGTGCAGTCTCGTGTTTCCTCATTCGCTCTTGGGCGCGAGTTGTGAGACAGTCTGTATATATGTCAATGGGAATAGCATAGTAGATTTTGGATAAAATAGACTAACCGGAAGTGATATATTACCTGAAGTTATTAACAGTTTTTCTTGAATAAAATGGTTTTGTTTTGATTTTAGAAATAAATGCTTCAAATAATAGTTTTACAGAATTAAATTCTGCGTCTAGCACACCAAATAATATTAAATTAACAGTTTGTATAAGCGAGATATGTAAATTTAAAAATTATATACTTTTTGGTTTTTGTAATAAAGCTTGCTATGGATTAGGACAAAAAAGCACAAAAAAATGTTAATGTCAAATTACGTCAAATACATGAAATTTTATAATTGGGTCTATATTTCATGTTGGTCTTATGTTTTTTCTATATTTATAGTAGTCGGAATTTTTTTTAGAAATTTCTTACAATTTGTGTAATTTTTATAATTTGTCGAAAATGTAACAACACGTATTTTTAGTCTGGGCTTAGAGAGTTAAAATTTAAATGTAGGAATGAATAAAATATTAAACTTTAAGTATTGATGTAACAGTTTTTATGACTTCAAAACAATAACTACAAAAGTAAACTTTGAAATCTTTCGTGTAAAAAATCAAATCATATAACTTCTATCCCAGTGAGAAAACAATGCAATCTCAAAAATCAAAAGTTTGTAGAAAGAAGAAGTTTGTCAAGTTACATTGTTTATTCGAGTTCATTCAATAGTCGTGCAAAAAGTATTTGTTTCTTTCTTCATTCATTGCTCATGCCATCATTCACTTATAAGAAGATATATGATTTGATCAGTTCTATACACTGTTCCATTTAAGCCATTCAGTAGATGGCAACAGCGCAAACTTGAAGTAGCCGAAATTACATTGGGTAAACTTGTCTCTTGTCTCCAACTACAGCCAATCAGAGAAGTCAAAACTATTCCTTATGCTCTGCAATACTGAATGGCTTAAATGGAACAAGGTATATAAAATGCCATATATCTGAATTTAGATTTGCTGGTATGTTAATATGTTAATGCCAATGTCATTCAAATGATGCATGCTAGATTGATGCATTTTACTGCAAGCAAAGAATGCCTTACTGTATTGTGCTTTTTAATGAAAATGTTTAGTTTTACTTTTAAGAAGCATTCTAGATCCTTACAAGCCAATTGAAAAGACTCCAAGAAAACAGATGAATCTCGAAAGATAACAGACACATTTATTTGTGACTATATTCATATATATATTTTAATAAATTTCATTATTGATTAGTGATTATTTTAAATGTTTACGGAGTCGTTTTCAGAAACGTAAGAAAATGATCGCGGAAAAATGATCTGGAGGATATTTGTTTATAGGAATACTGATTGTCGGGAAAATTGATCGCATGTAAATTGGTCACAAACAAAATTTATCGTCAGCAATCTAATCGCGAAAATCAGAAAATTGCTCGCTAGGAAAATTGGTAATCGATAAATTGATCTCAATTATAATTTCAATCATAATCTGCCATCCTATTAAATATCAGTATTTTGGCGAATTGAATAAATCATATTCGATTTACACAGATAAATTTCAATGACTAGTTTTTAACCAATCATATCATGATGCAAAACACTTGAAAATTCAACAAATGGGAACAATATTATACTGATAAAATCCACTTTTTTCTGGATATAAAAGAATATGGCCTCTTTATATTCAGTTAAAATTTGAAACAGAAACTATTTAAATTAATGTACATAAGGATGAAAAATAATGTACTACTCTTGCCTTGCGACTTGTCACCCCAATTTTTATACTGGATATAAAAGTATATGGCCTCCTTTATATTCAGTTAAAATTTAAAACAGAAACTATTTAAATTAATGTACATAAAGATGAAAAATATTGTACTACTCTTGCCATACGGCTTGTCACCTCAATTTTTTTACTGGATATGAAAGTATATGGCCTCCTTAATTTTCAGTTAAAATTTGAAAAAGAAACTATTTAAATTAATGTACTTAAAGACGAAAAATAACAGAACAGAACAGGAACTATTTAAATTAATGTACATAAAGATGCAAAATAATGTACTACTCTTGCCCTACGGCTTGTTACCCCAATTTTTTTTACTGGATATAAAAGTATATGGCCTCCTTAATATTCAGTTAAAATTGTTGCTATGCAAAACAATTCGTGCAAAATAAAAATTTATCGATAAAATCAGGAGGTCTTGCGATATTACTTCTGATAATTTATGCTTAACTCTTAGCCACTCCTGCTTGTTACTCGTGCTATCGCACTGGTTTCGATTATCGTCGCAACAAGTAGTGATAATGATGGCAAAAATTTCCGGTAAAATTATAGTCACCAGTGGTATTATATAGGATGTTTCAGGACTAGTGTAACAAATTTTAACAGTTTATTCCTGAGGTCATTTTGAGCCAAAAATGTCATATGAACATAGGTCCTATTCCTTCTAGTTACCAAAATACAAGAGGTTGAAGTTCTATAAATAACACGAATTTTTTTAATTTTTGTAATCAAGGTACTTTCGGAAAACAAGAGTTATATCAAAGGGTATATATGATCCGTGAGTTATATTGAAAAGTCATACCTTATTTGTATTAATTAATTTTATTTCTTAATATTAAGGAATACGATTTGGACAACAAAACATACGATGACACAATTATTAAATAGACAAATAAATAAATTCTAAACACAGAAAAACATAACCAAACATGGAATAGGTTAACACAATATGATATAAGATAACAAATTTAAAAAAAAATTACAGCAAGTGCTCAAAATGCGCGCCTTGAACTCGTATGCATGCTTGACATCGGCGAATCATAGAATCATATGCACGATAAATTACATTTTGATCGTTACGAATGGCAGCAGATGCATTCATAATTCGTTCAAGTAACTGTTCACGCGTGTTTATTTGTACCCTATAAACTTCTTGTTTCAAGTGTCCGCATAGATAGAACTCAAGAGGATTTAAGTCTGGAGATCTTGCAGGCCAAAAGTTTAAACCTCCACGTCCAATCCACCTATTGGGAAAGTTTTGGTTTAACCACTCAGTTACTTGTCTACCATAGTGAGGAGGAGCACCATCATGCTGGTACCACATCTATTGTCGTACAAGAAGTGGAACATCCTCTATTAGTTCATATAGTCTGTACACCTCCCCGTATGCGCGCAAATAGGCAATGGGAAGGTTGGCGTCTAATTGGATATCTGTCTTGGTATTCTCTGGACGCATAACAGGGATTACCATTACATAATCCATAAATAAAAATCATACCTGCATATTCAGCAGTACTATAACCATCCATTATGAAACAAAAGTACAACAATTTTTAATTAAGACAATTAATTAATACATAAATTAATTAATACAAATAAGGTATGACTTTTCAATATAACTCTTGTTTTCCGAAAGTACCTTGATTACAAAAATTAAAAAATTCGTGTTATTTATAGAACTTCAACCTCTTGCATTTTGGTAACTAGAACCTCAGGAATAAGCTGTTAAAGTTTGTTACACTAGTCCTGAAACACCCTGTATAAAAATTCACTGGTTTTATAATCACATCACCCTTTCCACTGTCAATTAGGACAAAAAGAAAAAATTAATGAGTTTATCTGAAATGAACTGAGATTTTGACCAAAAACAGTTCAGCTATAGATCAGGAGAGCGTACTCATCTGCGATCAAGTTTCTTCCCGACAAATAATCCAGCAATTAATTTTCCCAATTTTCTTTCGATTAATTGTCCGAGTATGGTGTGATTCATCTGCCTTCCTGGGTCTTTTCCCCAATGTTGCCGATTGTCAGGTGTTCGGTCGGGTCTCGCATGGGGGCCTTCGCCCTTCGCCCCACTCACCGTGGAGTTGCCTTTGTGAGTGCAGCCGAGGCAGTTGGTGCCCTGCTTAGGGCGATACGTCACTCCCACTCTGTCAGAACCTACTTCCTCGTCAAGCTAGAGCGGGAAAGAAACAAGAAGCACCTTCTAGATCCCGTGCACTACTTCACTTCAAGAGAAAGTTTACACACCACGCTATAGTTTAGGCATTCACTATTGTACGTGAAGATAATGAGGCACTTATGTTTCTCTAATAGGACCTATACTCTTCCAAATTCTGACTAACTTTAATAAATATGTCCCTTATTCTAAGCTTTTGCAGGTTTACAGGTTGTTAGTAAATTCTTGAAGGCAGGGGATATAATTTGTAAAATTTAGAGCTGCAGTTTTTTTAAAGTTGGAGGGGGGATTTTTTTCTTAAAATGAGCAGTTGATGGTTTCACGTCTTTCCGTTGTAAAGATATAAATCAAAAATATTTTGCCATATTTATTTACTTACAAAAGAATAGGTGACAAAGGCAGAAAATGAGAACTACAATATCCAGATGTGTTGCGAGAAACGCTCGTTCTAATTTTATTTTGTTATTGCTCCCCTAATTATTTTAGAGCAAAATTGTATTTAGGTTTTCTCTACAGAAAAAAATATTGTATCCGAACATACTATTGTTTATAATTTTTCAATTTCCAGAGCCGTAAAAATACTCGAAAACAATAATAACATTTTTGGAAAAATCATTGATGCCATGGAACATAATTTTAACAAAAGAGCAAACATCTGTCATAGACTCCACGTTTAAACATCAAAAAAATCTTAAATTTTGTTTTCGACAAACTACATTGTTGTAATCAACTATTACATTGTTGTTATCAACTACAATAAAAGTGTTTTCATTTTCCTCGTTTTGAAAATAAGTTTAAACGTCAAGAATCTATGACAGATGTTTGCGTTTTTTTAAATTTTTGTTCCATGGCATCTATGATTTCTGCAAAAATGTTATTATGTTTTCGACTATTTTTACGGTTCCGGAAATTGAAAAATTATAAATAATATCATATTCGGATGCAGTATTTTTTTCTGTGGGAAAAACCTAAATACAATTTTGCTCTAAAATAATTAGGGGAGCAAATAACTGCACATTAACATTTTACCGTTGAAACCCCTATGCTGCGTCGTCTAAGTCACACCTGTACAAAAAAGTGAAAGCAACTGCAAAATTTGAATATAGCGCTGCATTTTTAAATTTAGAACTGCAGAAACAAACTAGAGCTGCACCAAAATATATCCCCTGCTTGAAGGGCTTTATTGCTGCAGATCACAGGCTCTTGCAACAATTTTTATATGCCTTCTAAGTATTAAATTTAAAAATATTATTTAAATATCCTCAAATTTGAAAATATCAGCAAATATCCATTAGATATTTTACAATTAATTTTTGAAATTTGGATATTTTGAAAAAGTCACGTGATCTGAAACAGAATGTGACGTCACAACACATACATCTTCATCGGCTCCAATTGGTCCCTTTATAGTGTCAATTCTTTGTGTTTTGTTACAAGTGTTATAAGTATTTTGTCAAACAAGTGTCAACTTTTTTAGTTTGGTACGTGTTAGATAATAAAAAATTCAATATAAAATACGTAATTCACAGTATCGTATTGTGCTTTCTTGTAAACCTAATATTGAATTTATAAATATGCCAAAAGATGCGAAGGAAAGAAAATTCTGGCTGGAAGTAGTAGGTCGAAGAGCTGATAGTTGGGTTTTTACATTTAATTTTATCTTAACTCTCTTAACAATCTTTATTTCGGCAGCAGTAAAACAATCGTTTTCGTATTTTAAATGTACTTGAAGTATTTTAAATGTACTTGAAGTATTTTAATTGTACTTGAATTACTTTAAATATACTTGAAGTGCGATGAATAATTTCAAAGTTAACAATGTTATGAGAATTGTTTGTCAGTGTTTCTTTTGCTGTGGTGTGGTGTTATTCCTGAAGCACATAATTATGTGAATTTCATTAATACATATATTTTCAGCGATAATATGAAAGTAAAAATATATTTGCAATTTTGGCATAAATAAATTAATTCTAATCTGCATACTGCATATACATATGTTTATATTACCTAACTACAATGCTGGGACTTTGCCGTATCACCTGGCGGTCGCATCACGTAAAAATGACGTCATTCTAACATCTTGGTACAGCTTCTTGTATCGCTTGGCGATCATATGACGTCAATTTTATGTCATGCGATTGCTAGGTGATACGGCAGTCCCAGCGAGGAACTTTTGTTTTAAATAACCCAATAAATATTGGTATTCAAATTTTTGTCAATAATCACCTTTTAAGGTCCGTATAATCAGAAAAATATCAATTATCTGAAAAAAGTACTTGTACCCAAATTTACAAGTGCTTGGTACTTTCAAGTACTTTAGAAACTAAAAAAGTACTTGTACTTCAAGTACATTTAGAAACATTAAGATATTTGGTACTTGTAGTACTTTCCGGTACTTTGCCCAGCTCAGCTTTCAATGAAATTGTACCTAATATTATAATTACTTCAATTTAATAATTGAAATCTATCTAAAATGTGTAAATATTTAGATTATAATATAATCTAAAGTCTATGTGACTATTTGATATTTACATAAGTGCCTCATTTTTTTTTTACTAAAGTACTCTACTCAAACGTATTTACAGTATGTACAATTGATAATTTACTGAAAAATTTATTATGTGAATAATTTAAATTTGAAGAATATAAAATATACAAGATATTTGCTTTCCAGATAAATCTGTCTTAAAAAAAAAAAGATTTAGAAAACAATGCTTACATAATATTCGACAGTACCTACATAATAAAATGATTGAATTTATTTGTTTGGAAAAAAAGCTTTTTGTCTAAGAATAGTGTTGCCGTCTAGACAAGACAAGACAAGACTGTCAAAGACTTGTCTTGTCTTAAAATTTCTAGACAAGACTTGATTAAGTCTAAGTCTAGATTACAAAGTCTAGTTAAAGTCTTGTCTAGATATCAAGACTCTAGATTGTTGCAAGACTTTAGATTAATCATTTTACTTGACAACATGGTGACACCTCAACGCTAGTTCATAATAATTTCACTAAGTGATGCATTGAAAAATGACGTCACGGTGCAATAAAAATGTAAAAGGTCCATTCCCCTATTTAAAAAGTATGTGTACACTCTGGACTACTAAGTACCTACAGTGATGGCCTTAGGGGGTGGCGAGCAGGACAATCGCCCGGGGCCTCGCTCTTGCAGGGGCCTCGCGCAACAACCCAAGTAGAAAAAAGTTGATATTTAAAACTTTTTATTTTATGCAATTTATTTCTGTACATGAAAGGGGAAAATCATGCATTTGCATATCCCTTGAAAAAATGTAACTTTCAATAATACGGCATTTGACCTTGAATGAAAAAATAATTTCGCCTGCGGCGCATTTTTTTTCTGTATACCTTGCACAAAGGTCCCGCGGGGGCGCGCAATTCTATGTAGATACGCCACTGGTATGAATCGAAGTAAAAAATTCATATTACCTACTACTACTAGTTAATCTAGAGTCTTGAAAATTGTCTAGAATTTTGTCAAGAGTCTTGATCTAGAATAGGAAAGTCTAGTCTTGTCTTGAAATTTCAAGACAAGACTCTTGCCAGTCTAGTCTTGATAATCTAGACAAGACAAGACAAGAGTCTAGAAAGTCTAGATCTAGACGGCATCACTATCTAAGAATCATCCTGTATAGCATATTAAAATTAGAAGATAGTTAACTTTCACCTACGTTAGATTAGGCATAAAATATGCCTGCTGCCATGGTAAATGAAAAAAAAGACAAATAATTTCATTGATTAAAAATTAAATTTAAAAAAATCCAATTTTTGAAATGTTTTTTTCTTATTATATATGATTATATACAACTCTGTGTTGACACCACAAAAGCATATCGGTGATAACACTGCGAAAATTGGCAGAATTTAACTGGAAAGATAGCGATAGTTAGAGCAAATCTAGCGTGCGGCAGCAACAAACACGAGAACGAGACGAGTACAAAACGACATGCGTTAGGTAGAATATATGAGGGAAGTAGAGTTTTTAGAGAGTGCGTATGGCCCCCGACTCCAGTGCGAGGCATCCGTGTCTGTCGTCGTCCCAGTCTTCCAGAGACCTGGTCATGCCAGGGTGCGACCATGTGGACACCACGAAACTTCAGAGTAATAATGAGCAATAGCATACTACTCACAAAGCCAGATAAATTTCGGATAGAACTGCACTCTTTCTTGATAAATCAATGCTAGTGCTTTTGGGTTTCTGGGTGATGAAATAATATATTTATGGAATTGTGCGTTAGGATTGGTTAAAGTTTCGTAAGAAAAATCACAGTGTCACTTTTAACACACTCTTGTTGCAAAAAAGCATGCCTAATTATTTCTCGCCCAGATGACCGTGGTCTACTTAAACATCGACTAACGTATGGTCCTAAAGTTTTGAGAATTTTTTTAGATGTTTTGTATTTATACCAAATAACGTTTAGGCTTTCACTTCCGAATAAAGTTTCGAATAAGTATTCGTTAAATAAATTTATTCTATATATTTATCCAACGAATAATTCCATTGCGTCTTTTCACACATTTTACACAAACAAATAGCTATCTATCGAATAACTTTAACGTTCGTGAATTGGTAGCCTTGCAGTGTGAATTTGTGTCAGTAGAGAAGGATAGAGTTTGGCGTAGCCACGTTAAGCAGACAAGGATGAAATGTGTCAACTACTTTTGAATCCGTAGTTGTCAAAATTTTGTTTGACATCTTTAATGTCAATGTGATCTATATTATGCATTTTTAACCCCGGGAGACTGTAATTTAACAAGTGTACCATCTAATTCAGCACTCATATGCGGTAAGCGGGATATGTATATTGTAAAATTGTTCTTGTACTTTTTGTATATTTGTTTCAGTTCAAAGTAAATGTTTGTCAATGTATTCAACAAAAATATCCAAAATTCGAAAATATGTTGCCAGCGTCAAATGATAGGATCTTTATAATGATTTACCTATTTACTGGTTGAGGTCAAATGCGATCCCCAATATGTGATCCTAAATTGTTTTCATAATCGGAACCTGTCAAAAATTATTTCATTTATGTGGTTATGTTGCTGTCTGATGGTGTGTGATCGATTTCTCACGTTATTTATTAATTCATAGTTGAAAATATCATCATAATATTTAATATATCCATTTTGTTAATAAATCTGCACTATGTGGAAATGTAATGAACTTACGAATAAACGGTTATTCGCTACCCAAGTACCGAATAATTTATCTCGCGAATAACAGATGTTATTCTTTCGAATAAATTTATTTGCAAGTGTGAAAAGACGACAAAAATATTTATCCGAAGGATAAATTTATCTAAACCTTTATTCGCAAGTGAAAATACCGGCCCTTAATCAAATTGTTGCTGGAAACAAAATATCACAATCACAATTAACTTGTTTCCATTTTGACAGTTCAGTTTTTTCGATTTGATGCAGCAAAATGTCATATAAGCTAGATATTCGTAAAGAAATTTATAATTTTGTTGGGCGAATACCTATGCTCTGTTCCATTTAAGCCATTCAGTAAATGGCACTGGCAACAGCGCAAATCTGAAGTAGCCGAAATAACAATGGGTAAAGTTATTTCTTGTATCTAATTTCAGTCGATCAAACAGGTCAAAACTATTCCCAATACTGAATGGATTAAATGCAACAAGGTATAAGTGTGATATTGTTGCAGTTCATCGCGAGTACAATATCTCTATGGCAACAATTTATCGGCCAATAAAATATTGTCAAGAAGGTATAGCCTGTGTTAATTTGTCCAAAAGTGGTCGACCAAAAAATTTCAGTTCTATATTGACCTTCTGATACAATGTACGCAATTTTTTCTTATAATTTGACATCACCAATCTATGTTTTTGATTATGTATCATTATTATTTTAACAAATCTGAAATTTTAAAATAACTTAAACTAACCCTGAGGAACATCAATTTGTGACCGAAACGTCGGTGTTGTTTATTGTTAATGTATCAATAAATAATTTGCTCTTCAAGGACTGGTTCTCCATTAATTCACCTCTACAAAAAATTTGAGTCACATGAGAGAACAAAGATTAATTGCAGCCGTTAAAGACAAAGTTGGAGTGTCACAACGAACTGTAGCCAGAAGATTCGATGTTTCGAAGACCACTGTTTTTAGAACACTTTCTCGAAATGACGTGGTGTTTCGAAAAAGAAGAAAGGCACCAAAATATACCGTGGCTCAATTAGAAAGAATCCCTAGATGTTGTCGTGCGTTAAGGCGCATTCTCAATAAACTTATTGTAATGGATGACGAGAAATATTTTACTCTGTCCCATTCAGAGATGAAAGGAAACGATGGTTTTTATACTAATGACATGGAAAACACACGAGACAATGTCAAGTTCAAAGGTAAACCTAAATTTGAGGATACAATTTTAGTATGGTGTGCCATTTCTGAAGCCGGATAGTCTCTAATTCGTATCTCGCAGTCGTACATTAATCGTGTTCGAGGAGAAGCCTTAACTGCACAACTTTATATTCAAAGATGCCTCTCTAAATTGCTTCAATTTTTAAATACACATCACGCCAATGATGATGTTTTGGCCTGATCTAGCCTCATGTCATTACGCCAGAATACCTAGAGACTGGTATAACGAAAACAACGTAGACTTTGTTCCGAAATTGGATAATCCCTCAATTTACCTCAAACTCGACCAATAGAAGAATTTTGGTCAATATTGAACAGAAAAGTGTACGACAAGGGATGGGAAGCTGCAAATGAAGAACAATTACGACGTTGCATTTACCAAAAGATTCCAGGGGATGATGGGGCAAATCAGAAGAAAATTAAGGGCCATTGAAGATAATGGTCCAGTATCAGTAATTTAAATGTTAAATATTAATTATTATATTTATTGTTAATTGTTGTAATAATTAGATTAAAAAGTAAAAGAGTTTTAAAAAGTTATCAGTATCTGAAAAATTTCTCAAAACTTCAGGACCATATGTTATTGTCCATTTGTCGCGTACCGAACAAAAGAAAACGGTGAAGTTAAGTGCGTCACAAAATACCCTATCGATAGAAAGGAAGAAAAATATATGTCAAATTTCAAACAATTAATTATTAATTACTCTGAAGTTTATGGTAGATACAAATAATATTGCAACATAAATGTGATATTAATATAGAGCAATATCATTGTATAATAACAATAGGTAAGTACATCTATAAAATAACTATATTCTAAATTATTAAAAAATGTGAAGGATTATAAAATAACTCAATTCTTATTAGTAGTGGGTAAATATTAGCAAAAAAATTCTTATAAAATAAAATCATAATTTTAAAATATATACAAATTATGGTGAAAATATTAAAAAAAACATGATATCTAGTTGTAATTTATTGGCAGTAGTAAAAACTGAATCGAAATATTATACCGAAATAATTAAATTAATTATTCTGAATTATGTAAGAGACCCATATTTATTGGCGTTCTAAGCGGAACTCTCAAAGTACTTTTCGAAAGCAAGCTGTACCCTCAAGACATCCCCTCTCTTGCGCATATGGCGGAGCCGGCCAATCAAAAACAAGATAATTTGAAGCGAAATTTCAGCTGTTTTTAAAATTATGGAAAATCCATTCTTCTAAAAATTAAATCTGTATCTTTAACCCTACAGTAGTCGCGTGAATATTTATAACACAAACAATCGCGCCTGTTTCACAGACCGGGTTTCTCTAATTACAAATTTTAACAATCATTAAGGTGTTTCCAATCACTATTATGGTATCCAAAGATTAGGATAATATCTAGGATTCCTTCTAATCAAATTTAAATATCCTTTACGTAGTTTATATTGCTTTATTACTTAAAATACAAACTAAACGAAATTTCAATAAAATGAATGTTGTTTAAAACTAACATGTTTTAAATGAGAGGAATTTGGAAAATATTAACCCCTTGAGGTAGCAACCCGCTGCACATGGGAATAGAACGGTTAACCCGCCCTGACTCTATTTAAATAAGTCAATAAATAAATGGAAATAACTGTTTCTGTTACTAGGAAAAATTAGTTATATATTTTTACGTGTTTAAGTTTAATTTTAGAATTGTTTGAAATAGCTGTAGTATCTTAAACTCATTATTAATATTAATATTATTGCATCTGGCTTCACGCGAGTGCGCGCGCACCCCCACGCCAAGTGCAGCTGCTACAGCACTGACCGACTGCGACCAACTCAGAGTGTCTCTGGCTTGCAAACGGTAAACACGTATCGCGTCGTCGTCCGTGGGAGTAGTTTTCCACCATTTTGTATAAACTTTCTGATTTTCATATGGTCAGTAAAGTAATTGGTTGTTTAATTATCGTACGCGATGCTTGATTAGCCTAGCACGACTAATTCAAGGAGTATCGTTCGGTTTTCATTTAATTTGGTACTTTATAATCCGTGAATACTTTCCGGCGCCAATTTATGCAGCTAATAGACACATCTCAGGAATCAATTGTAAAATCGAACTGTACAATTTGATTTCTCACGGGAATTCGTGTTGTTAGGGATTTGATTCATATTTCCTTGGGTGAAATTATTATTATTTCTTTGTAAACCTGTTTGCACAAGTTCACCTTCGAGTGACGTCATCCACAGCACATCTGCTGTTATTGTCGACTAGGTACAGTCAAGGCAACAAGTTTGCATTCTAGTTGGTTGTTATTAAATTCATTTAGAATTCTTAATATTGTTTAACTAAGTTTGTGTGGTCATACACTTATGAAATGATTTAGTTAATTCTACAAATATCGTATTTGTTCTAATCTTTGGTTTATTATTGTTTATGTCACTTATATTCAATACGCTATCACATATTTCTCAGAATTGTATTTCAGTTGTTATTTTGTTGCAATTATATTTAGCACGTTTGTTAGTTCGTAAAACTAGCTGGTCCTTCGGTCGTTGTTAATTAGTACGTTTCACAAATTAATATTATCCCGTTTATTGGCCAAGTCCAGTGATGTGAACCAGCTATCGAAGGTTGTAATTATTTTGGTTTACATATAGTTTTGTTTTATTCATTGAATTTAACATCAAACACATTGTTGGTGCTTCGAGACCGGATTCGCTGATCTAGAGACATCACAATTTGGGCTTGCGAGCAGGATCAAAACATTTGGTTCTTCTAGACCGGATTCGCTGGTTTAGGTATTGAACATTTGGTCCTTCGAGCCACTAGGTCCTTATTACTTAGTCCTTCGCACCGGAGGGACGCAACAAATGTTAAATTTTAACTATCAAAATAAAAGAAAAGAAAATACAGGAAAGTAATTTAAATTTATATATTGAGATGGACAAATATATAAAAAGTTGAACTGTTAATTTCTTCTCTATTTTCTATATAATTACGTCAAATGCCTACGATAAGCTGCAAGCACAAGTAACTGTTGCACCGATAACAGGAAAATTTAGTTTTTCTGTTCTCTTTGAAAGTTTTGTCAACACTTCATCCCTATTTATTTTTCTATAGTGGTACAGTAATTTACAATTTTATATATTTCTTGCAATCGGTTTTTTAATTTACCAGGCAAACTTGTCACGCTTCGAGTAGAGTAGACAAGACAAAGACTAGAAATATATCAGGGTCAGATTTTGGTCAAACTTATTTTTTTTTAGGGTTAATGCATCGTTTCTGTTCATATCTAGCTAATGAATAAGTCCCAATAAATTAATTAATGTTTCTAACTTATTTGCCATAAGTAACCTCTCATTCATATGGGGTTTCTGCATAGACATAATTTATTCTTGCTTTAATTAGTTTTTGACGTCGCATTACTTCTTCATCACTAGACTCAGAGTCACATTAACACTAAACAACGACTGACACTACATGAATCTGAATTAACATTAACAAAGAACCATTGAATTACATACGAAAAAGAAAAGAAAAAACTCACGAACTGTCAAATAATACGACTAGTAAAATTTATATTAAAAATTTACAATACTTTTGACACTCTATAGTAAATTATTAGTCTGACAGACAACTCAAATATTTTGAGAAACAAAATACTAGTATTTTTGTCAAATACACTAGTAAATACTAGTTCCCAACTTGTAACTAGTATTTTACACTTGGATATTTCAGAAACAAAAACTAGTAAACTTCACTAGTATCACTAGTGTAGGGACTAGTAATACTAGTCCCGTATTTTTTGAGAAACAGGCCTCTGGATGTTTCCCATAATAGTTAAGAAGGTACTTAGAAAGATAGGTCATTTAAGCCGTGAAATTCCGAATTATTCAGAATAATATTCGTGCATGGCCGGTGTCACAGACCGTGCGCGACTACTGTAGGGTCAATTCTATGACATACGTAACAAATAATTGATTGATTTGGTATTAGTTTCTGGAAGGATTTAAGTACAAAATTACAATTAGATTCTTCATTGTGCAAAAATTTACAAAAGTGTAACATAAAAACAAAGCTATGGCCCGCACCCTGGCAGTGCAACTGCACACAAGCCTCAGGTACATAGCAAAGATTGCAAACACAAAAAGGTATTGGCTCACTGGGTCGAGGCAGAGCATGGAGTACTCACCGAGCCGGTGGACGGCACACGCACGCAGCTGGACCATCCTGAGGACCTCCCACTCATACTCACATGTGATGAGTCGGACACGGACGTGTCCTGGGTTCGATAGATGCCGATAGGAATCTCACAGGTTGTGGAGCAGAGCTTCTGGTAGAGCCGGCCGTACGTGCGGATCCACATGTCGTCTTTCGTGATCTTCATCTATGAGAAATTATATCGGATGCTTTAGTCTCTAATTCGTATCGAACACTAGAATACATACAGGGTGTAAATGAAATAAGTGCATTAAATTTAACCAGTAATGTAGCTCGACGAGAGCAACAATATTTCTTAATAACTTTTTTTTCTAAGTCTTTTAGATTTTGAGTTAAAATTCTTTAAAGATTTGCTGCATATTTCGTTACCTGCCCATGGAGAACAAATGGCTGCTGCCGTACTCAAGTGGGATACAAACAGCTCAAAAATTGTCGGTTATCGGTTACACTAGCAGTCACAGTAATTAATAAACGAATCAACGGAAATAACATTTATTATTAATTAATTCGTAATAGTATAATTTTTAAAATAAAGAAATTTAAATTTTGGATAACAGAATTATAAAGTTATGTGTTAAACCAGGATTTTAATCACCTGTAAATAGAGGAAGACAAGGAGGAACGAGGTAACGAGGAAGAGCAAAAGCATAGTTATTAGGTTATGAGATGATTATTTATCGGCGACAAATCATAATAGATTAAATACGTTATTCAAAAAATGTAAGTACAAACTTTTGTCCATTTAAACGAGGTACATGAGTACCAATAATTAGTCGTCCATTTATTGTTTCCGCCCAAAAATTTTTTAATGAAATTTTTTACAGCATTTTCATCTGTCAAGATGTGTATTGTGCATAATAAATACACCTTCCCAAGTAAATTCAGTCTCATTAATGAACATTATGGGCCATTCCCAAAATTTAAGTCTGTTATGTGCTGAAAACATTGAACTTTTTGCACATGGTATGGATACAACTGTTACTTTTTTAAAAATTGTCATATGTGACACTCCGTATTATGATAAAGATGTACAAGATTAACAAATGTGCGAATATTAAGAACAGTATGATTTGGAAACGCTCCTTCTAAATGGGGTAGCAACTCTATAACAATGTCTTTATATCAACCACAAATTAAAATGTAGTAAAGATACAAATAAATAAATAAACCATGGGTAAGTAATTACAATGTCTGTGTACTCGCTATTTGTAAACGTAAGCATTTTGACAGAATTTTACCTTATAAACAAGTTTATTACTAATGTCAAAATTTAATTGCAACAACTGACAGGACTGTCAATTGCTAAAACAAAAATTTTCAGAGCTATTGCTACTGTATTAAATTATTAGAAAAATACTTGGAACGACTCGTCAATTTACAGGGTTGTAAAAATGCTGAAAAATATGCGATTTCGAGAAAAAGTTATTAAGAAATATTGTTGCTCTCGACGAGTTATATTACTGGTTAAATTTAATGTACTTATTTCATTTACACTCTGTATACTCTATACTATAGCTCAGTGACCAAAAGTGACTGTGGCTGGTGACTCGTGTAATGCGCTCAGTATAGACTGCGGATACGATATGTACAGGGTGCGGCAGAACCAATTGAGCAGTTTGGAGGAGCAGGTTTTCGGGCGGCGGCGGGGGTAGGCAGCTGCACTATGTCTCCTTTTGTTCTGTCGGTATCACCATTTTAGTACCCATCATGGTTTGGACCGGAGTACATCGTGGCTTTGCCGTACGTGTTTATGAAAACAACCGATCTGTGATTGCGACTCAAAGAGCTTTTCGGCGACATTCCGCGAAATAATGCTGTTCCTACTGCGAACACAATTCGGTCCTGTATTCGGCAGTTGGAGGAAACTGGTAGCACACTAAGAATAGGTACACATGGCCGACGAAGATCCATCAGAACACCAGAAAATGTGGAGCTAGTGAAAGCAGCAGTCGAACAATCGCCAAGACGTTCTGCTCGAAGGCACGCTATTGCATTGAGGGTTTCAGACCGCAGTTTGAAGAGGATTCTGTATTTAGATTTGAATTTCCATCCCTTCAAAATAATGATGGTTCAGGAATTGAACCCAGCAGACTACGCCAACCGCCAAAATCTGTGTGATGAAATTCTTGCAGCGATCCCTCTTGAGGCAGCATTCTTCAGCAGCGACGAGGTACATTTTCATCTAAGCGGGATTGTGAATAAACAAAATTTTCGCTACTGGGCTGAAAACAACCCCTAAATTGTCACCAAAAACCGTTACATTCTCCGAAACTAACGGTGTGGTGTGCCGTATCACAATTTGGCGTTATAGGCCCGTACTTTTTTGAAGAGGGAGGCGTGAGAGTGACCGTGAATTCCGGGCGTTATGTTTCAATGTTGCAAAATTTTCTGCAGCCCCAATTGGAAATGGTTGTTGAAGAAGAGGGATTAGGGGACTTCTGGTTCCAACAGGATGGGGCTACAGCCCACACAGCCGAAATTCTCTAAACGCTTTAAGAGAAATGTTTCCTGGACGTCGTGTCTTTGAGAGGTGACGTGGGGTGGCCCGCGCGATCACCCGATTTAAGCATATGCGACTTCTTTCTTTGGGGATATCTAAAGTGTTTAAACGTCGCCCTCAAAACCTGCTAGAGCTAAGGGAGCAGATTGTTGAAGAAGTAAACGCGATACCCCGCGAAATGTGTCAACGGGCTGTTCAAAACTTCAGAAATCGGCTCCAGCAATGTATTGCAGCTAACGGCTGCCATCTTAAAGACATTATTTTTAAAAATTAAAGAGTATAAAATGGTAAGTCCTACTGATTTCAAAAATAAAAACATTTTTTTCATATATACCCTGGTTTCTTTTTTATAACTCGTCAAAACTGCTTAATTGGTTCTGCCGCACCCTCTACTACCACTCATGAACCGAGAAAAATATAGTCGCAAATAAATATCCGTGGCCACTATTGGGACCGCGGTTCACCAGGAAGAACTGCGAAGTCCACTATAGTGGCCGTCGGTAGCGAACATGTTAGGTACAGTGTACAGTCCATGACACGAAAGAAAAACTTTCTGAACAATGTTAAGAGCTGCCAGGAATTCTGTAAAGCAACCCTACGATAAGAAATATTTTACTCTGATTTGTTATACGCAGTACATGAACCGCTTTGTACATCAGTATTTAAAACTACTAGACTAAACAACAGACCAGTGGTATGAACACTATTTCACAGTGACGTTATTTTGAGACAACAGTTGACCGACTGTTTCCTACTCTCCCATACCAAGCTTTCTTTGGTGTCATGGACGATAACTGTGTTTACTACAGAATAAAAAATGATCAAATTTTAACATTTCGAGCTGTTAAGTGTCTTCAGTGGCGTAACTAAGAGTTCGGGGGCCCGCCCGCATAATTTTTTTGGGGTCCGTTTTTAATTGTAGCGTTTATCATGAAGAACTACATACCACAAGAATTTGTGGAAATTGTGACTGGGCTCACTTTCATCTGAGTTGACATGTTAAAAAGCAAAATAACCAATATGGGAGGCTTTAATATCCAAGATTAGACACCTTTACATCCCACCAAAGTCTTTGTATGTTGTGGCATTTACTATAAAAATGTGATTGGCCCGTATTTTTCTTCTTTTTATGGGGTTATTTTAAAGGAAAACTCTGGATCAGTTGCAAGAAAATATTTGCTACAAAATCGAAATTCTACCGACCGAAATGTGATAGAAAATAAAGAGCTTGATTTTGCATAGCGGATAAGGAGCCCCTTAGCCAATATTATTTTTGGATATTGACATTTACAAAAATAAAAGACTAAATAAATTTGTATGTTGTTACAAAAAAAAGATTATACCTTGTTCCATTTAAGCCATTCAGTATTGCGGAGCATAGGGAATAATTTTGACCTCTCTGATTGGCTGAAATTAGAGACAAGAGACAAGTTTACCCATTGTAATTTCGGCTACTTCAGATTTGCGCTGTTGCCAGTGCGATCTACTGAATGGCTTAAATGGAACAGAGCATAAATTCAAAATTTCGCAGTAGTAACAAAATTATAAATCATGTAAATTGGGGCCTCCTAGAGCCGGGGGCCCGCCCGCAATGCGGGCCATACGGGCCTGTTAGTTACGCCACTGAGTCTCTTACACGAAACATAAAACTAATTCATAAGTTTGATGACTTTCGAAACGCCTACTTTTATTGATCGTAGAATATTTACCGAGGTCAGGAATCCAGATCCTGGAGCCTGGTCAACCCCAAGTAGTAATCTGACAAATGTAATGACGTAGTCTTTGACGAAGGCTTGGTAGAGCAGGGTGTCCAACATACTAGCGCTGAAAACACTGCCTGCGGCGAAAGGCAACCGGAACATATAAGATATATGTGACCCTCGCTCCTTTTCTCTCTGTAAATTTATTACGTCAGAACATTGACATCGACGAAGAATATTTCTCTTGACTTTTTTCTTAATACATACATTAAAAATGAATCTAATCGTCAACTACGAAGGGAGATTTTTATGAATTCTATTTAGCCAAGTTTCTGTTACATTTTGTAGTAGTTTGCAGTTTTTACAAAGGTCTGAGTGCAAAAAAATGAGTCAAGTGAAGCAGCAGTAAGGCGAAATATTCGCAGCGTTAGCAAAATTTTCGCTTTTCCAAATTGTGGTCAACTGAAAGTACACACTGACGCAAAGGTATCGCTAAATTGTAGCGATTTATTTACTTTCATTGCATGCACCGTTTTTGTCGCTGTTTATTCGTTAGTGATTTTATTATTTACAGAAAAAGGGAAATGGTAATAAAATAATTCAATTTGTGTCCAATTTTGTAATATAAATATATAACCGTTGTTTATCTTGTTGAAATTGTGGTATCAGTATATTAAATTCTCCGAAATCCTTATTCTTTGATTTTCTAAAGTCTAAAGTGTCTGATGTGGAGTATATTGTCGCAAATGTTACCGCAAAACTGACGGTTTGGTGTGGATACACACGCGAATTTTGTTGCCGCAATGTGCGCTAAATTGACGTCGTCGTCACTGCTGCTAATTTTTCGCGTTGTAATATATTGAAACTAGTGTCTATGGCTTCCTTTATTAGATGGGTTAAATATACCCAGTCCACTTTTTTCTGACTCTAGTTTTGAACTATATATAAACCGGGACAGAGAAACTCTGGAAAAAAGTAGAAAACTTCACTTTTAAACTAAATTAGGTATGTAGTGGAAGTTTCTGAAGCTAAGGAAGTTTATTTGTAGAAAATTTCTTGGATTCAAGCTTCAATTGGTTATATTTATATTTAATCCTTTATTGTTAAATTTGACAACGTTTCGGCCTTGAATAATAGCAGTTAACTTGACTCCGCAGCCTGCGCAGACTGTGAAAAATGTAATTAAAAAAAAATTTTACTCAAATATGGTTTTAACAAATTTCAAATATAAACCAACACCATATTATGTATAATTTAGACAAAACTTTACTATTGTTAACCACAATTGTTTAGACTTGAGAATGGCCTTATTCAAGGCCGAAACGTTGTCAAATTTAACAATAAAGGATTAAATATAAATATAACCAATTGCAGCTTGAATCCAAGAAATTTCCTACAAATAAATTAGATATGCTTGATAGCTTTTTATTTATTATACGAGGGTAAGGTGAAAAGTTCTTGGCCTAATATAGAGTAGGCTTTGATATCAACGAAATATTTTGTTTTAATGTTCCAAGTGTAACAATAACAAATGTCAATTTTCAACTTGATCTGCAAAATAGTTTTTTTCATAAAAATTTCCCCTCGTTTCTTATATATAGTGATGCAGTGTGGACATCACGTCTAAAATAAATATTAATAAAAACAAGAAATAAAAAGCAAAGCAGTGTATACACTTATATTCACTTAAGATCGTGCAATAACAATTAACAACGAACTTGAACATTTAATGTGTTCTTAATATAATTAATATTAACACATGTGAACAATAATTTTAATGTCAAAAACGAACATTTTCATTAATAATAAAAGTGTCTACAGCACTGTCCTTGGACATAGATTTGATTTAATTCGTGAATAGGATAGTCTCATGCTTCAAGCACCTTCAAGCATACTGAGTCAGTATATGCTCGAAGGTCTCATGTCACAAGATGAAAGATTTACATTTGTTCCAAACTTAATTTTCTCTTGAAAACAGTCATTTTAAGAATGTCAAATTTGTATTATTTTTACTGCTAAAACTTCTAGACGCTCAGTGGCGGATTTAGAGGGGGGGCACTCGGGCACGTGCCCCCCCCCTGTTATTTTGAAAATTTTTATTATTACATATTATCATTCGCGTATTACACATCATAGATAAATAAAGTAATAGAATAAACATACTAATAAAAATACAGAATATCTATTTATTTTTCAAATTGTTTATTATTTTGGAGGTGCCCCCCCCTAACTTTTTTTATTACAAGTAATAGAACAAATGCTTCATATAAAAGTTTTATTATTTTAATTGTACTATTTGATGGCAGATGTAGATATTTTTTATAAAGTCACGTTTAATAGATATGTCTATCAACTTTTATTTTTTAAATAGCAAACAATAATTATTTCACTAAAATATGAACCGCCAATTTTTTGTCTTTGCTTTTTATTTATTTTCACATGGCTACTTAGAATATTTGAATAAACATTATTTCTCATATTTCTCAAACTCATTTACTTGTTTGGGGTCCTGCACTCTGATTTTTTTTTATTATTATTTTAAATGAATTTCTTTTAATTTTGAAGTAATTCGTAGTATTAAAAAGTCTTAATTGTTTTCGGTTTAACTGAATTTGATTTTTGAAGTCAACGTGACGTCACGGCGACACTTGCTACATCATTCTCAGCGAGAGAAAGGTAGCACTAATGTGACGTCACAGTGACACTGACAACAAACCTCAAATATCTTGCAAAGTAATTATTAAAAAATTGTTTTCTTCATCTTAATCCCTATTTATTGAGTAATACTTTAAGTATAAAGTGTACATTTTATTATTTTTGTTATGGTGCAGGACCCCAAATAGATTTTTAAAAAGACAAAATTGGGGGGTTTATATTATAGTAAAATAATTATAAGATGCTATGTAAAAAATAAAAGTTTTGACTTTATAAAAAATATTTACATCTGCCATCAAATAGTATATTTAAAATAATAAAACTTTTATATGAGCAATTTTTTACAATACAATACAAAAATTAACGAGTTGGGGGGCTCAGCCTATATATTTAAAATTTGTTTTTTTCCGAATTTAGTGCCCCCCCTATTATAATTTTCAAAATCCGCCACTGTAGACGCTAGTCATGCTATGCCTGATGATGAGATTCTTGAAATTTCGAAATTGATCGCATTCAACCATGGTGTTTAAATAAATATGTATACTAAACTGGAGAACTTCATCAGATTCTCCTAACACTTAAATTCTACGCCTGGCTATGGGTATTATAAACAGAATTAAACGCAAAATTTCAATTTTTCGTGAAGTCAACCAACGATTTGATGCAAAACTAGCTTTGTCATTTAATGGACCTTTTCACTTTAAAGAGATAAAAGATATGCGCAATGGGGATCTGCGCATAGTAAGAACAACTGAGATCTACGGCGTTTGTTTCTAAAATATTTAAACGTAAAATGTGAGAATATCTCAGATATCTTTAAAAAATCTTATCGAAATAAGTTACAAAAACCTTTTATCAAAGTTAGAATGTCTAACGATGCAAATTTTCACTGAGAATGCAGACATATTAATGACTGCAAGATTTTTGACGTTTCGTTTGACAGCTCAACTGGCAGTTGTTTGCGCCATTTTCTTACTATTTGCAGCGAAAGAAAGAGATAGCCGTTAAATTCAAAAGGTCCATTAGCCCACAATCATCATGAAATCTACCATTAGAGAATAATGTTCCGCGAACCATCTTGCATGCCGAATTTTCTTATCAATCATTATTAAAAACTCAAAAGTCAAACTAATCAAAATCTATCACTTTACGTTGTCAATAGAGTAGAAATATGTATAAATATTGAGAACCGACATGCCTTTTAACTCACTTGTTAATAACTTCACTTCTATATTTAACAACGATTGTTCAGAACGACCGTTTTTAACAATGTCGTTAATTATGTATTTACTGAATACCAATTGAATGACAGTTGTTACAAGAGTTGCTAAAAATCGTTGTTAACTCTCAGTTGTTACCTAACGACTATGTTAACAACTATCTTAGTGAATTAGGCCGAATAATGGAGCTTTTCAATTTAAAGAGATAGAAAATATGCGCAATGGGGATCTGCGCATAGTAAGAACAACTGAGTTCTATGGCGTTTGTTTCTAAAAAAATTAGACGTAAAATGTGAGAATGTCTCAGATAACTTAAAAAAATCTTATCGAAATGAGTTACAAAAGCTTTTATTGAAGGTAAAATGTCTAACGATGCAAATTTTCACCGAGAATACAGGTATTTTAATAACTGCAATATTTTTGACGTTTCCTTTGAGAGCCCAACTGGCAGTTGTTCGCGTCATTTTCTTACTATATGCAGCGATAGAAAGAGATAGCCGTTAAATTGAAAAGGTCCATTGGTTTAGGGCGCGAGCAGACACGTGACTCGAGCGTCCTTGACGTGCTAAGAATCAGCTGATTTGTGTGCGCCTGTCATTTTGACAAGAACAATGTCACTTTGACAAGACCAATGTTTTGACTTATTTTAATTTAGAACTATTCAGAAGTTATTATTTTTAATTTCATGTGTTACTGCCTGAAAATTGTACATTAATAACATTTTAGGAGGAGAATCAAAATAAGTCAAAACACTGGTCTTGTCAAAGTGATACTGTTCTTTTCAAAACGACATGCGCACACAAATCAGCTGATTCCAAGTACGTCAAGGACGCCCGAGTCACGTGTCTGCTCGCGCCTTATATAGGATTTTTTGATTCTGTTCGAGAAGTGGCCACTAGATTCCGTCTGGTCCATTTCTGCGAATGACATTTCTCTAATTTTTTTGCGGCTTTGTCTGAAGAGTGCAGTAGACACAGTCATAAAATATACAAAAAATGAAGGAATACTTAGATAGAAGCCACACTGGTTTCATGCTATGAAATAATAGTAACTGAACAAAAGAAAGCATGAAGAAATGTTACCGCGACTCCACTGGGCTTAGTAGTCTGCCAAACTAAAAAGTAAGGAAACGAAAAGGGAAATAATATAGAAGTAAATGTGAAATGGGAGGGTTACCAGAACAAGCACCCTTTCATCGTCATCATATCCAGCAGTTAGTAGCTGGGCAGCCAGGTGTACCTTTTCCATTTTGGAGAGGTGCAGGGCGTACTTGTCGTGCGCTCGGAACTGCATGAAACGCATGTTGGACGACTGCGACAGTTCCGTTATGCTTCGGATACTTGGAAAGAATCTAACAACAACACAACAACTCTACACATTGAAACAAGGCGGTTTATAGTTTTAGATTCTTTTCCTAACTTTCTACAGGGATATGACCTTGTTTCTACTTTCAGGGAATTGACTTGATTTCTCAAACTTTCGTATTTCGCGAGCCTTTTTACCTCCCGCTACCCTTGGTAAGGGAGGTATAGGGATCGTGCTAAAAATCGCATATCGAGATTTTGGTAAATGACCACGTTTTAAGGTCCCTAGAATCCAATTTTAACATTTTCACGATGATGTATGTGTGTGTGGATCCTCCACTCTAACTCAAATACTATCATTCAGAAAATTTTGAAACCTTGTATTTCGAACTTCTTCTGTAATGGTAAGGGATTTTGGTGAAAATCAGATAACCGGAAATGGCACTTTACTAGAAGTTCAAAATAGTTTTTCTTCGAAAAATACCTTTAAATGTTATTATAAAAATTATTAAATGTTCTATAGATTTGCATTAATACTTTTTCTATATATTTTATGGATAAATTTATAAAATTATCTATAATTTAAATCCCAGAACCAACGCTTTAAACAAACAGAATGTAATTATTCAAATGTATGTAACTGAGAGATAAATGGCACTATCAACGAACTAATCATTTCAAAAAAATATTAGTAACGTTTTAAAAAGAAAAAAGTAAATAGAACAAAAGAAAAGGAATTCAATACAGTTTCCAGCATAACTAAATATGTAGGTATGTATTTAGATTAATAAAAATTAACGATTCACAAAAATGTTTAACCTAATCCTCATTTTTCAATAAGTGAATTCTATTCTATCCCGGTATTTAAAATTTAATCTTCATTTTATTATATCTCCGGTGGCTCAATGTTAGAGCAACGCCTCATAAGTCATGAGTGCGCTCGGGGCTCTGGGTTCGAATCCCACTACTGTGTAATTGGGATTTAATCTTGTTGAGGGGTTTTTAAAAAAGGTAGTTGCTTGGATTAGATTAGACTATATTTTAAGAAATAAACTGTCAAAATTAGAGTGAAATTCGCTAATCTAAAAATAAGGATTAACTTAATATTTTTTGATACTCAGGCTGTAAATGGCGGGAGGTATTGTGTTTGCCACACCATATTTTTTTACCTTCCGTTACCTTTAGGTAAGGAAGGTATTGTCTTTGGTCAAAAAATTCGGTGGTGAGTTTTTGATAAATAACCACGTTTTAGAGTCCCTGGAATAAGATTTTACTATTTTTACGATGATGTTTGTATGTATGTATGTATGTATGCATGTGTGTGTGTGTGTGACAATTTTTTCTGATCCGATGACGCAAATACTACAATTCAAAAAATTATAATTCTTTCGTATTCCTTTTCTTTACATCCCTGTGAAGAGATGCTTAGATTTTGGTTACAACTGGTCAACCGGAAGTACCCTCATTTTAAGATTTTGACAGTTTTTCTTGAAAATCACTGCTAAATATCATTTTGCCATATTTAATGTTATTATAAATATTAAAGAACATTTTAGTCTCTTTACGATTTGATTACATTTTATACTTCATATTCAATGGATGTAGAGTTAAAAAATATAAAGAAATTAAATTTCATAAAGCAGCTAAATAAAATATATAAATAAATATATCATCACGGCTTATTACCCATTGCTGGGTGTGCCAATCTGCTTTGTACGCAGATATCGGTAATGATGAAATATTTGCATCGTGCGGGCGCTTACCAGGCGTCACCTCACGGGCACTCATTGCTGGTGTGCAGAGTACAACACAGGGGTCAATTTTGTGCCATTTAAAATTTGAAATATTTGGCGTCGCTCGGAATCAAACCCGGTTCCCCTGATTCGCGACCTGACACTCAGGCATGCTATAGCCATGGAAACCGCTGATTGACAGATGTCATTGTCAAGTGCAATAGACCTTTTCAATTTAAAGAGATAGAAGATATGCGCAATGGGAATCTAAGCATAGTAAGAACAACTGAGACCTGTGGCGTTTGTTTCTAAAAAAAATGAGACGTAAAATGTGAGAATATTTCAGATAACTTTAAAAAATCTTATCGAAATAAGTAACAAAAGCTTCTATTGAAGTTAAAATGTCTAACGATGCAAATTTTCACTGAGAATACAGGTATTTTAATGACTGCAAATTTTTGACGTTTCGTTTGACAGCCCAACTGGCAGTTATTCGCGCCATTTTCTTACTATTTACAGCGATAGAAAGAGATAGCTGTGAAATTGAAAAGGTCTATTGATATGTTTGTGTTATAATTTTATTGGAAATATATAATCTCTTAGATACATGAAACTTTCTGTATGGAATTTGTACAAAATATATAGAAATGACAGAAGGTAAAGTAATTGAAATATGGAATCTTGTACGAGAAACTTCCTGTATGGCATTTCTCCAAATATATGGAACTGACGGAAGGTAATGTGCTGGACACATCAGATTTCATAGAACAAAAAAACTACGAATACACACACACAGTTTGGAATATTTGTTTTACCAATTTAATCTTATTTTTTCCTAAATACTATCAAGAAATTACGCAGGAAATCATTCTATTTTGTAAAGGGCAATACCTAGACAAGCGTTTTAGTTTAGATCTAAATAAAACAGACAATAAAAACTTACGATTTTCGGAAGATTTACGTATAAGAATTGAAAGTTACACACAAAGCCTTTAAAGAAAAAAATAACAACTTACTTGAACATTGTTTGTACAGCTACTATTGTATTACAATCTGCCAGCGTATCTTCTTCTGCTGAATTAGATAATTCTTTATTGACTACAACTACATTTTCAGCGAGTGTTATACCGGCTCTTAGCAAATCATCTAAGCTGTAACAAATAAAAAATGTTAAACTTTATTACTACAAAAGGAGCAGTTCAGTAACAACAACAAAAAATGTGGGAAAACAAGTCCCTTTTTTGTTGTTATTGTACACATCTTCAAGCATCTCACCAGTCGATGGTTCCTCGCATCCAGTACACAAGAGGAAAGTACGAAATGGAATCCAAGAAGGCAATATCAGGTCTTTTTTCCAGCAGCAAAATAATAGGATTCAGAGATGTTTTCGATTTAAAATGTGCTCTTAACGGAATGATAAAATTGTAAATTCCATTCGATGCGTAATCCGCTGCTAATATTATTGTTTTATTCTGCCATTGATACTCTCTTGCGTTTCTATAACTGCAGTGCTCGCATATCTGCGCCAATTGAAGACAACAAAGTGGTTTCTTCTCTTTTAGGAGGTAACATAATGTTGGACTGACTCCAATGAACGGGGAAACTGGAGGAAATCCTTTTACAATACTGTTAAAAATACAATTGTGTTAGATTGTACTCAATTTTAAGAGTCAAAATGATAAAGAAATGGTGTAAAGTAGAACCATTTCAGAAAAAGGGAAGTATGTACAAAAATGCTAAGCTACTCTGAAGCTAGAAGGTAACAAAAAGGACACAAGCAAAAATGTCTAAGGGGGTGTACAATGTTTGTTAGCTTTTCACGAATTAGTGCACCATCAGGATTTTTTAGTTTGTACATTCATTGTAAGAAAATTGTATTTTTTTTTTAAATTGTTGACGAAATAAATTTATTTTGCATTTGTAATATATAATAACTATATAATAGTTCAACCAGATTACAATGAGGTGTTGCAAAAAAATTAACATCAAAATGATCTTTATAAAATAATTGCGTAGGCTTCCACAGTCTGAGTCATGAGAAATATTCGTTTTCCGGGAATGGACTGTGTCATATTTTGAGTCAGAGCTCAACGTTTCACCAGCAGTCGTATGGGGCATCTTCAGGAGCAAGGAGGATAGTACTGTCTTACACAAGGTTACCCGACGTGTCAACCACGCTAGAGGCCGAGTTTAAGCAACAAAGGGAGACTCAGTTTACAAGGTTACCCGACGTGTAAACCACACTAGAGGCCAAATAAACCAAGTCACGAAAGGAAGGCCGAGAAGACATTTATATACTAATTTAAAGATATGGTAGATGAGCAAAGCTAATGAGGACCAATGGGAATCGAGTTCGTAAAGGTAGATTGGGCGTGTCGTGTTCCGAGAATCACCGATTTCCACATGTGGCGTTTATCTATCCCTTACATTAAAGGATTCTCGGATAAAATAGGTAGAATTGTTAATAAAAACAATATTAAGGTCTTTTTTAAACCTTCACAAAAAATCTCAGAAATACTCCCCCAAACTAAAGATAAACGAGAACCCTTGTCGTCACCCGATGTTTATAGTATTCCTTGTTCTTGCGGCACAGTATACATAGGTGAAACAGGAAGGAGTGTTCACACTAGATTGTCAGAACACAAACGCTGTCTGCGTAATGGTATGGTATTAACATCTGCGGTCGCAGAACACCAACATAACACAGGACATAACATCTTATTTGAAAATTCCCGCATTTTAGCTCCCGTTCCTGAGTTTTACAAACGTAAATACAGGGAAACTTTAGAAATATGGAAACATCCTAATAACATCAAGCGGGATGATGGCTATTTCTTGAGCCACATGTGGAAATCGGTGATTCTCGGAACACGACAAGCCCAATCTACCTTTACAAACTCGATTCCCATTGGTTCTCATTAGCTTTGTTCATTTACCGTATCTTTAGATTAGTATAAAACTGTCTTCTCGGCCTTCCTTTCGTCACTTGGTTTATTTGGCCTCTAGCGTGGTTTACACGTCGGGTAACCTTGTAAACTGAGTCTCCCCCTCTTGTTGCTTAAACTCGGCCTCTAGCGTGGTTGACACGTCGGGTAACCTTGTTTAAGACAGTACTATCCCCCTTGCTCCTGAAGGTGCCCCATACGACTGCGGGAGTTTTGATTTTGTTTTCATCTTTACTTGCGACAACCATTTCATTCTTCGTTTTGAGGCACTACTAGAAATATGTTTCCCTAATATCAGTTCTATTTGGGCACACTGCATAAAACACTGTTTTACAACCATGTTTGACTATTTCCAAATATAAAAATCAATAGTAGTTGACAGCTGTCATCATTGTCACTCGTTTAAATTCCGTCGGTGGCAAATGTAAGCCATACCCTCATTGGTTAGGACCTTCCGAACGTCATCAGGCGAAAGGGGAAGCGGAAATTCAAACATTATAATTTCAAACACAATTTTCTCAAAATAAAATAAAAAAAATGGGGGCTAAATATTTTTTCTTATTCTTTTAATTAAAGCAAAGAAAACAAAACTGTGCAACGCCTCATTACAAGAAACAAATAATAAAACCTTCGCAAATAAATTTTTGTCGACTACTTTCGTTTAAAATATCTTTAATTGTTAAATATATTAGGCATTGTATGGAAGGACAATTACTAGAAGCATAAGGAGAAAGAAGAAAAGATAAAGGGCGTCTAGGACCTGGAAATGGTGAAAGGACGATAAGGATGGGGAGGGCAATGACGATGAGACAGAAAGGACTTGAAGAATGACTAAAACAAAAGAGGACGAAGTCGGGTGTCGGGAACGAGGAAATAGTGACAGTACAACAATGACGAGAAAGACAGGATGTTAAGACCGTGGAGGACAAGGAAGATTGGAAAAACTGCAACGACCAAGGGGATGACAAAGGAGGAAAACAAAGAGTACCAGAATGAAGAAATGGTGGAAGGACATCAAGGAAGAATTGAAGAATTTGTTAGGTGACGCCTGGTCTTAAACGGTGCAGCTATATCATCAACAGAAATAGAAAAACCCGTAAAGTAGAATGAAAAGTCCACCGTATAAATGGTAAGGCAACCAGTTTTAGTCTAAGTGGTATAAGACCGCTTTCCGACATCTCCATAATTAATGTGTTATCTGATTAGGTACAGATATCCCCTCCTGATGGTGCGTTGTTGGTGCCCCTGTCCATCCCTTCCCCCTGTCCCTCTAGTGACTTACCGTGCGAGTTCACCATGCCATGCGGGTCTGTGCCGTTGGCTGTCTGGCGGGGTGGGGCTGTCAGTGCTACTCGACCTGCTCACGGGTAATGGTGGTAGTGGTAGGGGGTGCAGAACATCAGAGGCACGAAACAAATAGCATATAGCGTGCAAGTCACGATCGTGCCAGCGGCTTCCACCGCCACAACGGTCATGGATTATATACAGAGTGGACGGGGATAGGTTAAGAAAAATTAGCACCAAGGTTTACATTTATTCTTAAAAAATATATTTAAAAACTTATTTTGTTTCATTTATCAAACATAAATAAAATAAATATATCATCACGGCTTATTACCCATTGCTAGGTGTGCCAATCTGCTTTGTATACAGATATCGATAATGATGAAATATTTGCACCGTGCGGGCGCTTACCAGGTGGCACCTGACGGGCACTCATTGCTGGCGTGGGGAGTACACCACGGGTCAATTTTGTGCCATTTAAAATTCGAAATATTTGGCGTCGGTCGGGATCGAACTCGGTTCCCCAGATTCGCGACATGACACTCAGGCACGCGGCCACAAGACCCCATTATCAAACATCCTCTTACATTTTCTTCCAGGACCTTTAAGGTGCATTCACAAATGAGAATTTGGTTTATGGTTTTTGTTTAGGTTTAAGTAAATCATTCATAAATGTAAGTTTAAATTACCTGAAAATTAGCTTTGATATGTACAGAATGCTTCAAAAATAAGATTAAAATATCGGCAGAGCAGTACTCAACAAGACACATGTGCGCCGTGAAACTATCATTTGCTTGGCATTATTGGTTATGTTTCAGCAATTAAGTTATGACAGTCCCCATGTTCTTCTCGCATTTGTTTAAAAAGCCGAATCCACCAAGTGGATACTAAATAAAGATGAATGTATATATCTATATCATTTCAGACTCTTCTCATTGGTGAAGTTTGTGACGTCAAACTAAATCATAAACCTAAAGTTTGGACCTTGCAATATTTAGCTTTATGATTTAGATTTAGAGAGCCTAAATTCTGAAGTGTGAATGGAGTCATTACATAATATGCGACCAAAGTCTTTAAATCTAAAGTATAAACCATAAATCTAAACCTAATTTTCATTTGTGAAAGCACCTTTACACCTTACCTAATTCGGGTTTTTAATAGATTTCTTGCCGTATATGCTAGCTTGCAATGAAAAAAACAAAAAACATACAGTTCACCCAATTTCTACTATTGGATGACGATGCTATGCACATGTGCACGCTACGGACAATCGTGTTTCTAGCATATTATTTCAGTTGTAGGTACGTAAAGTCTCTCATTAAAAGTCAGGACAGGGAAATTGTTGGCAATGTTTTAAATTTTTTGACGCCGGAAAACATGGGTTACAAATACCTTTGGTGAAACAGTATTTGTTTTGCATAGTATCTTCCAAACTTGTGCCTCGTAGTGTATTTAGTCAAGCGTACTACCTGTCTCTTTTTGGCCGAATACTTTCTCTCTCTGCCTGCAGCGATTCCCATCCGCCAGTAGAAATTGGGTGAACTATATTTCCTGTGCTTTCAAATGTGTGACTTTAGCCCGGTCAGCTGATTTGAAATATCGGGATTAAGGACAAGGACAAGAAATACGAGAAGAGCGACAAAGACTAGAAGGACTTAAAGGACCAGAACGATGACAAGAAAGACAAAATAGTTTTGGGGTGTGATTTGTTTTACTTAAAAATGAGTTCAGATAAATATTCCATATATCGGTTGGGTCAAATTACGAGTATCTACACATCCAACATTTGGTTGCAATATCCGTCTCCAAACTCAGCTCTTTATTATTATTAACCGGAAAAGAAAAAGAAGATAAAAATGTGAAATAAGTACGCACTAAAAAATACCAATAACATTTGCTTAAAGAGAATTTGATGTAGAATCCAAAATTTGAAGGCCAAGGTCACTATCTTCTACTGTGTACGAGAAACATGTAGATATGTGATACTGTGTACGATATGTTTTGATAAATAAAACAAAACAAATTAAATAAACATATTTATAAAAAATATATTGTATGTTAACGTTTTTAAGCATTAAACTATTTAGCATTAGCAATTATATTTTAACATGCTCTCGTTGGAATAATATTTGGGCATGGATAATTAATGTATAAGTATAATAGATAAAAGTAAGTAATATGAATAAATTAAAATAAAGATTATAAATTAACAAACATAAAATAAAGAACGTAATTGATCTGAAAGAATTCAAGATATTATCATTCCAATAAAATATGAGAAATAAATTACCTTTCATCCACCAAAGGTGAATATATTCTCAACGCCTTATTGGGACAATTTAATGAATCAGGGTCGGGTGGTATAAATAAGGGATGTAACCTGCATTGAAAACTAAGAACAAAAATAATAATAATTTGTGTTATTTACAAGAAACTTATAACAAAACTAGGTACCTACCATATAAATAAAGCGTGACGTAATAATAAAAATAAATGAAAATTGGTGCTAATTTTTCTTATACAAATAGAGAAAGAGATAGAACAGAATATTAATGCTTGTGACACACCAATTGAAGACTTTTAAACAAATGAAGAGCTCTTGACAAAAACGAACATATACTTTATAATAATAATATATTTTATAATAGTAATTTATATTGCAAGACCGTTACTCAGAACTATACTTATATACTTTTGGTTTTTGTAATGAAGCTTGCTATGGATTAGGACAAAAAACAAAAAAATAAAAAAATAGATGTTAATGTCAAATTATGTCAAGTACATGCAATTTTATAATTGGGTCTATACTTCATATTAGTCTTGCGTACAAGGAAGTCGTGTGGTGTCCACATTACGTTTTTTAAGATCCAGTGGGTAATTCACTTTCCAATATTTAAACATGATTCTGAGGTAAATTAAGTTACAAAGTAAGGAAACTATAAGTTGTTTCCGTGACTGTCAAATACAAAAAAAAAAATGAAATAAGGTTGCTTTTGCTTAGAGCTTCTCAATTATTGATCCAATTCAAAATTGATTAAAAACAAATATTACCAGTCTTTTGTTTGTTTAATTTTTTGACTAGCGTGTCACTGCATTAAAATAATTGAAGAAATGCTGAACAGCAGAGTTCTTGATCTTGCATTCTATAGTAAAACAGTTGTATATACATTTTGTGCTCTCAAATGTGACAGCAATAATTGTAGCTATAAAAGAGATCAAACAGTAGTTTATGCCAATAACTATTCAAAATTTTATTTAAAATGTTAGAACTACTTCTATTTCAATAAAAAAAACTACTGTTCAAGTTTCAAGAAAAGAAGAAAATATTTAGAAAACAGAAGAGCCCAAATTTTCACAACACCAAAACAAGATTATATTTACAATTTCTTTGGGCTCCTCACACAAATCTAACAAAACACAAACACACATGCACATAACAAAACATCCTCTTACGCAATTTTTTCACTGGGGGATCTCCAGGGCACATCATCTTCTAACTCATCTTCGCTTTCATCTCCTTCGTCTTGTGGTTCCGCTGAAATATTCAACGTACTACTGGTGAACATGTCTGGCACTGGAAGGATACTTGGTCTTCTGCTGCCTCGTCGCTGGTTCAAAATCTCAGGACTTAGAAGGTTTGGGTTGTCACCAGCGCGAGGAATGTCAAGGTGGTTGTTGGTAACTGAAGTGTCGATGGTTAGCGAACCGGGGGAGCTGTCTTTTAGGCAGGTTCGGGAATCGCTGACGCCACCTGAATTGTCGGGAAATGTAGCTGTAAATTAAGGTAGGTTAGGTAGGTGGGAATGGGGAAGTGAAGTCGAACCGTTAGGGTTTAGACGAATGAAATTTTAAAAAGAATACCTTATTTTTTTGTACTTAAATCCTTCTATATATTGCCTAATCATTGGGACACGCTCGGCATTTTGCGTTATTGAATTAACATGTTCACTGTTATATTGGCCCCATTGGGCCGGTGGGCCCAATTGAAATCTTGCTTCAACAGGCCATGTTGTTCCCTTGGGATCAACACTTTTATGGCCGTTGGCGCAAATTTAGCGACGAACAACTATGGGAATGGACCAACGTGGTCTAGAAACTATATACCAGGGATGGCGAACCAATGGCACGCGACACAATATTTTGGGCACGTCACTGATCACAAAATTCATTATGATGCACTACGAAAAAAAGTGTGAAGTAGGTATTATATGACGAGCGAACGCGAGTGATTCCTACGCTACGGAATGTTCGGGTGCGTACTTCAAAGATTTGTTGATTGCTTGGAAGAAATCAGACTGTTTCTGCAAAATGAGGGAAAAGTTGAAGAATACCCACAGTTGTTGGATATTATGTGGCTTTCAAAATTGATGTTTTTTACAGATATATGCCAACATTTAAATAAGTTAAACATGAAGCTTCAGGGCATAAATAAAACAATTATCGTCATGATAGATGTCATTCGCGCTTTTGAAGCTAAATTGCAAGTTTTCAGGAACGATATTATCACAAGAAACTACAAGTATTTTCCAAATTTGAAAAAATATATCAACGATATAGAAATACATGAAAAACCAGACGAAGACCAAGTTACTGAAGAATTTATTTCTGTGATTGATTCTTCAATCAAGGAATTTTCAGCGAGATTTTCTCAGTTCAAAGAATTATCGGAAATACGCAAGTTTATTATGTACCCTGATGTGACGTCATTTGATAAACTGAATTTGTCCCAATTCGATTGGTTGGAAATTGAAGAATTTGAAATGCAGCTGATTGATTTCCAGTCTAGTTCAATATGGATTCAAAAATTTATTGAAACAAGGAAAGAGTTAAAATTAATTGAAACAGAAAGATTGACAAGTAATATAAGTGAAAATGCTAATAACAAAATTTGGAAACATGGAATGCGTTACCAGACACATTTAATTGTTTGAAGAAGCTGGCTCATGCTATTTTCACAATATTTTCATCAACCTATGCCTGCGAGTCATTATTTTCAGAGATGAATAACAAAGACTCGGTTAGAAACCGTTTGACAGATGACTCCAGTTCAGCATGCATTCTGCTAAAAGTAACATCTTACAACCCCAGCATATGTTATTTGTCATCTGATCTGCAACAACAGAAGTCACATTAATTTTACTTTAATTTAAATTACGCGTATAATTGAAACATTGCAAAATGTTCCTATTTTTTTGAAGTAAATAAAGAGTTTTGAGTTGATAGTATTTATTATTATTATTTTCCCAATAATCACAAAGTCAAAATTATTTGATGGCACGTCTATGACCTCATTAAACATTTCTTTAGAAAAATGGCACGTTGATACGTAAAGGTTCGCCATCCCACATATAATTTGGATATTTTTTAAAAAATGAAGACTGTGGTCCGGGACCAACACATTCTCTATATAGTGGCCTGTAGGGGTACGATATTAAGAAATATGGATGGCCCACGGAAGTAAATTTTTCAAAATTGCCTGGCAGTCAAATTAAAAATATTTGCAAATTAATACAGAGTGATCGAAAATGGTTTAGCATTTTTCTAAGGCAAACAGTTTGGCAGTAGCACTCGTTCACTCTTCCGCCATGATGTTCCCTTGGGACCAACACTTTTATGGCCGTTGGCGCAAATTTAGCTACGAACAACTGTGGGAATGGACCAACGTTGTCTAGAAGCATATACTATACATATAAATTGGATGAAGACTGCGGTCCGGGACCAACACATTAAAGTGGAACTTAGGGGTACGATATTAAGAAATATGGAATGCCTACGGGACTTTTCAAAATTGGCTGGCAGTGAAATTGCAAATATTTGTAAATTAATACAGAGTGATCGAAAATGGTTTTAGGTCGCGTAACCACTTTTGTTCCAAAATAATGTCAAAATCATAGAAGGGTCGTCCTAAAATTAAAGATATAAAGGCACTGGTAGCCTAGGGAATTTTGTTTCGGAAAGTGCATCACTGTCGTTTCTGTAGAGGGACTCCTCTTTCAAACGAGTGGTCTACCATTTTTCTAGGGTGAACAGTTTGGTAGTAGTATTCGTTCACTCTTCCGCCAGATGTGAAATCTGCTCGATCATACATGCATGGATCTACTGTCAATGCGAACTACAACTGTAAAATCCTAAAGAAACGTCAAAGTAACACATCTCACAGCCTCAAACAGCGCGAATCACCGAATCTTTACTGAGCAGTGGCGATCCCAGGATTTTGGTCTAAAGGGGGCGATATAGAGGAAACATATATAATTTTTATGTATTTACTTTTCGCGAATTTTTTAAATATATACATCAGCTTAAAAGGGGTCAAGTCGAATTTTATTCGGGTCGCTCCTTAAAGTGATTCCAAATAAAATTTTTAAAATGTGCAGGCAATGATTCCGCTTAATATTAATATTTGTCCGTACCTAAATGGATTTATTTTTCCTCCATCTAAATAACATTGGGTTTTGACACATTTTGGAACTGTATTTTTTATCAAAGGTATTAAGAGGTTTAAAAAATCCACTTAATATTGGAATATATACTAGAGTGATGAGTGATAGCTTTTTTGGCCTTTTGGGCGATAGTTTAACATATATAATTATCTTAAGAATAATGATTGGGACTTTAAATTTTGTCCACATATTCTCGGGTCATTTTTAGTATATATTCCAACATTGAGTGGATTTTTGAAACCTCCTATTGGCTAGGAAAAAATTAAGTTCCAAAATGTGTCAAAACCCAATGTTATTTAAATAGAAAAAATCAAGGGCATTGTGGAACGGGTCAAATATTAATATGAAGCGAAATCATTGCCAGCACAATTTTTATTTATTTGGAACGATTTTAGAGGGCGTCCCGGTCGAAATTCGACTTGACCCCTTTTAAGGTCCACCCTAATATACATATATTTTAAACAATTTCATATACTTATTTTGACATTTAAAAAAAGCAATGATTTTTAAAGATATTCAGGTATACGAACGTTACATTAACATATTAGAAACATTAAACAAAAACATCTGTCACCTAATAGCATGATTTATACTTGCAAATGGCTGTCTCTTCCCTAGAAATTCTAGTGAAATTGTCATGACGCCAATTTTTTTCTTGGTAACAAGTTGCAATTTCTTCTTTATTTTGAACGATACTGAAGTCAGATTTACTTAAGTGAGGGGCCGTTATTAGAAGAAATTTCGAGATAAATGAACAAAATTTTATGACAATTGTTACAACTAAATCGAAATATCACTGATATAAAAAATGTGTGTAGGTCTAGGGGGGGGATCGCCTCCATCGCCCTCCCCCTGGGTACGCCACTGTTACTGAGTTATTTTGGATGTGATATTGTGGACCATCCACCACACAGCCCCGATCTAGTATCGTCTGATTTTCATCTGTTACTACATTTGCATAAAAATGTAACAGGAAAAAAATTTAAAGACGAAGATACGGTAAAAGAGAAAGAAAAGGGAGCAGGTGGCAACCTTGTTCGACATTAGCTTACAGACGATAAATAAAAATAAATGGAACAATGTAAAAAAGAGTTAAGATGTATAACTACACCTTCCTGTAAGATTTTAAAAATAATTTCCTTTTTCGATTTTTGGTAGCCTATGTAACTCAGTGGTTAATTTTTAACAATTGGTTAAAATTTTTAACCAATCAAATATGTTGACATATAACAAAAAGAGGGATTTTTAGTTGTCAAATCAATATCTATTGAATAAAAATTTTAACCAGCGGTTAAAAATTAACCACCGAGTTACAGAATAGGGCCCTATGTATCTTTAATTTTAAGACGGCCGAACGTTGATTCATTTGTTATTTATTTTCTATATTTTCATATTATTTAATTTCATTTCATTATGGCTTTTAAATGAAGACTGTGACAAATATCTAGAAACATATTTTCGTTCGAATGAACGTAAAGAGGCCGGATAATGGTATTATTCTTATGACAGCTAGAAAAGCTAGGTAAGTCCATGGAAATAATAATGCTGTCACACTTAGTTAGCGGCAAAAGTTAAAGTCGAGAGGCACGTTTCAGCCATTTCCAATCACTATATAACAATATAATAGAAGTTCGACTTCACTTCTGTGTTTGTTTCTCCATTGTATCTTTTGTTCATTTACAATTAATTTTGCCACGTGTACAGTATAATAATGATATTGTTAGCTACGTGCTTCAATGATTTTATACAAGTGTAATTTAGCAGATATTTTTACAGTGTATTTACAATATTACAATTACAATTAGACGAAGCAGCTAACGCTTGCGAATATTTTTACATATTTCAACATCTTATTTGTATTTGGATTTCTAAATGTGATACACCGAAAGCGACACTATATCAGCAAATATTCCACGGAGCCAAAAATATTACATAAAAGTCTATGTACAACATTAAATAATATGGAAGCAAATATGGTAAATTAAAATGGTGCAAGCCTCTATTGAAAAGTTCAAAATAAATCGTACAGGACAAATTATCATATTTAATATTTTTGTATTTTATATAAGACTATTAAAAAATAAATTTTTGAAATTATTAGAATACGAGGGGATATTCTCGCTTTAAAATTTTGTACACTAATTTCATATAGTCCGAAGAATTGACTCTGTCGGATCTAGCAATAAAACTATAAATATCGTAATGAGCCGGTTTCATATTTTTAAAAAAAATATTTTAAATGAAAGTATATGCAACATTTTTCATGGTACTATAAAATATAATAATAATTTTATTTTCGCAAATAATTAAATAAAAAGATTGGCGCCAGAAATAGTCAAGAAAAACAACCCCCCACTCCTGTGACGTCGGAGCACATACAGTACGCCATTCAGCCAATAGGGAGTTTTTGCATGACGTACGAGAAGATTCCGTCAACGCTAACGTTACGTCTTTAATAACGGACGTACAAAGTAACGTTCAGGTTATTTTTAATAATGTTCCAACCACATATTTTCATAAAGGTTCATCTCTGTGTCATTTCTTACCAATTTGAAATTATTGTCAATGGTAAATTCTTTCAATTTTAAATATTTTACCCAATATAAAGAATAAATAAGAAACTGTCGAATTTTTATAACAGTTCTGATTGCAAAACAAAAATGTTCTGACGTTTTAAAATAAATGCCGGGCCTATTAGGTTATAGTAGACGTACGTCAACTGGCCCGTCTTTTACCCCTGACGAACGTATTACGTCTTCAAATTTCACGTACAAGTAACAAATATGATATTGTCTAGCAACCAAGACGTGAGCGTATAGATCTTTCGGGAAAACGCTATATACAGAAACTCCCTAATAGGAGAACAGTTTACGTTATTTATATAAATAAAACTGTGTAGGCGATAGTTTGTCACATGTTATACTGTATGAGCTCTGACGTCACATTCTGGTTCAAAATATACAGGGTGTCTCACAACTCGCGCCCCAGACGAAACTGACACTTGCCGACGACAATAGGTTGCCAACAAATAGAAGAAAATAATTTGCGGCTGCTTGCATAACGGAGTTACAAGACTTTTTAATCCACCAATCCCGGAAGGATATCTTGAGGTGTGATGATATTATTACAAAATAAAACTGGTTGCTAGGTTTTAAAAATACTACTAGTGAGTTACAAAATTCGTTTGACTTATTGTAATTTTGACACTTTAGAGTTGACTTGTCAAATTTTATTTGACACAGATATTTTTCGAAAACTACAGTCGCCCACACATTTTAAAGAAGATTTGATAAAACCATAGTAACGTAAAATTACGGCAAACACACGTTAAAGGTGTAGGTCTCTGATTGGTCAATGTTAAGACGTCTTTTCTCGAATATCTTTTAAGCTAGATTTTTTTCTTCGAAATTACATATCCGAGTGCTTTCTCGTATTTCCTCATTCGCTCTGGGGCGCGAGTTGTGACACCCTATATACAAATTTCAATAATTAATTGTAAAATATCTAATGGATATTTCGTGATATTTTCAAATTTGAGGCTCTTTAAAGAATAATATCTTTTAAAATTCAATATCGTAATATTTTATTCTTCTTCAATCCATACGATAATTATATATGTTCTTCGCGAGTTAACCCTCGACAAAATATCAAATTTTGTTATTTATTTGTTGAAACAAAACCGAAATATAAGCATCCCATAATGCGACAACCCATAACAGACATGCTCCAGATCATGACAAAATTTAACACTGAAAACAATTACAAACAATTCAAAAAACAACAATATGCAGGGACTTTTTCATATGTTCGGACACCAAAGGGTTATTATACATGTTATACATACGTGTACGGAACTCTCTCGATTATTTTATTTAGTTATAGGTTTATGTGAATTTTTGTTTACTGTAATCATAATGTAAAAGAAATTTAAACTGTGAAATCATTGTATAGAAAAAATGATTACATTTATTTATTACAATTAAAAAATATGTAGTTAATTCGGGAACTAGACAAAAAATTATTTAGAATATTTATTTTGTACAAATAATGAAAAAAAAAATTGTATAAAAAAGAACCTGATTATATCTAGCAGAATTTGCTACCAAGAGTGTTGTATATTCAATAGGTACTTCATGTATCTGTTGATACTCACGTCATCATTCGTAAGCATGTGTTTCAAATTGGTAGAGGTGAAGGGGGATTAATGACGCATTGTCAAAAGGAGTGTATTATAATATAACTTATACTGTGTGAATCACTGTGTGAATGTTTTATTCATCAAAATTCGACATAGGTTCTTATAAACATCTATTTTGCAATAATCAATTAAATTATTATTAATAATTCAAGAAATAAAATTTATATTAATATTAATAATAACTAAATTAGATTAGAGATAAATAAATTTAAATGTATAATATATGCATCTTATATGTAACTATGTTATATAACTCCGAAATATCTGTGAGCTCTCTCTGTTATGTATAAAGATGTAATATGTCATCGAATTAAATTTTCCATTTATATTATGTGTATCTGATATGTAATAATGTTATGTAACTTCGAAATGTGTGTCAACTCTTTCTGTTATATATGTATTAGATATATATGTGTTTGCTGGGTACGATATAAGTATAAAGGATGAAATGTACCTCTTTTAATTATCAAAAAGATATGTTGCAATATTTTTTTGCAATTTTAGAAACGTCATGCAACATCATCACCAAATGCATGACATTTTCAAGCAACATTAAGGCGTTTTTTATTCATGTAACTGGGTTACATATGGTTAACCGCACGTAACCGGTGCCAATAAAAATTGTCAGGTTATTACAGACGTTTCCGTCAAATTAATTATTTGACATTTGTTGAATATTTATCTTGTTCATAATGCGATACATTTAATTGATCTAATACAAAATAAGTTGACAGAAAATTACACGAATTTCATTTTTACTTTTACTGAAAGTTGCGTAACTGCCAAAATGTTAGCGTTTTGGCAGCTAGAAAAGGAGAGCAATAGTAACCTGACATGTAACCGCCCGGCATACCGCGGTTACATGTTTGACGTAACCGCAAGTAACCGGTATGCTGAATAAAATGCGGTTACCATGTAACCGGTCTGAATAAAAAACGCCTATTGTAGTATGTATTTGAAAATGACGTTACGTCGGTTACGTTACCATTTCTATTTAAGTTTTCGTCATGGGTTGGACGAAGATAGCATGTTACCCTCTGCAACACGCACGATAATGATATAGCGAAAAAAATGCTAATGACGTGAGTATCAACATTGAAAAATTTACTGACAAACTCAGTTGGTAATGCATTCTATTAAATATAAAAATATAAAAACTTATTTCATAGTTAATTCACGAATTTTTGTAAAATACGCGAACGAAACCATAAAAAGCATCAACAGAGACTCACACCAAAAGTAACTCACGGTACATTACCGATTCATCGGTTCGGTAAATCATTGTTAGACCCTGCAAAAACAACCATGCATGACAACACTCACTGACACAGGTTGGGACTTGCAGTATGATTTGAGGTGGGCCGGTACCGTCAGCTTTGGTGTTTCCTGGGGGCGCCGTCGCTGTTTTTGTGGCGCCATCCTTCTCGTCCGACGTAACTATTACCGGTTCCGAACCGACGTTGTTGTTGTTATGTTGCTGGTTCACCACGAAAGCGGAGTTCTCTTCCTTCGTAATGGACATGTAGTAGCAGGTGTCGCTCTTCTTCATGATGTGACGAGGACCTGGGTTGAGGAGGATGGTGTCTTCGTAGAATTCTGGGAGTTCGGCGGGGCGAACTCCAACTAAGGCTACGCCGTATCTGGAACACAGATTTAACAAAACGCAATTTTAGTTTTGTAATTGCGACATGTGAGATCGAGTGGCGGCTTGTTAGGAGTGGCAGATAAGGCAGTGCCTCACCAGTAGTGTTAGGTCGTTCGTTCAATCTTAGTGAGTCAGTTCACCTTGCTTCATTCCCTAAAGTGAGTCGTTCACTTGAACGACTCATTTCAAATGGACAAGCGTCCTTCATGTGTGCTGTGACTACTGTACTCCCTTGCGCGAGTGTCGTATGTTTTGAACGACTCGTAGCGTAGAGCGTAGTATTAGCTTAGCACTGTTCTTGTTCTACTTTTGACCTATAAGTATTCTTCCTGCGTTATCTAAGGTTCTCGAGAGAGTGTGTTATAATCAAATTTTAGAATACTGTAATGAGAATAACACAAATACATGCCTCTTAAATGTAGTTGAAATGTTATTGAAAAACTACGATGATTCTAAAATCTCCCTTTTAATACAAATAGATTTCTCAAAAGCGTTCGATATGGTGAATCATAGTATACTTCTCTCTAAAGTCTAAACTGAAAAACTAACTTCTCCGATGACGCAGTGAGATGGTGTTATAATAACCTTCGTAACAGAACATTCCAAGTATGTATATCTTCAAATTTAAATATAATTAGTTCGACATTGTTTCCGCTACAGTGCGGCGTACCACAAGGGTCTATTTCAGGGCCATTATTTTTCTTAATATACTTATGCATATAATACCATTTAAGTCAAATGAACAAATTAATATAGTAACGACGAACTGGAAAAAAATATGTTATGGGTGGACAAAACATCATTAAAACATCTGATGTGGCCAGCACATAACCTCTTGCCAGATATTTTACTGGTTGTACGCATAAAACGAAAAATATTTTTAAATACAAATACATATATTCATGTCTCACTAATTATGTACAATACATAAATTTTCTTTATATTCAATATCCTGAAATTTTCTTTTTCTACTTTCCTTTTCTTTTTCATTATATTCGTCATTTTTTCACAAATTCCTTTTATATTCTTTTTTACGTATATTCTTTTGCGTTGTTGACTTTTTTTTATTTTCATAATCTTCATAATAATGTACTAATATTTTTGACAGTGGCCTACAAAAATTTTTGACAGTGACATTTATGTTCAATTACACACATTTGAATTTCCTGCCTTGAAGTAGTTTGATCTGAGAATTTTTACATCAAATTATTTTATATGCATTTCTTTTTCTCTAAATCTATAGAAGATATAATAATGAATTTATATTTATCGAATAAAGAATTTATCGTTCTTTAATATAAGTATTTACATAAATTTTCGATAAATAATATTTAGATGATTTTTTTTCTTGTAACTACTACTTCCGGTTGTCCAATTGTTACCAAAACTTAATCAACTCTTCCCATTATTGTTAGATTGATGAATCCGTAGTTAAAAATGTCTTAAGTCTTATAGTATTTGAGAAATCGTGAATCCAACATCCAAACACACATACGGACATCATCGTAAAAATGTTACAATCGGATACTACGGATCTTAAAACGTGCTTATTCATTAAAATCTGGATATGCGATTTTTAGCATGAATACAATACCTCTCTTAGCGAGAGGTAAAAAAGAATCGAAAATATGTCAAATCGATTTTACTTAAATGCCTATGAATTTATAGTACATACATAGTCAATAAACAAAAATAGGGTAAAAGCCATGAACAGTAAACAAACATATACACACGGAAAAATAACATTACATATTATTTATTTGTTTTTGTGTCAATTTTAATTTTGCTTTGTTTCAAGTTTTCCGCAGATTACCAGGGACTGTAAAGGACAATCTGCATGTGTATTTGTCAGCTTTAATTACTTACTGCAGTAACCAATTTAAAACTAATTTAAACAATTAACATCTAGATTTTCCGAAAATTGGGACACAGGAAAATAATTATTTAAATTTACCAAGGAATAACTTTAAATCTATACTATAATTTGTTGATTACGCTGGATACGAAAATTAAAAATTAGTAAATTTATGCAGAAAAGTCCATAGAATCGAATGGCGCAACGTCCGTCTATCTATCACTTACAATAACGTAATTGTTGGCCGCTAAATTCGAAAATATTGTTAAATTTCCATTCAAAATGAATTTTGACCTCCCGCTACCCTTGGTATGGGATGTACAGGGCTCGTGCTAAAAATCGCATATCAAGATTTTGGTAAATGAGAACGTTTTAAGGTCCCTAGAATCCAATTTTAACATTTTCACGATGATGTCTGTGTGTATGTATGTGTATATGTGTATGTGGATCCTCCACTCTAACTCAAATACTATCATTCAGAAAATTTTGAAATTTTGTATATCGAACTTTTTCTGTATTGGAAAGAGCCCATTAGATTTTGGTGAAAATCGGATAACCGGAAATGGCACTTTACTAGAAGCTCAATATAGTTTTTCTTCCAAAAATTCTTTTAAATGTTATTTTTTCGAGATTAATGTTATTATAAAAATTAAAGATTATTAAATTTTCTATAGATTTACATTAATACCTCTTCTATATAGTTTATGGATAAATTTATAAAATTATCTATAATTTAAATCTCAGAGCCTACGATTTAAACAAACAAAACGCAGTTATTCAAATGTATGTAACTGACAGATAAATGTCACTATCAAAGAACTAATCATTTCAAAATAATATTAGTAACGTTTTAAAAAGAAAAAGTAAATAGAACAACAGAAAATAAATTCAATACAGTTTCCAGCTTAAGTAAATATGTAGGTTTGTATTTAGATAAATAAAAATTAACGATTCACAAAAATATTTAAGCTAATCCTCATTTTTGGATTAGTGAATTCTATTCTATCCTGGTATTTAAAATTTAATCTGCATTTTATTATAGTTCCGGTGGCTCAATGGCTAGAGCAACGCCTCATGTCATGAGTGCCCTCGGGGCTCTGGGTTCGAACCTCACTAAGGCATGGATGTGTGTGAATGTGAACCCACTCTGTAATTGGGATTTAATCCTGTTGAGGGGATTAAAAAAAGGTAGTTACTTGGATTAGATTAGACTATATATTAAGTAATAAACAGTCAAAATTAGAGTAAAATTCGCAAATCCAAAAAACTTAATCTTTTTTGTGACTCGGGCTGTAAATGGCGATATTGTGTTGGCCACAGCAGATTTTTTTTTAATAGTTTTCCGTTATCAGTAAATAAGGGAATGTGATACTTTTTAAAAAATCGAAACATATGATGGTCAGTTTTTTATGTTTTCAACTCGCTTCTGCCATTTACAAGGTAGGTATGTGTAGATTGATTTATATTTTTATAAGTTGTTATAAGTATGTTGAAAAGTTTGTAATTATTTTGAAAAGTTTTAATTGGTATCGTAAAATACGAGATAAAAGACTGCAAATTTCAACGCATCTATAAAGTATTATAAACATTTCTTTAAAACTTTCGCGGAACTTTATAATTTAAAGTAATAGTGTATTGAAATATTTAAAATAAAGTACTAGCAAGTTTGCTAACCTACAATGTCCTATATTTCGTTAATATATTCTGTATGTACAATACATTTCTTTTGTTAATTTGAAATTCAGTTTTTACAAAGTGTATAGTTTGTTTTTCCGGATATACCAACAAAGAATAAAAAAATGCATTTTCATTTTAATTTAAATAATGACAGGAAAGCACAAAATAAATGTGATCAAAATATATTGTAAATAAAGGAATGTTGAAATTAATGATAATTTCTGAAATCAAACAAAATATAATTAAAATTATTTTATACATTTTCAGTAATGGTTCGATATACAATTAAAAAGTATATTTATACAGTTTCGCAATATTTGAACGAAGTGTTTATTTATATTATCAAATCATTTATAATTATTTTTATTTTATTTTTTATTTTAGTATATTTCTAGTACTTTACTGGAAACTTCTTTTATAGTAAGCCGCTGAACACCCCCTTAGGCTATGTAATTTGCGAAGGTTAGTTTTATAATTTCTCAGTATCTTTGACTCGTCTTAGGTCTTTTCACTTTCTTTGATTATCTGAGACAATTTATGTGAGTAATTATGTAAATGAGTGTTTTTATACACTTCATTGTTGTAAAGAAAAAAGGTTACAACTCCAATAAGACGATTAGCGATAGTGACGAGTTGACTAGAATTAATTGTGTGATCTCTATCAATCGTTTATAGATTATTTCAGAGAAAAAAATGCTAGTACACTGATCGCTTATTACACTTAATCAAATGTTCATAACTTTTATAAATTTATCCATAAAATATATAGAAAAAGTATTAATGCAAATCTGTAGAAAATTTAATAATCTTTAATTTTTATAATAACATTAATCTCGAAAAAATAACATTTGAAGGTATTTTTCGAAGAAAAACTATTTTGAGCTTCTTGTAAAGTGCCATTTCCGGTTATCCGATTTATATCAAAATCTAATGGGCTCTTTCCATTACATACATACATACATACATACATACATACATACATACATACATACATACATACATACATACATACATACATACATACATACATACATACATACGTACATACATACATACATACACACATACACACACACACACACATACACACACACACACACACACACACACACACACACACACACACACACACACACACACACACAGAGACATCATCGCGATAATGTTAAAATTAGATTCTAAGGACCTTAAAACGTGGTCATTTACCAAAATCTCGATATGCGGTTTTTAGCGCGATCCTTATACCTCCCCTACCAAGGGTAGCGGGAGGTAAAAAGTGTAATTATTATCATCGTATGGAATCCTCTAAAACTATTTCGTGAAACTACAAAAAAATCTTATTGTACTTACTTTCGATGCGAATGAAAGCTGGCATATGTGAAGCTCTTGCCTTCATACTCGCCGAAGAATCTGCTATCGCCCAGTACGATGTGGTAGATTTCGTTTCCGGAACACCGACCATACAGTCGGTGCCATTCTTCTTGAGATTGCTGCCCTTCCCTTTAAAGAAAAATAGGATTTTAGTTCCCTGCAATTGGGCTATAAGTAACATGTCATTTATTTTATTTTATTCAAGGATCCCAATTAAAGGACAATCATACAAAGTATATAAAATTTACGCAAAGGTACTTGTAAATAGACAAAAGAGAAGAAAAGAAAAGTACATGATAAACACTGTATCAAACATTGAAATGAACATTTTTTTAAGCGAACCAATGTTCAACATCAATCTTCGTGAACAATTGTTGGTAAGAATGTTAATTAATATGAGTGAATCTTTTCTGCCTGCGCTATTGCATCAAATTTTGCCTGAAACTGGGCGACGACCCGGAAACCAAATCCCAGTCGTCACAGAGGAAGCATTCCACGTCACCAAGACCAAAGAAGGCCTGCCAACTGCGCAGCAACATCAAAATGATGCCGACTGCTTTCTTTGACTCCCGCGGTATGGTACCCCACAAGTACACACCACAGGGTCAAACAATCACCAAAGAGTAATACCGGGATGTTATCCGTCGCCTACGTAATGCTGTGCGGCGCAAGAGATCGGAGTTGTGTCAACAGGAAAATTGGCACCTCCATCACGAAAGTGCTCCAGCACATTCCTCGCACTTGATTCAGACTGTTTTGGTGAAGAACAAGACTCCTGTGGTTTAACAGGCTCTTTACTCTCCTGATATGGCCCCCTGCGACATCTGGCTGTTCCCCAAACTCAAGAGGTCATTGAAAGGAACGCGATTTCAGACAAGAGAGGACATTATGGCTGCAACGACAGCCGAGGGAAACTCCATTCCGAAAGAGGCTTTCTCGGAATGCTTCCAACAATGGCGGCACCGCTGGGAGAAGTGTATGGTGCCCCAAGGAGACTACTTTGAAGGTGATTAGGTTTCCAACGTTCCAGACCTCGTAAAGGTTGATATATAAAAACAAAATTCTCAACCGGTTCTAAATCGTTCCAACATTAGTCAAGTCGGTTTTAGAACTATAAGTTCGCGCTTGGATTCTAAGCAGTTCTGAATCACGTTCTGCACGGTTCTGAATAGAGGTGGGCGCGTGAGTAACTTTTTGTTCACGATCACGCACGCTCACGGAACTAAAAATGTAATGACGACTAAGCACGCACGACTTTTTATGTTTGATTCACGATCACTCACGCTCACGATTTTATTTTGGCACTCACGCCCGATCACGCCCGGTGGGTCACGTTCGTGTCACGTATTTGTTTCTACGTACATTTAAGCCTGTTTAATCCAGTCATAAGTTGTTATTAAATTTGTTAACAAATTGGTAATAAGTTATGCTCTGTTCCATTTAAGCCATTCAGTAGATGGCACTGGCAACAGCGCAAATCTGAAGTAGCCAAGATTACATTGGGTAAACCTGGTTCTTATCTCTAATTTCAGCCAATCAGAGAGGTCAAAACTATTCCATGCTCCGCAATACTGAATGGCTTAAATGGAACAGGGTATAGGTAACAGATTGGTTTCATTGGAAACGAATGTTTATTGACAAATAGGTTGTTCTATTCCATCACAAATATCATTATAAATTTGGTAACAAATTTGTTAACAAAATTATGATCGTGCCAAACGAACTTAAAGATTTGTATATTTTTGGTGAAATCGGAGCAACTGTGTATACAATTTTGGGTACAACAATAACACTATTTTTATGCAAAAAAATACTGTTGATGACATATTTGAACATAATAATAATAATAATAACAAGAATGTAAAGTAAAAGATGGAAATTGACAATTTCTTAAATAAAAAATAGAAGAAAACTTGTACTCACGCCCGATTAAATTTAAATCACGCCGATAATTAGTTAGTGTCTCACGCTCACGTCCAATCACGACGCAAAATTTAAATTATATTCACGATCACGCGGGTCACACCGTGACCCATCGTGACCCGACAAAATCACGGCCCGCGCCCACCTCTAGTTCTGAACTTTGTGTTGGATCAAACCTAACATATGATGTCGCTCGATACTATAATAAAAAAATACGTTTTCCACAATTTTAAGAAAAGGAAGGGGTTTTCCTTCTGTTAGCGAACATGTTAGCAAACGTTAGCTAACAATGTTTGTTTCAATGTGAACCCGGCTTTAACCGGTAGAATTACATGGATTAAATATCATTTGAAAATCAACCAACCCCAACCCGGAATCCAAACACAAACATTTACATACAGAAAGTTGTCATACATCTACTACTACAAAATATCATCCTCCTAGATCAGAAGATTGTACAGAGCGGTAGTGAAACTGGCACAATAATCCCAGATCTGAAGGTATAAGAGTAAAGGTATCACGCTGACAGTAGACAAACAAAATATCTCTGGAGATTTGCTGTGACAGAAAGCGATTCGGAGGAGGACTGAGCATCCTCCTTAGATGTAGGAAGATATACATATAGAGCAAACACATTCTCACACTAAAATAAGAACAAGAAATTGGGTTGTCTTGCGTGGAAAAGGTAAATAATTTTTCAATAAGATGAACATATTTCACAGGAAAATATAGTTATGTAAGTAGTATCAATCTTCGAGAATATAGTGTTCTTCCAGATAACTATAATACCAGATATCATTTGTCACGTTTTTTCTAGAATGCCAAACGGTTTGTTAAAACTGTGTTTTGCAAAAACTATCCACAAGTTGTTACATTTTATAGTTTGAGCGTTGCTACAAAAAGGTCTTATAAAATGTCTATTTATTACTTATAATTGTTCATCATCTATGTTTATTTTTCTATCTCTTAACAACTGTGTTAAATGGGGGAGTTTAGTCATGTTGAAATGCAATGATTTTTCCACATTACTCCAATACTATACATGCAATATTACTATTAATGCAATAAAAGTAATAAAATATAGCGTATTTTTTCTACAAACGATATTAAATTTTTCGTTACTTAAATCGCCCACAATACGATGATGACGTATGCGGCATCTTTGGTTCGCCGTAGTTGCCCGCTACAAGAATGAAAACATGAACGTATGTCTTCTATATTTGATATTGAAACGTCAAATTCAATGTCAAATCGCAAAAAGAAAATTATTTGATTTTAAATAGGTAAATGTAAAATCTAGAAAATACGATAAAATGTAAACATAAATAGGTGGCCATATTTCTCTTTCTATGAAGCATGTTTTGGACGCGTATATCGAGACTTAATTCGCACATAGTTGATGTTATGTACGCCATAATGGCGGGAAGAAAATATTGCAAAAGTTTAACATTGTTTCTTTCCGGTAACTGTTAAAATTTTACAAAATATAAAAGTAAAAACCCTTTAGATATAGAAATATTTTAACATACAAAAACCAAAATTCGAAAACTCCCTCATTAAGTTACAGAAATCTATAAAAGTAAGGAAGATAGAAACTTGTTTTTTTGATTATCTCAAATTCAAAAAAATCTTATGTGGCCAGCGCACAGAGCTGGGCAATTCTTGCAAGAAAAGTACTTGTAGGCTTGCAAGTACTGTCAGCACTTCAAGAACTGTCCTTTCTATTTATTGTACTTTGTACTTGACAAAGTATGTTTATTCACATGTACTTGGTACTTAATACTTGGAAAAATACTTGAAGTATTTTTAAATACTTGAAGTACTTTAAATGTACTTGAAGTATTTTAAATGTACTTGAAGTATTTTAAATGTACTTGAATTGCTTTAAATGTACTTGAATTACTTTAAATGTGCTTGAAGTTGGATGAATAACTTAAAAGTTAACAATGTTATGAGAATTATTTGTCTGTCAGTGTTTCTTTTGCAGTGGTGTGGTGTTATTCCTGTAGTACATAATTATGTGAATTTCATTAATACATATATTTTCAGCGATAATATAAAAGTAAAGATATATTTTCAAATTCTTTGGCATAAATAAATTAATTTTAATCTGCATATTGCATATACATATAATGTTTGTATTACCTAACTAAAGTGCTGGAACTTTGCGTATCGCCTGGCGATCGCACGACGTAAAAATGACGTCATTGTAAGATCTCGGTACAGCTTTTCGTATCGCTTGGCGATCAATATATGTAAATATTATATTCTGTTTGATCTACTGCGCATGATCGTTATTAATGATTTTCTGATGTACTCGATCTATGCATGTACGTCACAACAAAGTTTTTGTCATGTATAAACTATATGAGCATAAAGGAGCATATTAAAATTATGCCCCTTAAAGAAAGCGTTTGCACTAGAATTTTCAAAGAATGTCCAGAATTGCGTGGGAGGATTTAGTAAGTGTTCACAACTGTATTAAATTATTTAAACTGGATTTTTTAGAAATTTAAAACAGAGTTTTGCTCAGCACAATACCTCTCGCCATTTTAATTTTATTAATTTAAATATTTACGTACATATTTAAGAATGCAGGCAATTGTATTAAATTCCTTTGCATATAATATAACTATCAATGTCGAGCTCAGTTAGTCATTGTCTCAAAGAGACGGCAGTTACACCACACTGACGAGCTTCAATAAGAGAGAAACGCGTCTGTGGTTACTAACTGGGCTCGACCAACATCTGAAAAAATGCCCGAGACGTTGATTGTTGATGTTGATTCAGATGCAGAAACTCTAGTAAAATATTCTTTATTGGACATTGTTTCACCGAAATTTCGCTATTGTACTTTTGTTATTTAAACATTGCATAATGTAAAAAGTTGTCAAGCTCACAATACGGTTAAGCGTAAGTAACCCGGCCAAATTCGTAATATGGTTGATAAGCCTTGATTAATAGATAACAACAAAATTATTCCTATCCTAAGACCACAAAGGTGAAAGCCCCAATTAATCTAATTGAAGGATCTAAATAAGCTTTGGAATAAAGGAAGGCAGGTAATGAATAATTCTCATTCTACAAATTGCGATGCTAGTGTAATATACATGTACATAGGAAGGGTTACTATAATATCTGAAAATCCTATTCTAGCCCAAATGTATAATTCAGACTTGCTGAAATCCTGTAGGTGAGCATGTATAAAAAATTCAGCTTCTTAAAAATTCACTCACGTCTTTATAGAGTCCTACCCAAAGTTTATAAGGGAACCAATAAAATAAGTAAAATGCCACGCGATTCAAACTTCGGTAAACATCGTTACGCTTCGTTGTTGGTCAACGAAGCGGCTGGAAAGCTTCATTCGCTCGAGCGTAAATGTAAATTGGTCCAATTTGAATGAGAAGTGACGCGTAGTACTGTTAAAATAATTCTCTTGGAAACTGATGAAATGTAGGTATCCATTAAATGACGTGTTTAAACAGCGAATCCCTTTTGGAATTCAATTGGTTTAAATGAAAAACAGAAAACATGACACAGTTTAAATGGAAAAATACTTTACGAAAATATCTGTAGGTTGCACGTTTTTTATACAGTCGGTAATTCTTGAGATATCTTTTGTGCTCTTTTTCACACATCAGCAACAAAATTTCGTCTTATTTGTCAACACAAGCAGAAATTTTTTCGGGAACGGCTGTTATATTTTTGACCTGCTACACTTTTCGAAGCAAGGATATAAACCAATTATTTCACATATTTGTAGAGTGAATTTATAGACTTTCGTTTTTATTTTTAATCGGTGATACTATACGAGCCTACATATCCAATAAAGAAATTATAAAACTAACTCAAATGGTGAGAAATTTCTACAAATTTCTGTCTATTAATACATTATTTTTCATCTTTATATAAACTCAGTCAAATACTTTCTGTTTCATATTTGAACTGAATATTTAGAAGACCACATACTTTAATTTTCAGAATACAAATTTAAGTGACAAACAGTAGGGAAAGAGTAATACATTATTTTTCATCTTTATGTACACTCAGTTAAATACTTTCTGTTTCATATTTGAACTGAATATTTAGGAGACCATATACTTCAATTTTCAAAATACAAATTTGATTGACAAACAGTAGGAGAAGGGTAATACATTATTTTTCATCTTTATGTACACTGAGTTAAATACTTTCTGTTTCATATTTGAACTGAATATTTAGGGACCATATACTTTAATTTCCAGAATACAAATTTGAGTGACAAACAGTAGGGGAAGAGTAATGCATTATTTTTCATCTTTATGTACACTCAGTTAAATACTTTCTGTTTCATATTTGAACTGAATATTTAGGAGACCATATACTTCAATTTTCAAAATACAAATTTGATTGACAAACAGTAGGAGAAGTGTAATACATTATTTTTCATCTTTATATACACTGAGTTAAATACTTTCTGTTTCATATTTGAACTGAATATTTAGGGATCATATACTTTAATTTCCAGAATACAAATTTGAGTGACAAACAGAAGGGGAATAGGAATATATTATTTTTCATCTTTATGTACACTCATTTAAATACTTTCTGTTTCATATTTGAACTGAATATTTAGGAGACCATATACTTTAATTCCCAGAATACAAATTTGAGTCGCAAAAATGAAGTTGACATCTCCCAAATACCGATCTAATTTAATAATCAGAATCAACATGCAAGAAATGATTTCATTTGAAAAATTTGTGAGTAAAATGTACGCAAATATATGCATTTCGTCCTTCTGAAACTTGAAAACTGCGGTAGAAATTTTCACTGAAATGTTGTAGCTAGGAGCATAAATATTTGTTTGAATATTGTCAACAGTGCATTGTTTATCAACAAAAATTAATTTAAATTTAATTACAAATAAATTGTACGTTACGCACAGCAGACTGGGCGCAAACACAAACGCATTGATTGAATTGTCCAGTAATAATTATCGAATTCACGCTGAGATGTATATATATATATATATATATATATATATATATATATATATATATATATATATATATAGCAAGTCGGGTCTTTGAGAATGAGTCAGCTCCAACAAAAGTTATTCGCAAAAAAAGCCGAAACAAAAAGATGGTCGCCACCTTTTTTGGAATTATTGGACATGTTTGCGCTACATTACTGGAGTATCGTACTGTTAATGTTGAATGGTACACTACCGTTTGTTTGCCTCAAGATCTTTAAAATGTTCGCGAAAACATTGAAATAATGGGTCATTCGCCGTATAGGCCAGACCTGGCACCTAATGATTTCTTTTTATTTTCACGTGTAAAGGATAATTACGGAGTTTACGTTTTACATCGGCTGAAGAAGCTGTTGACGTATTTAAAATTGAAAAAAATAAGAAACTAACGCCGGAAGATTGGAGAAAATATTTTGGAGATTGGTTTTAACGGATGCAAAAATGTATTGATTGTAGAGGGGAATGCCGTGAAAAATTATAAATAAATGTGTTTTGCAAGTAAATTGTGTATTACTTTACTAGGCTCAGCGGAAAGAGAACAGCCGTCGTATGTAACTCATATTTACCATATTTGGATTATGATTGTTTTTGCCTAGAGATCTTCAATTGTAAAGAAGAGATTAGGGAGAGAATCGCCAAGAAAAAGGCAGTCTTTCCGTTAGAGAAAAGATTTGTAAAATGCTTCAAATTTTTGGAGTATTGCTTTGTATGGATACAAAACGTGGACCTTAAGGAAGAAGGAGAAAAATTATCTGGAAAGTTTTGAGATGTGGTTGTGGCGATGGTTGGAGTAAATTGTGCGAAAGGAGGGAGGAAAGAGTCAGGAAAGAGGAGGAGGAATGAAGAATTTTGAAAGAAATAATAAAAAGGAATAAGAGAATAATCTGGTGTGGAAATATGTCAACTAATTCCTAGTACCTATCTATCAAATGTAGAACACTACATACAAGAAAAGAAGTGTAAATATCTACTCACTGTCCTCTGCTGGTATGTAGAAGCAGCGTGACCAGCGTGGAGGCTCCAGGACACGTGCAGTTGTTGGCGAGGAGGGCATATTTGAACTCATCCTCACAAACCACGAACTCAGCAAACTTCACGTGCAGTTTGTTCTCTGGGCGGAAGATCTGCACGTATTGGGGGACGTTAGGTGCGAAATCTTTCACCGCCCAAGAACGGAGGATTGTGTGCTCGTCCTAGAAAACAAAACGAAAGAAAGGTGCAATATGTATTTTTCTCAAAATAGCAATATATCATCAGGCCCGGATTACCCAAAGGCCAGGCATGGAGGGGGCGCACATCGAGTAGTTGGATAAATGAGAAAACGCAAAGAGAGAAGTGCCTGCAGTTATAGCCGTGCCAAATCTTAAAAGCTGTTACGCAGGAAGCAAAACTCTATCTTTCTCTTTCTCTCTCCCCTATTGCCTGACCTTTCTCTAGCTGTCTCTCTTCTTGACCTGCGCATTTCATAGCTCATGACATTTGGCAGCACCTCTACTAGACGACGTAAAGTCACATTTGCTTTAATTATACAAAATCAGCATAATAGAGTGATTGGTAAATCCTGTTGAGCTCTATGAAAGTTGTCGAAGATTTTAAATAAATAAATAAATATATCATCATGGCATATTACCCATTGCTAGGTGTGCCAATCTGCTTTGTACGCAAATTTCGGTAATGATGATGACATATTAGTACCGTGCGGGCGTGGGCGTTTACCAGACGCCACCTCACGGGCACTCTTTGCTGGCATGGAGAGTGCACCACAGGGGTCAGTTTTGTGCCATTTAAAATTCTAAATATTTGGCGTCAGTCGGGATCAAACCCGGTTCTCCAGATTCGCCAACTGGCACTCAGGCATGCGGCCACGAGACCCTATAAGATTTTAAATAATTCTAATATTTATATACCGGGTGTCTACTTATGAATCTTAGCAAATACAATGGTAAAATTTTCATGACTGCAATACTGTAAAACTGTTCAAAATTAAAAACTGCATCTAATAAGTCCAAAATTATTGTTTACGTGCGTTTCATTTGAGAGATAGAGAAGCAAAATAAAAGTGGTAATCTTTAGCTAGTTATAAAAAGATGGTAAATGTAGCGTTGACGACTGATAATAGTAGGTATAT